>CM053410.1:30810294-30832786 GCA_028644305.1 Xerus rutilus | reverse complement strand
GAAATAAAAGCAAGAATCAATAAATGGGATGGACTTAAACTAAAAAGCTTCTTCTCAGCAAAAGAAACTATCAATGAGGTGAACAGAGAGCCTACATTCTGGGAGCAAATTTTTGCCATACACACATCAGATAGAGCACTAATCTCCAGGATATATAAAGAACTCAAAAAACTTAATACCAAAAAAACAAACAACCCAATCAATAAATGGGCTAAGGAGCCGAATAGAAACCTCTCAGAAGATGATGTACAATCAATAAACAAATATATGAAGAAATGTTCAACATCTCTAGCCATTAGAGAAATGCAAATCAAAACTACTCTCAGATTTTATTTCACCCCAGTCAGAATGGCAGCTATCCAAAATACCAGCAACAATAGGTGCTGGCAAGGCTGTGGTGAAAAAGGCACACTCAAACATTGCTGGTGGGACTGCAAACTGGTGTAACCAATCTGGAAAGCAGTATGGAGATTTCTTAAAAAACTTGGAATGGAACCACCATTTGATCCAGCTATTCCACTCCTTGGCCTAAACCCTAAAGATTTAAAAACAGCACACTACAGTAACACAGCCACTTCAATGTTGATAGCAGTGCAATTCACAATTGCAAAACTGTGGAAACAACCCAGATGCCCTTCAATAGATGAGTGGATAAAGAAACTGTGGTACATATACACAATGGAATATTATTCAGCAATAAAAGAGAATAAAATTATGGCATTTGCAGGTAAATGGATGGAATTGGAGAACATTATGCTAAGCGAAGTAAGCCAATCCCAAAAAACCAAATGCCTAATGTTCTCTCTGATTAGTGGATGCTGATACATAAAAGGGGTGGGAATGGGGAACATAGGAGAAATGGAGGAACTCTGGATGGGGCAGGGGGTGGTGGGGAGAGGGAAAGAGGAATGGGTGTAGTAAAGATGGTTGATTGAGATGGTCATCACTACCCTTGGTGCATGTATGAAGACACAAATGGTGTGACTCTATCTGGTTTGCAACCAGAGAAATGGAAAAATTGAGCTCTATATATGTACTATGACTTGAAATGCATTTAAATAAATTAATAAAAAAAAGAAGTAATTGGAGGATTAGCTGAGTTCTGACTCCCTGAAACCAAAATGCATCAGAAATATTCCAAATGTATAGTAGAAAACAGACGGTAGGTCAGTAAAGGCAGGAGTTGATGTCCATTTAGAAGCATTCTGTAATAATTCAGGCAAGAGATGGTATCAAATGCTACTGATTGATCAACTAAGATTAGTACTAAAATGGACCACTGGATTTAGGTTTGAGGGAGACTAGGTGACTTGGACAAGAGCTGTTTCTAAGGAAAGGTGAGGATGAGAGCCCAGCTAGAGATGAGTTTGGGAGAGGGTGGGGGAGAGGAGTGCAGACACTCTTTCAAGGGCCAGAGGAGTGAGGCAGTTTCAGAGAGGGGTGTGGGGCCCCTCTAAAAATACAGTGGGGAAGTATTCCACGGGAAGAAGACAGAAGCTGGAAAGATATGAATTGATAGGTCTCCTGAACCACAGAGGGGCAGAACTTTCATAGGTGTCATCAGGGATGATTCAAAGTTATGAGAGAAAGGAAAGTGTGGGAGTGTGGGCAGATGAGGTGGTGGGGAATTAAGGAAGTCCTCTTCTGACTATTTTCTCAACGGAATAAGGAATAAAGTCTCATACACAAAATCAGCAGAGGTTGAAAAAGGTGAAAGGCAATTTGGCTAGTTCCAGAGAGAAGAGAAGTGAAGTCTCCTAGGACAGTAGGTTGGTGAAGGGACTGTGGAATTCTAGCAGGGATTTCCAGGTGCCTTAAGGACCCACTTGACATTAATGTCATGAACCTAAAGTGAGACTCTCAGTTTGACTGTGTGTTTTTCTCCAACCCAGTTTATGTAGCAGGTTCAAGTACAAAAGAAGTGGAGGGTTGGATTTAATTGGAGTTAGGATTTTTTTCTCCTAGGGGAATAAGATAAAGGGAGAAAGGGATGCAGGAGTTGGGAGTGTATAATTGAGAATTGCAAGTAAGTGATTATAATGCTAGATTATGGAATCTGAGCTGCATGAGTAGGAAAGAGCAGGCATGAGTTGGATAAGGGACAGTGAAAAATGTTATAGGATCAGTGGCTTTTGGTTTTTAATGGGATTGGAAAAATACTGGAGCTGGGTACTAGAGGAACTGTATGGCAAAGAAAGAGTGAGTTGAATGGAGGCAATTTTGACTTCATCTACTCATGGAAGAAAGGTGTATTAGTGTCCTTATCACAATTTATTGGCTTAGAACAACACAAATTTATTATTTTATAGTTCTAGATGTCAGAATTTTGAAATAGGTCTCACATTGCTAAAATCAAGGCATTAGAAGAGATGTGTTCCTTTCTGGAGGTTCTGGGGAAGAATCCATTTCCTGGCCCTTTGTAGCACAGAGAGGCCACTCACATTCCATGGTTAATGGTCCCTTCCTTTTTCTTCAAAGCCAGCAGTAGCGGGTACGGGTTGTCCTCATAGGGCATCATTCTGATCTCTTCTTCTGTTTGTCTTTCATGTTTAAAGACTTTTGTGATTACATTGGGTCCACCTGGATAATCAAGGACAATCATTTAAGATCAGCTGATTCACAATCTTAATTCCACTTGCAACCTCAATTCCCCTTTGCCATGTAATGTAACATAGTGACATATTCTTGGGATTAGAACATTGACATCTTTGGGGGACCATTATTCTGTCTACAAAAAAAGGAGTGTTGAGTGCCAAAGAGAAGATCTGTGATGCTGGAAGTCAATGACCAAAGTAGGATAGAGGACAAGATCATTTGAGCAGTGAAGGTCCAGGAAATGAGAGGCTGGGATATTGAAAGGAGCATCTGTAGGAGCAGTAAATTCACTGAGAATTATAATAGTAATACTGTTGGAGAAAGTGACAATCAGGAAATAAAAATCCTCAAGGAGTGGAGAGTAATGATGGGGTAATAAAGCAATTTTCATTAATTAGTTAGCTATTGGGTGAGAGGTGGTTTGGGGAATAAATGCAGCTGAAGTTGGAGTCAAGGAAGAAGACATTTCCTATGCCTTGCTTCTGTAGAAGATTCAGAATAAAATCTCAATGATTTTAATAATGATAATAAGGCATTCTGAAATGCAGAGCTCCCTATTGCATGCTTCAAGATGAGCTATCCATAAGGTATTGTTTTAAACTTTTCCTCAAAACTTTTAAATATTTATTCCCTTTCTATACACCCATAACAACTATGAGATGGAAAGATTATTTTCCTTCTCCTGCAGTTTGGAAATTAACGGATTAATTGATAGGAAATAAGTAAACATTACATCCATCTTGTGCTCATTTAATTATTTAGCTAGGTGATTGAAGACATTGTAGGAAATACAATAAACTATATCTTAGTTACTTTATTTCAGGAGACTAAACTCCATAAGTCAAAAATCCCTTTGAGAATCTGATGAGCAATAAAGATGTTTGCCCTTAAAAAGGCACATAGGCACATACAAAAACTTTTACAATGATTTCCTGATGTCCTTAGTTTCCCAAAAGTCCTAAGGGGGTCTATACCTCCCAGAGTAAGACCTCTTGTCTAAATACTGAGATAACACTATAGACAGTAGAAATTGGCTAACAATGTAAGTGGCAAGAGAAAGTATAATTAGGCACCAAATGAACCTAATTATATACCAAATGAACGATATAGAAAATTATACTTACAAGTCCAGAAGACCAGTGCATAACTAAACTTGGGAATAATTATGGGAGGGCTATATAGAATCTTTAATAGTTGAGATGATTACATGGAGAAGAGGAGAGATGGCTTTTATGTGTAGGAAGAAAATGAAGAGTTGGAAATCAGCTAGGAAAGTTTGGGAAACAGTCTATTTATGAAATGGGAACAAAAATTACTACCAAGGCATATTGTAAAAAATTACAACTTTTGTGAAATGTGCCCCCAAAACATTATTAATGTGGTAGATGAGTTCATTTGAGGATAACAGTACATGAAAGTATTATTGCAATTGATTCAATAGGGATTTCTGAATGTGTGCTAAACATGTTTAGAAGGTTTCTCTATCTTAAAAGAAAACACTACAGCAGAAAAAAGTAACTTTCTCATCTTCTAATTGAGGTTTTCATAAGATTATATAATAGTTACTTGAAACTTACATGTTTTTCTGTGATTTTTTTTGAAAAAAAAAAAAAAGACAAAACAAAGGGCCTTCTTAAAACTGCTTCCATTATTTCAAGAATTGATGTGAGATCCCAAGCGTATCTCCTCACCCTCCTTCCCCCAGCCCTCTTTTGTTGTCTACAGCTCCCAGGTGGGAGTAAGTAAAAATGTCAATACATTGTGGCTAGTTTGATAGCATTTATACAGAGTCTAATGTTTTAAGAACACTTAATATTAAATGAAAAACAGATGAATGATGATAAATAATTCTATCTATAGCCCTGAGTTGCCACATTGGAATCTAAATCTGAGACATTGCAGGAAAAAATCCTGTGCACAACTCATCAAAGGGCTGAATTCCACCAAAATGAGATCCAGGTTAGGAATGTGGAGACTGTGGAGAAATCTCCTGAAACAGATTTTTCTGAGCTACATTCCCCTTGGCAACATATCCATACAGCATAATGATTGAGTTTCACAGAATCATTAAATCTTCGGCTTGGAGGGATCTTAATGTTCTCAAGTCTGACTCCCTAATGGATGTTTGAATTTCCTCTCTAACATGCCAACCTCTTCTCTGGCTGAATGTATTTGGACATGAGCAAAGGCAGGGGTGTGCTGGTAAATGCCAACAACAGAATCTCCACAGAGGGGATAAAAAAAGACTCCTACTTATAGCACGTGCCCATTTCCATGGTGTAAATATTCCCATCATAGCCTCTTTAAGCTACAACATGAGTCACCATTATGTAGCATATTTACCTTACAGATATGACAGAATTAAATTACTTCAGAAACATAGGTAATAATAAATGTGCTAAAATAATTTGAAGTGGTAAATTTTTAAATATTTTAGCTTCCTAAAATATTATTTAATTATTTAACTTATAATAATGACTGTATGTAATCAAATGGCTCTTATGAGCCAATACATACTAGCTCTGACTAATAACAGACCTAGAAAATGACTTTAAATCACCCTCCCATGATGGCCAACCCATCAAATCACCATCTAAACTTTCAGACTTGTAAATCAGGTCTATATTTTCTGCTTTACTCCCATTTTCCTATCGTTTCCTCCAAAAGCAAACAGAGTTCACAAAATTAGATGTCAGATGGATTAGTGATATGAAGTGAAAGTAAAATAACTAGTAAAGAACTAGGAGAAATACATAGCTGAATATTATTATAAAATTGGGTTGGAAAATAACTCAAAAGACTTTTTTAGCATGGCATTAAATACCAAAACCAAGGGGGAAAAATGAGCAGACTTGATGTGATAATTTAAAGCCTTTGTATGATAAAATATTTTATTATAAATAAAGTTAAAGAAATCACAGAACAGGAAAAATATAAGTACCATATCTAATAGGTTAGTAGCCATACTCTACATAAAATCTCTTAGAAATCAAAAGGAAGAAAATTTTAAAATCCAAAAAATAATTTAGGCAAGGATATGAATAGATAATTTGTAGAATCACGAATGAATGTTAATAAATATTTGAAGAGATGCTCAAAATAATGCACAATAAGATGATGAAATGCTTATTTTACCTACTAGAGTAGTAAATATTAAAATGTTAGATAATTTCAGTGTTGGGGAATGTGTAGGGCAACAGACATTCACACACTTTTGGCAGAAGAGCAAATCAGTACAACCTACAGGAAAAGGGGAAAATAGCAATATCTAACAAAGAAAAATAAAAGGCACATACACCTTGACCCACCAATTCTGTTATGATTTTATTAAAAATTTTTAATGATCTAAAATATATGTGCAAAAATGTTTGTCATGACATGGTTGTAACTGTATAACATCAGAAATAACATACATGTTCTTTAAAAGGGGACTCATGGTATACCCATACAGTGCAAGGCCACTAAACAGGTGAAGGTCTGTATGTACAAATGTAAAAGCTCTTGAAGATATTTCATTAAAGGAGAGAAGGCAGAAAACATGGTGTTTAGAATTATTTCATTTATGTAAATTTGCAAATATATATTTGTATATATATACACATATGTGTTTGTATAATGCATGTGTACATACATGCTCTTAACATGTTCGCATAATCATATCCTTTCATGAGAAAAATAAAGGAAATTGTTAACAGTCACTATTTAGGAGTTGAGAGAGACTGAACATTAGAAGATAAAAACAACATACTTTTAATTTTCTCTTTATACTTTAAAATATCACAGATCCATGCCTCAATTTTATGTAAAGAATAAACTTTTTTTCATAAATAAAGAAGAGTATCTTAGTTTGGATTCCACAAAACAAAACTCAAGAGGCAAGGCTTTGAGTGCAAAGGTTTATTTGGGTGGTGATCCTAGAAAACATCAATGGGGGCCAAGGAAGGGAGACCAGGAAGGGAATGAAGTAAAGGAAAAGTGTGCTGTCAATCAAGTTACCACTGTGGGTACCACTGTGGGAAATTCTGTGGTCCAGTGTAAAGCACACACCACAGAGTTAATTTACCAAAGTTAAGTAAGAGACATGTCCAAGAACCCTTGCAGGTCACTGGAAGCTGCTCTGGGACATTTAACCATGGCTCATACACAGACAGAGAAAGCTCTGCTGACCAGCAAAAAAATCTCTAGCAAAGGGCCTGTACAGATTCAGGAGATGAGAGAGGGAAGGAGAAATGGGTGGGGACACTAAGCACATCTGCTACAGAAACTATAGCTAGTCATGCCAGATTATATCAAATAAATGAAAAGTGCACATTTGCTGACCTACCAATGTCACACTTAGGAACATCTCTCTTGATTTACCAATATACTTGAACCCTGATCAACAATATAGAAGGACAGACTTTTATTGCAAAATACTTTATATCACAGTAGAACCAAAACCAAAATCCAATGTGAATATTGATCAATCGGGAATAGATTAAATACAAGAAGGTGACTCCTATACTTGCAGACAAGAAAAACAATGAGGTACATCTTTATTAACTTTCATGAAAAGAATCTCCGAGACATATACTATGTAACAATATATATGGTGGGATCTCATTTTTGTAAAAACCAAAACAAGGCCAAAAAAAACAAAAAGCAAGTAAGTAAAAACATACACAATCTTCTTATGAAAGATGTGTACACTTATATGTATACAGAAAATCAGGAAAAATAAATGAGTTGTGAAAATGAATGTGATCAAAGTATGTACTCTTATGTTTCAAGGTGTTACTATGTGTTTTAATTCACTACAAGAATCTACATTATATTAAAAGGGGAACTAGAAATAGTATCTACTTGACATATTCTGAGATAATACATATGCACACACATAGTAAATCTTAAAAAAATACTGAACGTTTGCTGTTTAAGGGAACAACTTTTCACAACATGAAGAAACTTTAGGTGTAAAGTAAGTCTAAGGTTCTTTGGTCTACTCATACATCACTTTATTCGCCCATTTTATCACTGAGGGCTTCTTGCCAGTCAGGCATAGGAAATGCAAAGAAGACAAGACAAAGTCCCTGCCTCCCGGAGCTCATATTTGACTGAGTAGATGGTAATTAAAGAATCATGCAACATGTCAGATGATGCTCAGTGCTGTGGAGAAAAATAAAGCCAGGTAATGGGCACAGGAGTGACTGTTGGAGGTAAGTTGTTATTGTTTACAGGATGTAGAAAGCCGTCCGTGGGCTGTGTGTGGACCACCACACAAGAGTCTACAAAGCACTAGAGATGGGCTGACCTGCTGTAGCCCCTCTGAGATGGGTGTGACCTGCCAAGATACCAGTCAACCTGCTGACTGCAACATTCTGCCTTCTTCCTACCTTGGGAAAGAATGTTCGATTGGAGATCTTTGAAGTCCCCCGATATAAATAAAGCACACACAGGGGCCACTTTGCCATTTGCCATTTTTCCAGTTGCTGGAATCATCTGGTTGTGGGCTTGTCCAATCCCTGCATTTTAAAACTATTTTCTGTGTTCTGTAGTTTTTTTTGCCACCTTATTTCTTTTAGTCAGTCTTTTACTGTCAGGGAATCTTGTCCTTACCATCCATGCGGGACAAGGAATTGACAGTAGGATAGTGTGTTAGTCAGCTTTAAATCTCTGTGACAAACTACCTGAGATAGTGAACTTAAAAAGAGGAAAGGTTTATTTTGACTCACGGTTTTGGAGGCTTTTATTCATGGTCAATTGGTCCACTGCTTGTGGGCCTGCAGCAGCACAGTACATCATGTTAGAAGAGTATAGCAGAGGAAGCTGCTCTTTTTATGATGGCCAGGAAACAGAGAGAGAAGATGGCTCAGGGTCTCACTAGCCCCTTTAAGGGGACATCCCAGTGACCTCACTTCTTCACGCTAGGCCTCACCTCCTAAAAGTTCCTACATCTATAAATAGCACCACAGGCTGGGGACTGAGCCTTAAGAGGGACACTTATCCAAACCATACCAAATGGTATCTCATAAAGTGATATCTGAGCATAGACCTTAAGAAGTCAGGAGAGAAAATTGTGAATATTTGGGAACAAGCTTTCCATGAAGAGGGAAGCGAAAGCACAAAGGCCTGAGGTGGGAGTATGCTTGGCCTATAAGAGCCAGGAGTCTAGTGTGGGTGAAGCCGAGCAAGCGAGGGGTGAGACACAGGAGGTGAGATCCCACAGACAGCCGAGGGGAGTGCACACAGGCTTGGGCAGACCATGGGTATACGTCAGGGTCTGAGTGAGAAGTCTGGTGACTGGGGTGACACTGGGCTTGATATTTGAACACCACTTCTGTCGCAGCACAGAAAATGGATCGGGGTAGGAGAAAATGGGGAAGGCAGATCAGGTGAGGTTTTCTTTCACAATAGTAAGAGAAAGAATATGGAAGAGTGATTCTGGCAGGGAGCGTGGGAATGGAAGGGACGACATGGTGTGGAGAATACTGAAAAGGTGACACCAGCAGAGACTGGTGGTTCATTAAATGTGAAGTGTGAAGAAGAAGGAAAAAAAGAACAAGTTGCCAAAGAGGCTGAGGCAAAAGTGCTGTAGGGACCAGTCTTGAGGAAGTCCTGAGAGAAAGGGCTTCCAGGACGGAGTCGCCAGCCTCTTGCCCAGCCACACGTCCTTCCACTTGTCATGTACGTGAATGCTTCAGTGGCACCACATTCCTGAATTAACCAGCATGCCTGCTATAGTTTGGAGTACACATGTTCCCAAAGGTATATGTGTTAAAGACAGTCCCCAGCCCGTGGTGTATTATGAGATTGTGGAAACTTTAAGATGTGGGAACTACATCTTTGAGTCATTGGGGATGCACCATTGAAGGGGATATTGGGACTCCACCACTTCTTCTTTCTTTATTTTATTGCATCCAAGTCATAAAGTAAGCAGCTTTGCTCCACCATGTGCTTCCTGCTAGGATGTGCTGCCTTGCCACAGCGCCCTCCCCCCCAAAATGGGGCCAACTGACCATGGACTTAAACCTCTGAAATTGTGAGCCAAAATAAATCTTCTCTCTTTGTAAGTTGATTATCTCAGGTAATTTGTTATAGTAATGGAAAGCTGACTAATGCAATGCTCTTGCTCTATTTGGCTGCCCAGATAACTCTTCTCCATCCTTCCAAATCCAGCTCAGGAATCATCTCCTGCCTGATGATACAGCTCAAATGAATCACTCTTCTGTACCACTTCCAGACTCACTCACAGTTTAATGCACAGCTTCCCAACCAATGTTAAGTAGTACCTAGTGTGTTGCAATCTTAATGATTGTATCCTTAGGCCTCAGGTTTCCCCAGTTGGGCCTGGAGCAGGTGGAGCTCCTGCTGGGTCACCTCTAGCTTTGCAGAGCACATACATTTATTCTACTTCACCACACAAATATTATTTTGTATGTGTACTCTATCCTGAATTTTTAAAAAAGGAGGGGGATCCACTATGTTAGTTGTAAAGGATGTTATATTGGAACTACTTTAGTCCCAAGTTTTGATGGAGGTCCCAAGGCAATAGATGGAACATTCCAAAGAAAGATGCAAGATTTGCAAAAAGTGCTTATGAAAATCAGTTTTGTATTCTCAGCCAACCACCCACCTCCAGACTATAAAAGATGAAAGAGAGGCTGGGAAAAGAATTGGCATTGATGGTAGAGAATTTCTTTTTTTTTCCTTTAAAGAGAAAGCTATGCTGTGGGTCACACCTGGAAGAATGGGGACACCTGTTCCACATCAAACCAAGCTGCAGGGGCTTTGAGGAGGCACAGAGGGAGTTAACCTGAGCCTACTGAAGGTTGGGGGACACAGCAGGTGGAGTCCGACTGACAAGTCTGAAGGGAGGGCTTGCCTGGTCAGCTGCCTTTTGTGCCGAGATTGTCTTGCACTCAGAGTTGAGGCACAAATTCCAATAGGGCTTCCAGTGGGTTAGGTGAGGGTTACTCAAGGGGAAAAGAGAGCAAGAGCAATGCCTGTAGGGCCAAATAGAGTGAGGCAGCCTAGCAGGAAGTGACTTCAGGCTCCCAGGGGCTGAAGAAAGAGCCATAACTACAGCCAGGGGAGATGTGTTCAGCACATTGAGAGGGTACAGTGGAGGCATTCCCAAGATCGTGCCCCAGCTGGGAACAGGAGTTGTGTGGTGACAACCTTGCCAGAGAAAGAACTGCCACCATAGTGGCCTCCAATAAGACCTTTCTTGCTCCCTGCCTTTACTCCCCCTCCTCTTCTCCCACTCCAATACTAGAAGATTCTGAAGACACATGGTGGGTGGGCACCATCCTCCTGCAGCCATTAGCTTGAAGTGGATGCAAGGGGCAGGAATGGGGCACAAGTTTTACCTCTAAATGAAGCATGAAGGTTTTGATTATTGCATTGGATTCAACATATTAATTACTAAAATGAGTTGATATTTTATGAGTTTTAAGTGGCTGGGGCACTTTTAATATCTAAGAGCAACCAGGAAAGTCATGCCTCCTGAGATTTCCCTTGAGACTGAGAAAGGACAGACCTCACCACATGCCTAAAGGGAGGTGGAGGGAGGATGAGTTGCCCTTCTTCTTATACCCGCTGGGTCCACAGCTTGTTCATCACAACAAGTGTGTTTCTATCTCCAGTCTTTCTCTTCTTCATTACCACTGCCGCTCCTGAGGCCAGGAATGATCAGGTATGCCTGCTGGCACTCTGGAGTGTAGTGTGGGTTTTGGCCCAGAAGGGGTTCACGATGGGTTGTTGTGGATTGATCCAAACTCCATCATCTCATGTTTGGTTCTGTTTATTCCTTCTCAATTTTCTCCAGCTGAGCTCCTCTGCTCTGTGCCTTGAATAAATTCCAACTATAAGAATATAGTGACCACCTTTAGCCCCCAACTTAGTCCCTGGGGCTTCCAGGCAAGCCCTGAGGTGTCGGACACCCACTCAGTATCAGTTGCCTTCTCAAGTGGCAAGCAAACATTTCTTCCAGGGCGTCTTTCAAAACCATCATTTCTCTGAGTGCCATGGTCAGAAAAGGGCTGGGAAGTGTATCTCTAAAATAACTTCTAGAATCTTTGCATTTTCTGCCTGACTCTCCTACTCTAAATACGATTTTTTTTTCATGCCTCCCGCAAAATTCACTGGTCTACTCCACTGCTAGCTCCCCCTCACCATATGAAACAATAGTTCTTCCTTAGTACAGGAGATACATTTTAAATTCCTTCTTTTTATCTTTATATATGACCCATCTAGAGCTTCATGTTTTGTGATATGCAAGCATCACTCTGGTCAATGAACAGAAGAACCAAATGAGAGCAAGAAGGCTGGTGGGCATCACCTGGGACTGTGGTACATGCACAAAAGAGTGGAACCGTGTCACCCCCTTTGGGTTGCTGTCAGGAGCTTGTTGCTCCAGTGCACTTCTTGGCTTCAGAAACTAGGGACTGCTTGTGTTCCCCATGGACCCCACCCCTCAGGGGTATTCCATTCAGCCATGATTGGAGGAAGCATGTGAAAGCCACAGGTTATGTCAAGCTCCATTTATCTATGGGTGTCCGCGGTCTTTTCCCAGCCTCTGCTTAATCCTGGATCCTACATGGTGTCTGCTTCTCAGCTTTGTTTCTGATTTCTAGTTTCCTAGAATGTGGGTCTTGCTCTCCCAGGCTTGCAGCTGGGACCAGCTCCGCTGGGCTGTGCTTCTCCTGTGGTAAAGCCACAGTCCCTGGCTTTAACCTCTCAGCGTACTGAAGTGATAGCTTCTGCTAACCCGATTTCTGTTCCTGAATCTTTCTGGCCATCTTTATTCAGTTGAAATTCAACCCTGATAGGGCCTTACTGGTCCTGGAATCATGATCTGAGGGCAAAGGAATTAACGTTTTTGTTAGAAAATATGGGAATAAAGTTAAAGAATGAGAAAAATCATCTGATGGCCAAAACTGAGCTGAACTGGAAAAAAACAAAAAGGGTGTTTACGAGGGATTCATAAGAAAGCCTTGCAAGCAGTCTTGGGGTTTGGGTTGTATATCTACCACCATGACACACTGGTGATGACAAATTAGTTGTACCAATGTTTAGAGACTTGATAAAGACTACAGATGGAAGAAAAATACTATAATAAAGCATAATTCACGCTGATCAAACTTTGGAAACAAGAAGGGGACTTTGCTGTTTAGTCTGGCAGACATCTCACTTTGAAATTATCTAAACAATCATAAATGAAAACCATGATCCCTGAATCTTTCAGCTGTGTATGTGAAAATCTCTAAATTTCATAGTTTGTTGGCAAGGGAGCAATTACTTTTGATACGTGAGTGAAATTACATTGTCTTTGCCAAACAATGTGCAGGGAAATGAGAACCCACCTTCCTTATAGCTTATTTCATGTTTTCTCTCTCTGCAAATTGGCCATCAGTATTCTTTCATTTTCTCATTATCTCCCATGAGCGTTGCCAGCTGCTCCTTCACTGGGCATGATTCCTCAGAAGCCAGGCAGAGGACAGCACCAGTGGGAGGCTGCTGCAGGATAGGGGAGAACCTCAGTAGGTCTGGGCCAGGAGTCGAGTCCAAGGGTTGCTCCAGCAGCTTCATGAGCCCAAGTTCTAGAATCTGGGGGAGGCAACACAGTGGTTCTGCTGGTAGCCCTCTCCTCTTGCAGAAAGGGCAGATGCCAGGGTAGATACACTGGGTGCCTTCCTGCATGTGTGGCACAAGCCAGAGATTTCCAAGCTCTCTGGAGGATTATATTTCTCCTCCTTTCCTCTTCCTTTTCTTCTTTCTTCCTCCTCTTCTTCCTTTCTCTCCCTTCCTCCTTTCCCTCTTCCTCCACCTTTTCCTGTTCTTCCTTTCCATCCTCCTCTCTTTTCTTCTGTCCTTACTCTGTTTTCCCACAATAAGAAAATACGGCAGTAGCCTATACCAATAATACAACCCAACAATATGAGGTCAGGTCACTGAGAAGGTCTTCAGGCTTTCAATGAGGGACGAAAGCTTTCATCTCTCTATTAGAGATGGTGCTACAATGTGCACCAGAGCTCCCTTACCTTTGTACAAACTGGATTAACAAGTGCATTGACAAATCGCTCTATCACCCTATCCCAAACCAATCTCCTCCACCCTTGAGCTGTGGTCCCAGCGAACATACACTGCCATCCAAACACTACCATCTCCTGTGACAGACATCCATGAAAATGGCCGGCGATGGCTGGTGTAATTGACTGACAGCAGATCCTCCTGGTGAGTAGTTGCCAATGGAGAGAAGGCTCAAATCCTGCTGTGCACATCCTCCACCCCCCACCCATCTTTCTAGTCAGCACACACTGTCAGCCCAGCAGGAGGGGTGGCCAGCTCCAGGCTAGTGAATGTGTTCCTTCGTGTGAGGGCTGAGCAGGGCTTAGTCCTGAGGGACTAGCCAGCTTATGAGGTTGATTTCCCCATTATTCAAACTGCTCCAGATCCTGGCTGCATTTTGTTTTCCCATTTTTAACCACTGCTAGGTCTGCCCCTGCAAACATCATGCCTTTCCCCTAATCTGTCCTCATTGAGAAGCAGGATGGGGTGTTCATGGCTGTGTCCTTTGGCTTGTGGTCACAGGATGAATGGCCTCATGTTAGTGTTCAGTAGAAAGACTTCAGAAATGCCAACCATGCTCAGCTTTGGGAGGTTTTATAAAGCAACAGTCTCCTCCACATGCATACACATACCTAAATGCAGGCATATTTTTAAATTAAAATGTGTCATATTTTCTAAGCAAGAACTATACTTTTCCCAATGGCAGTTTCAAACATCTCAGAAATGTTAAATGGTAAGTCAAATTTCCCTTTATTCTTCCTGTTTTCTCTCACTCTGAAAATATATGTATATATATGCACACATTACCCTTAGAGGCATATTTTCTGGGATGTAAATAACAAAGGAAAGTGCTGGTGTTTGGGATTCTGGTGCTTAGAGAAGGTGGATGTGTGTGCTTTGCTTCAGCATAAAATTGAGCATATTGTTACCTATCCTACACACATGCACGTGGGGCTGTTCATCTGTGACCCCCTCCACCACCCTCTTCCTGTTTTTGCTGATCTGATGAAGTAGATGTTTGTCCTACCACCATGCTCGGAGCAGTCCCAAAGCCAGCCCATGAAACTTGGGGTCAAGCCTTTACCATTTTCAACAAAATATGCTCATAT
This sequence comes from Xerus rutilus, assembly GCA_028644305.1. Lineage (NCBI taxonomy): Eukaryota > Metazoa > Chordata > Mammalia > Rodentia > Sciuridae > Xerus > Xerus rutilus. The sequence continues at coordinate 30,818,033 of CM053410.1, read as the reverse complement.
ATATTTCAGACCTGTCTTACTGTTCGATGTGGCTTTTGTCATGGAGAAATGAGCAGGTTTGGGTACCATAAAAGCAGAACCAGATTAATATTTGAAATCTTAACATTGTCTTACTAAAAATTGTAAGAACTGTTGTAATTTCAGAACTCTTGTGCTAGTCTTCAACTCCACAAAGTCCAGGAGGAAATCCTCCCTTTTACTTGGTGTTCTCATCTTGGCCTTGTGATGTATAATCTCACTCCCCTCCTGCATGGGTAGTGTCCCTTGCACATGGCAGGGTTGTGCCCGAGAAGGGAAGCTTGTGTTGAATGGCAAATTCCATTGCAAGGATTCTCCTAGCAACACGGGGACGATAACAAACCCACAATAACCTATTGTCTTTACATCTATAAAGCAATGTGGCCATTAGTCTCACCAGACCAGTCAAAGGATATTTTGCAAGTGGAGAATGATTTCTAGCAGTAGCATTGAATAAAGCCCGTTGGTTTCTTTCCTTCAATTTGCACATACCTAACTAGGGAGATATCAGATTTTCATTTCAGTTGTAAGACATACCCAAAGGAAGCCTCTGGGTATGGAAAAGATGGGACTGAGAGATTCTGGTTCAGGTTCTGATTAGTAAGCTACCTCTATAACATTGACCAAACCACTTTAACCTGCTAGATCTTACTATCCATCATCTTCAAAATGTGGAGTTATTTCTTAATAGTTCATGGTGCAAGTTCAAAATTCAGATTGTTGGGTCTATACTTATCTTGCTCAATCAGAATCTTTGGGGCTATGTTCCAGGAATGTGACTTCTAACCAAAAGCAAATGAACAACTTTGCTGAACAGCTATAAAAAGGTTTATGTCATTAGTTGTCCAATGTTGCTTGCTTGGCAATAGAGGATCAATGTACACTTCAGGATCGGTATGCTATGTTTATTGTGGGGAACCTTCCCCGGCCCCAGGAGATTTTATAAAAGACCAAACTGACCTATTTCCTTTGCTGTTTCTAAGTGGCTTCTCTCTATAAAAGAGTCTATATTATGTCTTCCATCAGAAAAAATCTTTTGAACATGTGTTTCTAATATATTTACTATTAAAATGTTAAACATCTGCATATATTTATATAAATACTAAATACTATGCATTAACATATTATGTTAAATACTCACATATTATGAACATTATAAAATATAAACGATAAATGTTTTTAAAAGAAAAAAGTGAATGATTTTTAAGCATTCAATTAGTGAATATCTTGGTTTAATACTCCATGGTATAGCAAAATCAAAAAGTTTTCTGTATTGATTTTGCATTCCCTATTTTAATACTTATTTATAATAGATGAGAATATGCTTCTCAAACATATGTAGATTTAAGCACAAGAAGTGACTTTAAACTTGTATTTTCTAAATCATGATACTGATTTTTAAATTCCATCTGCTAATTATGCCAAAGTATCTTATGGGCTAGTAAATTTCCATTTCTCTGGATGTCAAACAGTTGTTATTGCAAGCTAATTAGAAGATATGGCATTTTTTCTATTTCTTACAAACATATTCAAACATGACAAAATCCTTCATTTGAAAGAAAAAAATGGAGCATGTTAGAAAACTGTCTCCAATTTTCTTGTAAGTACAGATATAAACTTTCACATCATTTTTGAACATTAAAACCACATATATTTTAAATATCTCTAAGCATCCATTTCTAAAATGCTCTTTCAATAGCATGTTTCTTTAAAAAATTATTCCTTTCTCACTCATTTTCACATTATATTCTCTTCACCTGTATCTGTAGTGGATAGACTAAGTATGGCTTTAAAAATATCTGGTGGACAGTGTATCAGCCACAGAAAAAGTCAGCATATTTGAAATATTTGTGTTCATTAAAAATTAGTATCTCAAGTTTACCTTTAAGTGCTCTACCATGAGAGAACATATCTCTCTAATGACACAAAAATTTTTATTCAGTCCCCATCTCATTAATATTCTATACCTATTTCTCTTTTAAATCAACACATTAATGACGATCATATAACCTGCTGTGAATTTCAGGTTCAACTTTTTTGTTATAATGTCCATATGACTGACATAGTAAATGAATGTCACAGGAGGGATATGTCTATACCTTTTCCTTGGCATCTTTTCATTTTTAATTTTTTCAAACAGCCCCTCTATGATGGTTACAGCCACTCATGCAAATATCCCTCCACATTCCATTTCTTTTTTAATTCAGTAAGTCATTTACCACTGAGAATGTATTTATTTGGGGAGCATCTTTTCTTTGGGAGGCCATGTAAAAGCACGCCTCCGTGTATTTCATTATTGAAACAGAATCTAACAGCTTGGATATGGAATCAATTGGAAGCAATTCTTCTCTCATTCATTCAGCAATATTTTACAGTTTATGGTTTTTACTAACATTTTGTGCTTTGTGTCTTCTGAAAAGAACATTTGATTTTCACTATTGCTTTACGTAAATTATTTCATTGATTTTTTTTTTACTGAAGCACTTTCTCCAATAGTATAATTGCTATTAGATAAGAAATTGTGACTTCTGAATATGTATAAATTTGTCAAAAGATCTTTAAAATTCTGTGTTGACAATCACACAGCTTTACACTTCAAACAAAACCAGAGGCTTGTTTTTATATTCTGGATTCTTCCTTTCAAATCATGCTCTATCATTGCAAAGGAATACCATGTTAATCTTTATTGGTAACAATGGAAAAGCAGTATTTCAAATAGATTTCTAAGCACTTTTTCATTTTAATTTCATTTCATTTCAGGTTTACAAAAGGATCGCAAAGGTAGAACAGAGAATCCCCATACACCCTTCACACAGTTCCTCCTAATGTTATCTTACATAACTATAGTATATATATATCAAAACTAAGAAACTAACATCTGTGCAGTACTGTTACCTAAACTACAGACTTTATTTGTATTTCTTAGGTTCTTCCATAAAGTCTTTTTTCTGTTTCAGTATCCAATTCAGGACACCATGCTGCCAAATAGTCAATAGTCAAAGGCACATGAAGATTTGTTTAGATAAAACTAAATAATTTTGGCATTCTGCTTTACTAAAATGAGTGAATGAAAAATATCCAAAGACATTAAAAGTAAGGATGTCTTTGTCACTCCCTTTTGTGTTGTGGAGTTTGGCCTCTTAACTGAGGCTCTCTTTTCTATTGTACATGAAATGAAGTAGTCTGTCTTGTGGATTGGGAAAGAGAACCAACCACAACAGTCTGTAAAATACTGGGGAATCTTTATTTCTTCTTTATTTTTCTTTTCCTAAAGACAACTGTTAGTTAGCTTTTCTTCACTGTGATAAAATACCTGAGGAAACCAACTTAATGAAAAAAAGATTTACTTTGGATCACAGTTTCACAGGTTTCAGTACATGGTGGGCTGATTCTATTGTGATGGACCTGTAGTAAGGCAGAGCATCATGGCAGAAGGGTGTGGCATTACAGAGCTGCTCATCTCCTGGTGATGAGGAAGGAGAGAGAGAGAGAGAGAAGAAGAAAGGAGCTAGAGACAAGATATACCTTTTCAGAGAGTTACAGTTTGGATATGAGGTGTCCCCCAAAAGTTCATGTGTGAGACAATGCAGGAATGTTCAGACAATGCAGGAGCATTCATAGGTAAATGATTAGTTTATGAGAGTCATACCTAAAAGGTAGATTAATCCATTTGATGGATTAATAATTTGAATGCATTAATGGATGGTGACTATAGATAGGCAGTGTGTGGCTGGAGGAAGTAGGTCACTGGGGTTAGGCCTTTGTGGTTTATATTTTGTGTCTGACAAACAGAGCTCTCTCTCTCTTCTCTGCTATCATGACTAAGAAGCTTTCCTCTTCCACACCTTTCTGCCATGATGTTCTGCCTCAACTTAGGCCCATCTCTACAGTTTCTACTGCCTCCCAATAATTATTAATTACTGAATTATTAATTCATCTATGGATTAACACATTGATGAGGTTAGAATCATCATGATCCAATCACTTTTCAAGAGTCCTACCTCTGAATACTGCTGCATTGAGGACCAGGTCTTCAATACATGGGCCTTTGGGCAACATTCCAGATCTAAGCCATAACTATACATATATACATATAATTACACACATATGCATATATATGCTTATATACATGAACATATATATATGTATATATACATGCATATATATGTGTATATATGTGTGTGTGCGTATGTGTGTGTATGGAATTTCTCCAATTCCCTTTCCATAGCTAATGTCTTTGCTATCAAAAAGGACCAGTGGATGCCTTTTCCACCCCTTGGAAGGCATTCCATTTGGTAGGGCACTGCTCTATATTGTATTCATACTTCTGTGTTGTTCTAAGAATCTATCCTAAGTTTCCACTAATACTAATAAGTCTAGAATAGGCAAAATGGACATTTACAGTATTTTGTTCTCTACTGGTCAATTACATATCCTCCTGAATTATTAATAGGTAATAAATAATTATTGAGTAACTTACTAAGGTAGTCATGTGCACAAATACATTTCTCCAAGAAGCACTGCTTTAAACCATCCCTCCATGAAGTGTTCAAACTTCATGTACTTTTATCAAGGTAGTGAAAGAAAACTTGAAGGGAGGGTAGATAGCCTTGAGGGACCTCTTAAGTCATACCACAAACGTTCCACATTTTCACTGTTGAGACTGGAATTCAAATGCTTGAGAACAAATGAAATTCATTTAATGACAGACCTAGTGACACAGTGATGCTTCAATGTACCACCTGCACTCCCTTCAGTAGGGAAGGACTCGTCCCTCAGCTGCTCCAAGGTTACTGGAAGAATCCTCTCTTTGGAGATTTCCTCAGTAGAGGAAGACTATCTCACCCAAGGTCTGTCTTCTTCAAGAGACAGCCTGCATCCAGTGACTAATCAACTGGAAGAATGAAGGCCTGGCCCCTCGTACCATCTTGGGACAACTCTAAGTATCCATTCCAATGCCAGAGCTCCTGAAGTGTCACCTGATGGTTTTTCAGAGTATCCATTGCAGGTCAACTTCTCCCTCTGCCAAAGCTTCTGCTTTCTTTGCCTCTCACATACAGGTTTTGATCCCAAGAGTATCCCTCGATAAATGTCTTGCACACTAGTCTTGACTAAGATCTGCTTTCCAAGGCTGGAGGGTGTTGCTTAGTGGTAGAGAACTTGCCTGGCACGCCCTGGGTTCCATCTTCAGTACCACAAAAAAGAAAAAAAAAAAAAACTGCTTCCCAGGAAACTAGCCCCTACACATTCAAGTGGTCGAATTCAAATAAGACAAACAGTGTGAAAACAAAAATAAGCAGACCAGTGCCTTCCAAGGGTGATCTTGTGTGTGTGTGGTATGCATGTGCACATGTAAATATGCAAATAGAAAAAATATATGCGTGCATATTTGTGCCAATACTGGTCATGTTTTATAAGATTTGTAAAGCCTTATACATGCTTTTTTTCATTTATATCTTATTTCTTTTTCTTTTTATCTATTTGTACATATTGATTGGTAAAGTTCTTAAATCATTGCCCAATATTCCATTGTATGAATACACCACAACAATAACTATCATCTGAGAGCCAATTATTTGTTGGGCATTCTTGCAACCTCTCTATTTATCCAACACATATTTGCTGAGTGACTGTTATGCTCCAGGTACTGTTCTGAGTACTAGGGATACTAACAATTATTATCTCATTGCTTCACTTCAACTTTAAAAGCTAACTATTATTATCTCTACACTATAGATGAGAAAACTAAGGTTTAAATACTTGGCCCAAGATTACATGATCAGCAAGCAGTAGAGAAAGGGTCTGTAATCAGATAGCTGGTTTTCAGCACCTTTGCTCTTAGCCCTTGCACTAGCCCACTTCCCATTCTGCAACTTATTTTATCAGGCCCTCCTGATGGATAGTCAGGCTACATGAAATTGGTGGCTATTATAAACAAGGCAACAATGAACATCTCCCATTTATCTTTGGCTGATATCTACTCAATTTTAAAAGGAATTGATACCCAGTTATCCCACTCCCTGGTATATATCCAAAAGACTTCAAATCAGCATACTATGGTGACACAGTCACATCAATATTTTTAGCAGCTCAATAATAGCTAAGCTATGGAACCAACATAGGTGCCCTTCAACAGATGAATGGATAAAGAAAATGTGGCATATATACACAATAGAATATTACTCAGCCATAAAAAAGAATGACTTCATGACTTTTGCCAGTAAATGGATAGATCTAGAGACTATTATGCTAAGCAAAATATGTGAATCCCAAAAAACCAAAGTTTGAATGTTCTCTCTGATATATAGATGCCAACACACAACAAGGGATGGGGGAGAGAACAGAAATTCTGTAGATTAGACAAAGGGGAAGGAAGGGAAGGAAGCAGGTACTGGAGTAGGATAGACACCGGAATGATTCTGACCTATTTCCTATGTACATATGTGTATACACCAGAATGAATCTCCACACCACGTACAACCACAAGACTGGGATTCTAATTAGAATAAGATGTACTCCATGTTTGTGTAAATATCTCAAAATATACTCTGCTGTCATGTATAACTAAAAAGAACAAATTAAAAAAAATAATGAAGAAAAAAAAATTGAGAAAAAGGAACAGATAGGCTCGTTATTTAACAGGATACCTGTTAGCAGACTCAGGGCATTACTCAGGCCACTTTAAAAGGTGCTTTTCTTCAAAATTAGGGTTTTAAGGAATCAAAAGATCCTACATTCCATTCTTAATATGAAAATCGTAGGTTAAGCTTATAAAATACTTCCAGGCAGGCCCTGTGTGTTGGATGCATATTTGCAGATAGGGTAATACCTGGCTTACTATCACCAGTGTCTCTTGTGGGAAGTGGAATGTTTTTATTGAAATTGCTCTTGTTTGTGTTTAAAAAAAAAAAAAAGAAAACTGAGCTACAACCTGGGTCTGGTTTTAATCATAGTGCAATCTTTATGAGACAATATAAGGCTGAGAATTTTTTCATCTGATATTTCTAAAAAAAATACATGTTCAAAAATGTTACAAACCAATAAGCCCTAGAAGAAGGATAGGGGGTGGTGAGGGAAGAAATCTCTTGCTCAAAAGAGAACAAGGAAATTCCAGAGAAGTTTCACAGGGAGGAGGAGGGAGCCCAGTGTGTATCACTATTAAATAGGCTGTTATGTCTTAGGATAGGATAATAACTGGTTTCGTTAAACAACCAAAATTCAGTTTAGAGAAAATTGGACAGTTCATACTCCATAAAGTAAGAATATTACCATGAACGTATTACAGATCCATAATGTGTCCCATGATCTGTCAGTCCTTTAAATAAATGTTTCATCCTCTTCAGAGAGTCTTCCTGTTCTGGTCAGAGATCCATCTTAGATTAGATGATTTAATGCCTATGTAATTTTGGATGTGTCTATGGATATTCTTGAAATTTTCATTTAATAAAACTTTCTACTAATTGAGGGGGAAAAGTAATTTGGCACGACTTCAGGATTACTTGTTGAGATTTTAAAACATTTTCACATAAGGCTTTGTTATAGGGGGAATAATAAAATCTCAGTCTTCCAATAAGCTGCAAAACTATTAGTGGATTTCTAGGTAATGTTGTTTAGTGTCAGTACTCAGGGGAATACAGTTTTCATTTAAGATGAAAGTAGCCCAAGTATGTTGTTTCATACCAGGTGTGCTAACTTCACTGTTTCCTCTAAGTGTTCATAAT
>CM053410.1:30682458-30810194 GCA_028644305.1 Xerus rutilus | reverse complement strand
TGGTACTGGGGATTGAACTCAGGGGTGCTCGACCACTGAGCCACATCCCCAGCCCTATTTTGTGTTTTATGTAGAGACAGGGTCTCACTGAGTTGCTTAGCACCTCGCCATTGCTGAGGCTGGCTTTGAACTCGCGATTCTCCTGTCTCAGCCTCCCTAAGTGCTGGGATTACAGGCTTGAGCCACCGCGCCCGGCTTAGCTCCCTCTTTACCAAAGCTTTCAATCTTAAATTTATTCTAAAATGCCTCATTTAGTGTTTATTTGTGTCAGTTTCATAGCAGGAATCAAATCACGAAGGTTAAATGAGTAAATCAAGCACCATTTTAAAATTCATCCTTGGGTTATAAGTGTCTCTTTTCTTATTCCCATTGTCTTGTCTCTTTCCAAAGCAAGAAATTTAAATTTTTATGTGACTGAAAAAGTCACGTCAGAATACTGTAGGATTTAAAACTTCAACTGCTTTGGCTTACACATTTTAATTTCCTAAATCCACCATGAAAAGCAGAAGAATATTGGATAAATTAAAATATCTCATATTTTCCCATTATTATTCTCTATTTCTTTCCCTTTGCTATAAATTATACATGTTTATGAGAATGAATACAGTTGCCTTTTTTCCTGTTGCTTAAATCTCTTTGTCTACTGAAAGTGGCAAGAGAGCTCATCCATTATTTAAGTTACTATTTCTATCACTGAATTAATACATACATCTACTTGAGCAAATGGGTTGATGAAGCTCCATTCAGATTTTCTGCTTATATAAAAGGCAAATAAAAAAGTAAATAATCTCTGTCTAGATGTATAATAGTGAAAACATATTGCCAGAAATACCTGGTTTTTATGTTACTGGAGATACTATATATAATACTATTAAAAAAAGAAAAACTCAAATAATTTTAGCAAGAAGATGCTCTCCTAGCTGAAGAATTAAGTTCTCTTAATTCTGTAGGGCCTAGAGTGGGAAGCCATAGCTCCTGCTTTTATGTCAGGCTGGTGTGTATGGACTGCCTTGGATTTTTAGTGTAAAAATTGGGGATTTGATCTTCATTTCATTATAAATTCAACCTCACTCTAACACTGCTTTCGAGTCCCCCAACTTTAGTTTCTTGGCATTGACTTCCAAGATTTTTCACTATTCCCAGAGGCTGCTTCAGAGAAGGGAGGAGGAATGAAAGAAAATCCAAGGACATTCAGATTTAGAAAGTCAGTGCACAAACTTGAAGTTTGTGGTAAAATAGCATCTGTCACTTGCCCCCAGTGCCTCCCCTGTTGCACTTGCATATATTGTGCTTCCTACATAAATTCACATACTTTAGATTTATTTCATTTTGAAAGGTTGACATGTACACTGCCATTTATGTACCACAGCCTTCTGTGAATGATAAAGTGAAGTCACACGCACACATAAATGGTTTGCATTTTTAAATGAATATTTATTTTTAAATGGTAGGGAGAATATGGGGAAGAGATTGAGAGAGAGGAAAATAACTAACAATCATAATTGTCCTGCTTAGTGCAGAGAATCTGCTGCCTCATGTTTAACTTGTCCATGCCTGGTTTAAGAGATTGTCCCCAGAAGGTCTCTGTGGAAATATTCAATTGTTAATTTGGAGATAATGAGAGCCTGAAGGCCCTCTTTTGCTCTCATTAGTTTATTCAAAAAATATTTATTGAGCCCTTACTAAGCACCAGACTCTGCTTAGATGCAGGGATAGAAGAGTTAACAGAATGAGCATAATTTTTTTCCTCAGGGAGGCTACAAGCCTCACTGCTAACATGTTTATAAGAATTATTTATAAAACAATAATAATATCAAATACTATTTCCTGAAGACTTACCAAATGTCAGGTGCTTTATACCCACTATAACTTTTAAGTCTCACCAAACACTACCTGTGAGGTAGATTTAAGGAATCAGTTCACATGACTGTAAGAATTGTCAAGTCCAAAATTCATAGGAAACTCAGCAAGAGTTGAAGGTTCTGTGTTGAGTACACAATCTGTAGAGAGGGATGGCAGGATGGAAACTCAAGCAGGATCTCTATATTAGAGTTTTGTTGGTGTTGTTTGGTTTTTGTTTTGTTTTGTTTTTTGGGTATTAGAGTTTAAACCCAGGGGCACTTTACCACTGAGCCATATCCCCAGCTCTTTTTATGGTTTTGTTTTGAGATAGTCTCACTAAGTTGCATAGGGCCTCATTAAGTTGCTGAGGTTGGCTTTGAACCCACAATCCTCCTGCCTCAGCCTCCTGAGTTGCTGGGATTACAAGTCTTGAGAATTTCTAAGACTTGTGTTAGTCTTGAGAATTTCTTCTCTTAGAAAATTCAGTTTAAGTCCTCAACTAATTAGATGAGTCTTGCCCAGATTATCAAATGTAATTTCCCTAAATCAACGAAGTATAAACATTAATTATATAGCTATAAGATCTTCACAGTAACATCTAGGCTAGGGTTTGACCAAACAATTGAGCACTATAGTTTACCCATGTTGACAAATAAAATGAAATATCACAGTACTGTTTTTCCTCTAGATTATTAATGAGGAAACTGAGGCTCAGAGAAAGCAGGTAACTTGCTCAATATTGAACAATGAACTAATACTGAGCTTTAGCATGTGCAATTTCAACATCTATGTTCCTTCTCACAAGCTCCGGCTGCTTTCTTAAAATAATTGCTAACTTAGAGGGGGAAAAAAGACCTAAAGGAAATACACCTTTACCTGATAAATCTTGTTTTAAGGCAAAAGCTTTAAAAATAGGCCAGTCAATATGGAGTAATAAGGACCGGATTTACCCTTCTACCTGTAACAACTGAAATGAAGATAATTGTGTTAGCTTTCCATCACTATAACACTTATCTGAGATAATAAACAAGAGAAATGGTTTAATTTTTTGCTCATGGTTTTAGAGGTTTCAGTCCTCGATCATTTGGCCCCATTACTTTGGGCTTCGGCTTGTGGCAGCATACCATGACAGGAGCAAAACTCCTGGCTGAGAGCACACTAGACAAATCTGAAGAGGTTAAGGTCACACAATCCCCCTCAAGAGTGTGCCCTCCAATGACCTGAAGACACCCCGCCTCCACCCGTAGGCCTAACCTTTTAAAGGTTCCATCAACTCCCAGTAGTACCAAGCCTTCAAAGCATGGGACTCTGGGGGGATACTTAAGATCCAAACTATATCAATAATAAATATGAAATAAGAATTTGAAAGACATTGGACATCAGGCAGTAGAAAAGGGTGATTTTTGAGAGATGGTAAACCAATCAACCAACCCTACAATTGGCCCAGCCCCATAAGAGAGTTTCTGGGCAATGAGGAAGAGAAGGGAAATCCAAACAGATCTCAGTCATCTCTCAGAGTTGAGAAAACATAGATAAGAGTCTTGGAAAGTCAAGGTGGTTATAGTTAGCGGTAGAGAAGGGACCAATATGGAGAGAGCATTCCAGAAACATGCAGCGGTTTTCCCATGAGTCTTCGCCCGACAAATGTTCACAAGTGTGTGAGGAAACTCTCTAGACCAGAGAGAGAACCACCTAAAAGAAGCAAAGATAAATAACTAATTACAACAAATTTTAAAAAATTAAAAAAGAAAGAGAAGACTTTCCAGAGATCACACAGGGCCAGGAATAGTTCTTATTTCAAGTGGCTAGAGTAAAAATTCCCATAAGCCATGGAACTCAATGGAACACATTTGGGAATTTTTTGCCTCAGTGGTGGGCAAATTAGAACTAATCTAACATTCTCTCTGGTTCTGCATAACAACCCTTAAAAGCAAACCTGTAAGAGGTTATTGTTTCCAAGTAATTTAATGATGATCCAGAATAGCATTTAAAAGAGTTCTAACAGGGGGCTGGGGATATAGCTCAGTTGGTAGAGTGCTTGCCTTGCATGCACAAGGCCCTGGGTTCAATCCCCAGCACCAAAAAAATAAACTAGAATAAAAATAGTTCTAACAGTAAAAACATAGGAAGCATCCAAAAAGCTAACATTCGCAAGGTCTAGCATCCAATCAACCTTATCAGGTGCTTTGGTTTGGATATAGTTGATCCCGCAGGGGCTCATGCATTAGTAAGAGGTGGTAGAATCTTTAAGGAGTGGGGCCTAGGCGGAGGTGACTAGGTCAGGGACACTACACTAGGAAGGGATTAATGCCTGTCTCCCAGGAGCAGGTAGCTCTCAAGGGACTAGATTAGTTCCCAGGAGAGCAGATTGTCACACAGTGCGGCACCCACGTGTGGTCTCCTCTGTACGCACTACTCGCCACTCTTTTTTTTTTTATTGCGGGGGCGGAGGGGATACCAGGAATTGAACTCAGGGGTACTCACCCACTGAGCCACATTCTCAGCTCTATTTTGTGTTTTATGTAGAGACAGGGTCTCACTGAGTTGCTTGCTGAGGCTGGCTTTGAACTCGCGATTCTCCTGTCTCAACCTCCCAAAGTGGTGGGATTACAGGCGTGTGCACCGCACCCGGCTCACTCGCCACTCTTGCACACACTCGTGCCACATGATACAGTCTACTATGTTATGGTATCTTGCCACAGAGGCCATCTGAGCCCTTAGCCTCCAAAACCATAAACCTCTTTTCCTTATACAATCTTAGGTATTTTTCTTTTTCTTTCCTTTCCCTTTTCCTCTTTCTCTTTCCTTTCTGAGACAGTTTCACTATGTCACTTTGAGCTTTGATCCTTCCACCTCAGGCTCTTCCCTCCATAGCTGGGATTATAGATTCAGGTATTTTCTTATAGCAACACTAAACAGTCTTAAGACACTAGGCATGGAAAGAAACAGGAAAACATGACTCATAATCAGTTCATTGAACTCACAGAAACGTAAATCCTAGAATTAGTAGAAAAATCAAATAAAAAGCTATTACATCTGTATTCCATGTGTTCACGAAACTGGGAGAAGGTAGAGACACCAAAAATATAAAATCTAAATTGAAATTCTATGAGAACTACAGTATCTGAGACGAAAAATGCATTGGATGGGATTAAAACAGGTTAGATATTATAGAGAAAAAAGATTCGTGAATTCCAAAACATAGCAATAAAAACTAAATTACATAAAATGCTGTGAGGAAAAACATTGAAAAACTAAATGGCATCAGTGAGCTATGGAATATCTCCATGTAGCCTGATGTGTGTGTACTTGGAGTTCCTTGGTCAGAAAACTAAAAATCAGAGGGGATTCCCTCAATTTGAAAGGGTTATTAATGAAACACCTTTAGCTAAAATCACACTTTTATGGTGAAGCAATGGATATTTTCACCTGAAGAAACGAGGCTAGGATGTCCACTCTCACTACTCTATTTATAATCATGCTGGAGCTGCTGACTAAATAAGTAAAGCAAAAGAAAGAAAAGAAATTCAGATTGGAGAGGTAAAGTTGTCTTTTTTTTAAATTTTTTTTAGTTGTTGATGGATCTTTATTTTATTCATTTATTATTTATATGTGGTGCTGAGGATCGAACCCAGTGCCTCATGCATGCTAGGCAAGCGCTCCACCACTGAGCCACAACCCCAGCCCAGTAAAGTTGTCTTTATTCATTGATGACTTGATCTATGTAAAAAGTCTTATGGAACCTACCAGAAACAAAAAAAGTGCCTCCAGCAAATAAGTGGCTTTAGAATGATTGCATGATACAAAATGAATTAGAGGAAGAACAGTTATTTCTAGAAACCATCAATAAATAATTGTCAACTGAAATGTTTAAAAAATCTATTTGCTATTATATTAAAATGTGAAAACTTTGAAGATAAACCTGGAAAAATCTGCACAAGACCTGTTTACATATGACTATAAAACTCTCTTGAGAGAAATGAAAGACTAAATAAATGCTGTAATTTACCAGCTAAATGTGTCAGATAACTCCATTTCCCGATAATTTGTAGAAACAATGTGTTCTCAATCAAAACCCATGTTGTAGAAATTTTTTGGTTGAAATAAACAAGCTTATTCTAAAATTCATATGGCAGTATAAAGGACCTAAGAAAACCAAAACAACATTGAAAAGTAGAAACAAAGATTTTACATTGTCTTGCTTCGATACTTATTATAAAGCTATAGTAATTAAGATACTATGGAATAGCATCAAGATAAAAAAATAGGTTAATGGAAAAGAAAAAAGTAATTAAGAACTGAGTAAGTAAAATAAATATGATATTGGTGTCAAAATGATCAATAGAAAAGGGAGAGAAAGACTCCAGAAATAGATCCACACAAATATGTTCAATAGATTGTCAACACAAGCATAAAGGTAATTCATGGAAAAAAGTATGATGTTTTCAACTAATGAAGATGGAACGATGGGATATCTGTTGTAGTTTGAATCTTTTTTTCTTTTTTTAAATTTGTTCTTTTTAGTTATATATGACAGTAGGGTGTACTTTGACATATATACATTGAGTATAACTTCCCATTTTTGTTGTTGTACATGATGTGGAGTTACACTGGTAGAGCATTCATACATAAACACAGGAAAGTTATATCTGATTCATTCTACTGTCTTTCTCATTCCCATCACCCCTTCCTTTCTCTTGCTGGACACTGTGTAATCCAGTGAACCTCCCCTGCTCCCCCCACCCACTTATTATAAGTCAGCATCCACATATCAGAGAGAACATTTGGCTTTTGGCTTTTTTGGAATTGGCTTATTTCACTTAGCATGATAGTCTCCAGTTCCACCCATTTACCAGCAAATGCCATAATTTCATTCTTCTTTATGGCTGAGTAATATTCCATTGTGTATATGTACAATATTTTCTTTATCCATTCATCTGTTGAAGGGCACTTAGGTTGGTTCCATAGTTTAGCTATTGTGAATTGAGCTGCTATAAACATTGATGTGGCCGTGTGACTATAGTATATTGATTTTAAGTCCTTTGAGTATAGACCAAGGAGTAGGATAACCGGGTCAAATGGTGGTTCCATCCCAAGTTTTTCCAAGTCTACCATGAGGTGAGCATCTTTGCTTCACCACTCTCTGTCTGCCACTATGCTCTGCTTCATTGATAATGAGGAATCTCCATCATGCTTTCCAGAATGGTTGCACCAATTTGCAGTCCCACTGCAAAGCGGATGAGTATGTATGAGTGTGTTTTTTCCACCATGTCCTTGCCAACATTTATTGTTACTTGTATTCCTGGTAATCACCACTCTGATTGGAATGAGATGGAATCTCAGTGTAGTTTTAATATGCATTTTTCTAATTGCTAGTGATGTTGAACATTTTTTCATATATTTGTTCACCGATATTTGTATTTCTTCTTCTGTGAAGTGCCTGTTCAGTTCCTTAACCCATTTATTGATTCGGTTATTTGGGTTTTTTTAGTGTTAAGTTTTTTGAGTTCTTTATATATCTTGGAGATTAATGTGCTGAGATGCAGGTGGAAAGATTTTCTCCCATTCTGTAGGCTCTCTCTTCACATACATGATTGTTTCCTTTACTGTAAAGAAGCTTTTCATTTTGATACTATTCCATTTATTGATTCTTGATTATATTTCTTATCCTTTAAGAGTCTTGTTGAGGATGCCAATTCCTAAGCCAACATGATGGAGAGTTGGGCCTACTTTTTCTTCTAGTAGGCGTAAGGTCTCTGGTCTAATGTCTAGGGCCTTTGAGTTGAGTTTTGCACAGGGTGAGAGATAGAGGTCTAATTTCATTTTGTTACATATGGATGTCCAGTTTTCCCAGCACCATTTGTTGAAGAGGCTATCTTTTCTCCAACATATGTTTTTTGGTGCCTTTGTCTAGAATGAGATAACTGTGCTTACGTGTGGTTTGAATCATAAATGTCAACCCAAGGTCCGTAAGCTAAAGGCTTGGTCTCCGGCCTGTGGTATTATTGGGAACCTTTAGGGGGTGGGGCCTAGTGGGAACTGTTAGATCACTAGGGATGTGCCCTTGAAGAGGATCGTGGGAACCTGGTCACTCTCCCACCCCCATGCTACCATGAGGTGAGCATCTTTGCTTCACCGCTCTGTCTGCCACTATGTTCTGCTTCATCACAGGACCCAAAACAACAGAGCCAACTGACCATGGACTGAAACCTCTGACACACTGAGCCAGAATAAACTTTTGCTCTGTTTAAGTTGTTTATCTCAACTATTTGTCACAGCAATGCAAAGCTGACTAACACAATATCCATATGCAAAAGAATTAGCTGTGTTTCAATCCCTTAATGTATGAATATTAAGTCAAAACGCATCAGAGATCTAAATTTAAAAACAAAAACAATAAAATTTGTAGAATCCAAAGGAGATTATCTTTGTTAGGTAAATCTTTGGATTGGGCAAAGATTTTGTACAACACCAAAAATAAATAAATAGATAGATAGACATAATACTAATATAAGAATAGTATAATATAATTATATTATATATATATAATTTTTTAAAATTCATGAACAGAAATAAACCATGGTCTATATAACCACATAAGCAAAAATGATAAATTGGACTTCTATTGCAATCTCTGCACAGGAGAGAATGGAATCAAATATTGTTTATATATTTTTTTGTTTTTCACATAAGAAACTGCTGTCAACCTTGCTATGGTTGTTTCAGATACTGCTCATACCTGAAGTTCAAGTTAGTAGTTCCAGTGATTTAGCTCAGTCTACTTGTTAATGGCCTGGAGGATGAAGTGAATGGCAGTGTAGAAAATTTGCTGATGACACAAAAGCATCCAGGTTGGTAAGAGCTAAGGAGGATTGTGAAGAACTTAAGATGGATCTAATAAAGCTGGCTGACTGAACAAACATGAAAAAGATAACATTTCACAGAGAAGGGCAGAAGGTAATAGACACTGAGAGAAATAATTTAAGCTCTCTATAATTTAAGGAGTACCTACTGATGGATTTAGGGTTTATGTGAATCTCACAGGAAAAAGACTTGCTCTAGGAATCAAATTAATGAAAATATTTCAGTAACATCATCTGCTCCGCAAGGGTCCCAAACAGAGGCCCAAACAATCTGAATGTGTACTCAAAAAAGTGGAAGGAAAAAAAAATACAGGAAAACATTGTGGATTAGGCTGGGTGCCTACCTAATAAGCTTTCTTCCACCAGTTCTCTTGCAATGTCTTTTTCCAGTTCCCTGAACCTTGAGTCTTCATTTCCCAGCCCCAGAAAATGAATCAAGATCAGTCTGAGTTATAATTCTTCATGTGTGATCCCCAGAATAGTTGAGGCAGAATCATTTGGCAACTTATTCCAAATGCAAATTATCAGGTCCTATCTCCAATAGACTGTGGAGATAGCATTCTGTATTTTAATAAGCCCCCCACAAAAGATTCTGATTCATGCTGAAGTTTGAGAACCACTGGTCTAAACTCATCATGCTATTTCCATTCCCAGTGATTTTATTAAAGATAAGAATCAACCTTCTCCAGGTCAGTGAGATACAAGTGGAAGTCTGCTGAGAGACTGTAACTAAGGTCTTCCTCTCTTGTTATGAAGAGGAAAGATTTTGCGGCCTTTGGTCATAGTTATGTGAACATAGTATGTCTGAGGCTGCAGCAGCCATCTTGTAGTTAAGAAGGGGCACACGTGAGGATTATAGAGTTAAAAAGATCGTGTCTTAGGATATCTGGCTATGTGAGGAGGTAAACCCCACTTTTGGTCTGATATGCTATTCTTCACAACTGAAGAAGGAATCAACTCCATTCCTTCTTCATTGTGGTACAGATGAAGCAAACCTGAGTGGACAAATGTTTGACATAGTGAAATAATTTCCTTTCACCTGAACACTTGACAGCTGCATTCCCAAATCAAGTGCATTTTTCAGCCTTGCTGTTTTTATATACCGTGTTTCCATAACAAATATTTACTTTTCTCACAGTTATTTGTAAGGTATCTTTAATAATAGAGCTAATGTAAAGAATCCTTCCTGGAGTCAGTACACAATCTACCCAGTTAGGACTCTGTGACTAAAGAATACTTTGTGAAGAAAGTTGAGAGGCACGGTAGTTGTTTTTTTTTTTTTTTTTTTAGTTGTAGATGGACACAAATATATTTATTTATTTTTATGTGGTGCTGAGGATTGAACCCAGTGCCCCACGCATGCAAGGCAAGCGTTCTACCACTGAGCCATAATCCCAGCCCGGCACGGCAGTTTTTAATTTCAACCTCAGAAAGTTAAAATTGCATACAAGACACTTTAGTTTCCCATAAAAACCCATTAAGGATGGACCACTTATGAAACTACCCAACTCTTAATATCGCCCTTCCAATTATGAATTGAGTAACCAGATGGTAGAAGCAATCCTCATCTCTAGGATCACTTTCATGGGAGATAAAATGCCAAGGAGGAATGGATGAGGATCTTCACAGAAAGAGGGACACAGCCATTTGAATGAGTCTTGGGTGTCCTGGCAACCTGCGTTGCTTGGTCCTGGAGCAGTCACAAGAAAGAGGGCAGGAAGTGGGATGACCAGTCAAATACATTTATCTTTTTCTGTGAACTATCTCAACTTAACTTTAGAAAGACATTTTATAACAAAGCCCCTTGAACAACTAATTGCAAAAAGCACGTATGTTTGTCATCATGCCCCACAGGTCAGGAGACTTGGGCTTTGCAGGACTGACAGCAGAAGTCATTCCAAAATCAACCATCCTCCTCTGAGAATTCTCCATCAACTGTCAAAGAAGCCTGTGTCCGTTGAATGCAGCCCTCAAAGAGAGCAAAAGGGGAGAGCAGATCTCTCGGAGACGAAAAGCAGACCTTGCAGGATTCTAGGGATTAAGACCATTACCTTCCATTACACTCTGAGCCCTTACAGAAGCCAGCAGCATATGGATCCCAGATGTTCCAATAGTTTCCCTCTGGGAAGAGGCTGTCCTAGTCCGCCCCAGAGCTCAGAGCAGGTCATGAGAGAAGGCACTCAATATACCCAACCAGAAAAGTGCAGGGCCTAGCTTCTGGGTACAGAAGCAAGAGGCCAGGCTTCTTTACACAGGCTAGAGTCTTGCATTCAAGGCTTTTGTATTTCTACTTCCACTCCTTGGAAGGCAAGATTGCCCCTGTCTCATATGGTAGAATGAGGATAAAATAGCACAGGAAGTAGCAAGAGGCTTTTGGTCACATGGAATTTAAAGTTCCTGTGGCAGAGACACTGATGTAAGCACTAAAACCTGTTCCCAGGATCCTTTGCAGCTAGATGGTTCCTATGACTGAGTTTTGGCTAATATAATGTAGGCACTTCCAGCCTAAAAGCAGCCTCAGCCCATCTCACAATCTTTTCCCTTTGTTTACTGGTCATCAGCATTAAATCTGGCCCAGAATCCCCAGGCTTTAGGAGAAGGTGGAGCCACGGGATAGAAGTCACCTGTCTCATAGTCCATGTTGGATTTGGCATGAATAAAAATGCTGTTGCACTAAGCCACTCTGGGGCTTGTTTCATGATCCAGCATTACTTACTCTACCTAATCCAGGTCCTGAATAAATCCTAAATAAAGTGATTGAGAGAGTAACTGGACCATAGAAAGGGAGTCAGAGATGGCAAATACACTTAGACAGATGACTCAAACCATTCAGGCACTTCATTATACCACTGCAGAAAATTCCTACAGTCTTTGCTGATGCAGACACGCCAGCTGTAGAACTGCTCAGACTTATGAAGGCATCTCCTGGATCTAGAGCCATAAACATCATCTCTCCTTCTGTAGTGTCAGATCTTCCGTGCACCTCCTAATGCTAGCCCTGGTGAGGTTATGTATTCCCATGCACTGGAAGCAGTGCCCACTGCAAAACCCGTCTGTATTTCCCATCCATTTAATGATCCCCTTCACCAATGCTTTTCTGCTGGATGAAACCTCTGTGAACTTGCCTGGCTCTAGAACTGAGGGATGAAGTGGTCTCTGCTCTCCTCCTGCTGACTGTTAGGGTCTAAACAGACAGACTATGACACCTATTAAATAGTCTTTAGGTACCTCAGGTTCTGAAAAAAAATGAAGCCAGGCCAGTTACTACAGTTTTTTCTTTTAGAAAAAAGCAACAGTGGTAAATAAAACCCACTGAACTGCGTGTTTACTGCCATCTAATTTTAGTTTTTATCCATAATTAGGTTTTTGGGGGGAGAGGGTACTGGAGATTGAATCCAAGGGGACTGTGCTACTTAGCCGCACACACACACACACACACACACACACACACACACACACAAAGGTTTTTTTGAGACAAAGTCTCTCTAAAGTTCTGAATCTGGCTTCACATTTGCGATCCTCCTGACTCAGTCTCTGGAGTCACTGCACCACTGCACCCAGTTTATCCGTAACTGTTTTTGACTAGTGTATGCAAAGGTGATGAACGATACCAGGTTAACATCAATTTTCATCAACTCTCAGCCAGAGAGGTCTTTTTTTATATAAATGTGCTAAATGTAAAATGAGCTCTATAGAATTTGTATTCCAGAGACTGTGACCATTTTGATGAACACTTTAATGTAAAAATCCTGCTAGATATTTTTATACATGAGTAACCTTATCTGGGCAAATTCACTTCTGATAATCAATCTTACCTTCTTCTTTTTTTGTATTGTCTTACTCAGTATGGTAAAATGTCTATAACACAAATTCACCATTTTAACTATTGCTAAATATACAATTCAGTGACATTAATTATATTCATAATGTTTTGCAAATATTATCACTATTTTCAAAAACTTTCCATCATCCCAAGCAAAAACTTGGATACAAATAATTCCTCATTCCACCTCTCTCTCCCCAACCCTAATCTCTAACTTCCTTTCTATTACTATGGATTTGGCTATTCTAGATATTTCATGTAAATGGAATCATAAAATATTTGGCCTCTTGTATCTGGCTTATTTTACTTAGCATAATATTTTCAAAGTTTCCCCATATTATATCATGTATCAGAACTTCATTCCTATATAGGATCAAGTAACATTCCTTTGGGTGTATATACCAAGTAGTGTTTAGCCAGAGATCTGTTGATGGCTTGTTTTCACTTTCATGAATAACACTGCTGTGAACATTGATGTTCAAGTCCCTGTTTTGGATTCCTTTGAATATATACCTATGAGTGGAATTTCTGAATCATAGAATAATTCTATATTTGATTTTTTTGAGAAGCTGCCAGCCTGTTCTCCATAGAAAACCTGCAAGATTTTTAAAGTCCAGATTGAATTAAAAATGTATAATAAGGCTCCTGCCAAGCTATAGGCTGATGAGCTGAGTGGTGGGAGCTCATAGGCAAAGAGTAGGTCTCCCCAGTCCCTTGCTCCTCTCTTGCTGTCATCGTGTTCACTCCTGAGGGACTCCTAGTTGCAGAGATGAATTGGCCATGAAGTAATGGACCTTGAGCTTCAGGGCTCCTCACTTTCCCTGCCCCTTCCAAGGCTCTAGAAATAGTTCTTAAAATGTTTGTGTGCATGTGTGTATTTAATTTTCAGAAGTAACATATTTTAACTAAAATCTGTTAAAACCATTACCTCTTTCCATTCCCACTTCCATTCTATCACACCTCTCCTTCCGTGGTATGATGTTGGAGTGCCCATTGCATTTTAGACAACTGGGTAAAGAGAAATTGTGTTGGCGGTACAATTTCTATATAGATAGAGATTGTAGTTTATGAGCATAGCTAAATTACCAGGAATCATTCCAATTCAGGAATACTTCTGAGAATACTTATAGCTCACCAATGTTATGACATGAAGGAGATATAAATGGGTCTGTTATGGTTTGGATTTTGAGTGTCTCCCAAAGGTCCATATGTTAAAGGATTGGTGCCCAGTTTGGCACTACTGAGAAGTGGTGGAACTTTAAAGAGGTAGAACCTATTTGAGAGGTCTTTGGGTTATTGAAGATGTACCCTTGAAGGGGATTGTGAGGCCCTGCATCCTTTCACCCTCTCTCTCTCTCTCTCCCCACCCCCCCCACACCCTAAAGTGAGCAGTTTTGTTCTACCATGCATTCCTGCCATGATATACCATCACAGGCTTCAGAGCGACAAGGGAAATTCACCATGGACTGAAACCTCCAAGACTGTGAGCCCAAATGAATCTTTTATCTTTACAAAAGGTTTATCTCAGGGATGTGTTATAGTAATGAGAAGTTAAGACAGGGTCTTGTACTATCCAGCAGGAGAAATAAGGTTTGAAATGTACAGAGTTATAAACTAGCATGGAATAAATTCTTCCAGACATCATATACATAAAATTGTAAGTGGAAAATTTGCTTTTCATCAATATTGAACCTTCATCAGAAGGTCTCTCGTATTAGTATTTACATTTGATAATGCATCATATATTTTGTTCTTTTTTAAATAAAAATTTCGTGAAAGAGAAATAAAAAATATTTCTATAGTTTTAAGGCTTGTTTTAGTTTTAGTGTCATAGTGGTGTAACTGGGGAGGGAGTATATTTTCAATTGATCATATATGAAAATGAATTGAAAAACATTTTTTCACACTCGACAGCAATCCTAAACATTTTTATAGCAATACAATAATGGTTGGGAATATGAAAGAAACTTTTTTAAACTGTCAATGATAAAAACCACATTTTTGTCAATTGTACTAGAGGAAATAACTAAATTGTCTCTTTTCTCTGTAAGAAATATTTCAAAATTATTGTTTTACAAAGAAGTGTTCAAAAGTATACAGACAGTATATTAGGAGGAAAACAAAGTAGCATTATAGTTAATTAAAGTATGTGCATTAGTCACCTTTTCATCGCTGTATCAAAATATCTGACAAGCTACTTATGAAGTAAAGAAGTTTTTTTATTTTGTTCTTATTAGTTATACGTGAAAGTAGAATGTATTTTGACATATTATACATGTATGGAGTATAACTTTCCATTCTTCTGGTAGTTTATTTTCACTCACAGTCTTAGAAGTTGAAGTTCAAGAACGGGCAGCCCCAGCCAGGCATGGTGGAGCACACTTGTTAATTTCCATGACTGAGGCAGGAGGATCATGAGTTCAAAGCCATCCTCAACAAAAGCAAGGCATAAGAAACTCAGTGAGATTCTGTCTCTAACTAAAATACAAAATTGGACTGGCAATGTGGCCCAGTGGTCGAGTGCCCCTGAGTACCAAAAAAAAAAAAAAAAAAAAAAATGGACTGCCTCATTATTTGGACCTCCAATTGAGTGGTCATGCTTGTCAATAAATGAATGAATTAAGAAAATGTGATATATATACACATTGGAGTTTTACTCAGCCATAAAGAAGAATGATATTACAGCATTTGGTAGTAAATAGTTGGAAATGGAGAACATTATTCTAAGTGAAATAAACCAGACTCAGAAAATTGAGGATTGAATGTTTTCTCTCATATATGGAAGTTAGAACAAAATAAGGGAAAGAAAGTGGGGGCTGGAGATCAGATATCATAAAGATATATGAAAGATCAGTGGAGTAGAAAGAGGTTGAGCGGGAGAGAATAGGGACAGGAAGGGGCAGAAAATACTGACTCAATTTAACAATATCATGCTATGTGCATATATAAATATACCACAGGGAATTTCATCTTTATGTGCATATAGAAAGTACCAATAAAAAATAAATGAGCAAAATAAAGATCAGTAGAATAGAGGAAGAAGGATGAGGGAGGGAGGAAGGGAGAGAAAGGTGGAGGGAACAGTGAAATGGAGTAAATCAAATTCCATGCATGTATGATTTTGTCAAAGTGAACTCAATTTCAATGTATAACTATAATGATCTAATAAAAAAGAAAAATAAATGAGTGATAAATAGAGGAAGAAGTTGGAGTCTCACCTTCTCCTCAAGGGCACCCCCACAATGACCTAAAGATCTCCCACTAGGCTCCACTTCTTAAAGGCCCACAGCACTTCCCAGAACCACCACCTGAGAACCAAACTTTTACACACAGACTTCTGGGAGACACTCAACCAAACCATAGCAGTGTGTTCTTTTTTTGGATCCTATAATGTATGTGGCATTTATCAGCTTTTCACAACTTTTAATTTATTTAGACTTCTCATTCCATAAAAAGAAAAAGTCACAGTCTTACTAAATTTAGTAATGGATTCTTTTTCTTAATAAAAGGCCTCAGAATTGTGTAAGCTATAGTCCATACAAAATCTGGATCCACCTCTATCTAAATACAACCTGTTTTATTACTAATGGATCATTTTCATGCAAATCCTTACACTTACTACTGTGCTTCTCTGGCATCTCAAAATCCTTTTATAGTACATTGTTCTGTACCATAAACCTTTCAATAACCTTCATTTCTCCCTTCTTCTCCCAGTCTACACTTAGCCAGCCCACTGGTGTCTCCCACTTCCAAGGCCTCTTCACCTCACAGAGGCACTCCACATCATCCCATTTGATTTACTGCTGCTTGCTTTTCTTTAGTAGCCTCCTGTTGTGGGTTAGCCATCCCCCAAAGATATGTAGGTCATACCCTCTGGAACCTGTGAATGCTGCTGTCTTAGTTAGTTCTGGCTGCTATAATGAAGTGCCATAAACTAGGTGGGTTATAAACAAGAGAAATTTATAATTTTGAGGTTTGGAAGTCTGAGTCAGCATGTTGGCCTCTGGTGAGAGCTCTCTTCCAGGTTGCAGACTTGTAATTATATTCTCATATAGTAGAAAGAGAGTAAGAGAGCTTTCTGGAGACCATTTCAAAGGGCATGAATCTGATTCATGAGGGCTCAACCCTCGTGATCCAATTACCTCTCAAAGGATTTCCCTTCAGTTACCCTCACATTGGAGGTTACAATTACTACATACAAGTTTGGAGAATGATATAAACAAGGTTGCAGATGAGAAAATCTAAGCCTTTATTTGCACACAAAAAACAATGATAAAGACAACTTGGCATGAATGTGGATAACTCTGAGAGAACCCCAGAGTGCAATTACAGAGAAAGAGAACCTAGAAGAGTGAAATGACTGGGGATGTAGAAAAGGATAGGAAATATCCAGCATGCATTACTTTATCCCCTAGGCTGACATAATGCACAAGAAATGCACTTGGCCATGAGTTCCTCCCAAGGTGGGAGAAAGAGAATGGGAAACCTCAGTAGTCCTTGACATTAAGGATCCCAGTAGCCTTAGATACCACTTCAGAAAACTCCTACAGTCTTTGTTGATGCAGACACCAGCTGTAGAACTACTCAGAATTAAGAAGACATCCCCTGGATCTAGAGCCACAAATACCATCTCTCCTTCCTGTAGTGCCAGAACTTCCACACACTTCTTAATGCTAGCCCTGGTGAGGTTATGTATTCCCATGCATAGGAAGCAGTGCCCACTACCCATGCCCGTGCAGTCCCAGTGTCTGCCTGTGCCACTGCACATTCACATACATGCCCACAGCACCAGGTACACAGTGCAGCTATACATACACAACTGTGGGAAGCAGGTGTTACCCAAAACTGTCCACCACCTACCAGGTTGGTTCTTGTATTCACTACTTCCGTAGCACTTTTCCCTGCATACCTACTGAACCAAGTCTGCTCCAGCTGCATGTGTGCCATGTCCAGCAGATCCAATCATTGAGAACACACCTGGAACCAGCATCCCCTAACATGGAACCATGTCTGGAGCCATTATACACATTACCTAGTCAGTGTCCTTGTGCCCTGTCATAAATGGAGGTCTTTCTCTACCTAAGCCAATCTGTGAAATGTGAAAAAAGATTGCTTTTTCAAAAGTACAGACAATAGCACAAGACTATAACAAACGCAAAAATCCAAGAAAGTATGACACCACCAAAAGAACATAACTCTGCAGTAACCAACCATAAGGAAATGATTATCTATGAAATAGCTGGACAATGAATTCAAAATAATTCTTTTAAATTATCTCAGAGAACATGGATAAACAACTTAACTAAACCAGTGAAACAATTTATGAACAAAGTGAAAAGTTCAATTAAGAGATAGAGGGCTGGGGTTGTGGCTCAGTGGTAGAGAGCTTGCCTAGCATGTGTGAGGCACTGGGTTCGATTCTCAGTACTACATATAAATAAATAAAATAAATATCCATCAACAACTAAAAATAAATAAATAGATAAATAGAGATCATAGAAAGAGCTAAAAATAAATTCTGGAACTGAAGAATACAATGGCTGAAATGAAAAATACAATTGAGAAGTTCACCAGCAGACTCAGTCAGGCAGAAGGGAGAGTAAGTGGGCCTGAACACAGATTGTTTGAAATTATGCAGACAGAAGAGGAAAAGAATGAAAAAAGAGTAACCAATTCTTATGTAATTTAAGAGAACCCATCAAAAGAACCAACATATTCATGAAATTTTCAGAAATAGGAGAAAGGAACATAAAGCTTATTTAAAGAAATAGTGACTGGAAGCATCCCAAATCTTGGAGGAAAATTGACACCTAGGATCATGAAGCTCAGAAAGTCCCCAGTAGAATCATCCCAAAGAAGACTACACCAAGACACACTTTTATTCAAGTGTACATGGCCAAGGACAAAGTGAAAGTTTTGAAGGCAGCTAGAGAAAAATGACTTATCCCATTTAAAGAAATCTAGTTACAGTTATCCTCAAATTCCTATGCTGAAATCTTACAAATCAGGAAAGAGTGGGCTAATATACTCAAAGTTCTGAAAGAAAAAAAAAAACACTGCTAACCAAAAATTCTGTGTCTGGGAAAACTATCTTTTATAAATGAAAGATAAATTCTTCCCCAAACAAAAACAAGTTCACAGTACTGGATCTGCCTTACAAGAAATCCTGAGGGAGTTTTTCAAATTGAAATAAAAAACATGCTAAACAGATGTGTAAAAACATATGAAGACATAAATCTCACAAGTAAAGGTAAATATGTAGAAAAATAAAGAATAATGTAATACTGTAGGGATGTGCATAAATTACTTTTAATCCTAATATAAAAGCTGAAAGACAAAAATATTAAGTAACTAAAATCACAAAAGTTTATTGATGTCTACATAATATAAAGAAAAGTAAACTCTGACTGTAAGAAAACAAATTGTAGGTGAAGAAGGGAGTATCAGTGTAGAATTTTGTAGGGAATTGAAGTCAAATTATCAACTTGAAATAGATGATTATAGCTACAAGATATTTTATGCAAACTTCATGATAATGATGATGAAAAGCTGTTAAGATGCTCAAAATGTAAAGAATCAAAGCAAATTATTATCTGCCCCCAAAGGGGGGGGGACAATGACAAAAAGAAAACAACAGCAAAATAGACAACTATAGTATAAACAAAATGGCAGCAGTAAGTACTGACCTACCAACAAAGGCTTGAAATGTAAGTGTAATAAACTCCTAATTAAAAGACTTAGAGGAGCTGAATGAATAAAGAAAAGAAGATCCTGTGATTTTCTTTCTACAAGAGACTAACTTTAGATTCAAGAATACAAATAAGCTGAAAGTGAAGGATGAAAAAGATATGCCATATGGTAACCACAAGAAAGTAGGTGTGAGCCAGGTGCGGTAGTGCACACCTGTAATCCCTGCACTTTGGGAGGCTGAGACAGGAGAATCGCGAGTTCAAAGCCAGCCTCAGCAATGGCGAGGTGCTAAGCAACTCAGTGAGACCCTGTCTCTACATAAAACACAAAATAGGGCTGGGGATGTGGCTCAGTGGTCGAGTACCCCTGAGTTCAATCCCCAGTACCAAAAAAAAGAAAGAAAGAAAGTAGGCATGACTGTACTTATATCAGATGAAAGAGATTTTGAATCAAAATCTGTCTCTAGAGACAGAAAGTCATCACCTAATGATAAAAGGGTCAAAAATCTAATAACTATAAATATGTATGTACCCAATAT
Organism: Xerus rutilus; assembly: GCA_028644305.1. NCBI lineage: Eukaryota > Metazoa > Chordata > Mammalia > Rodentia > Sciuridae > Xerus > Xerus rutilus. The sequence continues at coordinate 30,790,438 of CM053410.1, read as the reverse complement.
CAAAGCACCTTAATATATAAAGCAAATATTGATAGACTGGAAGGGAGAAATTGATAATAATACAGTTATAGTAGGAAAATTTAATACCTTATGTTCAATAATGAATAGAATATCCAGACCGAAAATCAGTAAGGAAATTGCCCTCTTGAACAAGATAGACCAAATGGACCTAGTAAAACATTCTATCCACAGCAGAATACATATTCTTCTCAAAGATAAATGGACCATTCTCCAAGATAGACCATATGATAAGTTATAAAGCAAGTCTTAGTATATTTAAGATCAAAAACATTCCAAGTATCCTTTAACAACACGATGGAATGAAATAGGAATGAACAACAGTGAGAAAACTGAAAGATTCACAAATACATAGAATACTACTGGTTCAAAGAGGAAATCAAAAGGGAATTTTAAAAATATCTTGAGACAAATAAAAATGCAATGCAACAACATTTGAGGATACAGGAAAAACAGTAGGAAGGAAAGTTTAAAGCAATAAATTATTGTTTTCGTTAAATAAAAACAAAAAAAAATCTCAAACAACCTAACTTATACCTCAAGGCATTAGAAAAAGAAGAAAAAACTAAATCAAAAGTTAGCATAAGGAAGGAAATAATAAAAACTAGAAAGAAGTAAACCAAATAGAGAATAGAAAAACAACAGAAAAATCAACAAATTTGAGAGTTGGTTTTTTGAAAACAACAAACAAAATTGACAAACTCTTAGACTCAATCAGAAATTAAAGAGGAGAGATATTACAATGGATGCTTCAGAAATAAAAATGATCATGAGAATGCTTTAAAAAATTTAGACAAATTAAATTTAGCAGAGTTTATTTTAGCAAAGAAACCATTTATAAATCAGGCAGTAGTCCAGACTGAAAATGATTCAGAATGCCCCACCACACCACATGTGCAGGGCAATATTTTTACCCAGAGTAAAGGAGGAGACATACAGAAACTATCTGATTGACTGCAGTTGGCATTTGCATGATATGATCATGTTTTGGCTGTTTTCAGCTGCTGATTGACTGGAAGTCCAGCTGCTATGATTAGCTGATACTTGGCTACTTATTGCAAGAATATCCTTCCAGGTTAGGTTACACTCTGTTTACAAATTAGGTTAGAATATAGTTCTCTATATAGGAGAAACTGTGAAATATGTATGGAGACAGTCATAGGCAAACAACTCAATTTAACAAGAGAATTTTATGAAAAAAAAATGAACCAAAAAAATTCGATAACTTAGAAGAAGTAGATGAATTCTGAGAAATATACAAGACCAAATCAAGAAGGCATAGAAAGCTGATCAGAGTAGAAAAATAAGGAAATTGAATCAGTAATAACAAAACATCCTAACAAAGAAAAGCCTAGGATCCCTTGCCTTCACCAATGAATTCTATCAAACATTCAAAGAATGAATACAAATTTTAAATTACTTCAAAAAACAGAAGAAAAGGAAATACTTTGAAACTCTATGTGTCCAGCATCACCCTGATATCAAAGTCAGAAAAAGACACCACAAGAAAAGAAAACTACAAGTTATTTTTATTAAATATAGGTACAAGATTCTTTAATATTAGCAAACCAAATTACTAGCAAACTAAATTCAACAGTACATCAAAAAGACTATACAACATGTCTAAGAGTACTTTATCCCTGGGATGCAAGGTTGGTTCAATATATGCAAATCAATCAATGTGATATACCACATCAACAGAATAGAAGATAAAAATCACATGATAATCTTAATAGATGCAGAAAAGCATTCAACAAAGTTCAACATCTGTTCAAGATAAAAATTCTCAACAAAATATGTGTAGAATGAACTTAACACAGTAAATTGCATTTATGAAAAGTCCACAAGTAACCTCACAATCAACAGGGGAAAAACTAAGAGATTTTAAAATATGATATACAGCAAGACTGCCCACTCTGACCACTTCTATTCAACATAGTACTGAAAGTCCTTGCTAGAGTGATTAGATAAGAAAAATAAAAGACATACAAATCAGAACAAAAGGAATGAAATTATCTCTGTTTGCAGATGGCATATACTTATATAGATAGAAAACTCTATAGACTTCATGAAAATTTAGTTTAAACCACACAAAAAATTCAGTAAAGTTGCAGGATACAAAATCAACATACAAAAATCAGTATTGTTTCTTTATACCAACAATGAACAATTAGAAAAGAAAACATTTACCAACAGCATCCAAAAAATTTAGGAATAAACTTACCCAGAGTGTTAAAGATCTCTTATACTGAAAACTAGAAAACTAGAAAACTAGAAGAAGACACAAATAAATTGAAAAATACATGTGCTCACATATTGGAAGAATTAATTAATTTTGTTAAAATGACCATACATTCCAAAGCAATACACAGATTCAATGCAAACTCTATCAAAATTTCAGTGGCATTTTGCAAATAAGTAGAAAAAACAATCCTCAAATTCTTATGTAATCACAAAAGACCCTCAATAGCCAACTCTGTCTGGAGAAAAAACAAAGTTGGAGTCATCAAACTTCCTGATTTCAAATTATAAAATGTAGGAAATAAAACGAGTAGCTCGAAGAGATATCTGCATGCTCAGGTTCATTACAACATTATTCACAATTAGCCACAATATAGAAACAACCTGCATCTGTCAATAGAGAAATAGATAAAGAAAGTATGGTGTGTGTGTGTGTGTGTGTGTGTTGGAATATTGTGCAGCCTTAAAAAGATTTTCCATTTGCAGCAACATGGTTAGCAAGACAGACACTCGGTTGTATGCAAAATCTAAAGAAGTCAAACGCATAGAAGAGATTGGAATAATTGATGCTAGCAGTGGGTGGGGAAATGAGAGAAATGGAGATTTATTGGTCAGGAGGTGCAGACTTTCAGTTATGTGTATAAACACATTCTAGAGATCTAATGTGCATCATGGTGACTGCTGTTAATAATACTGTATTGTAATTTGAAATTTGCTCAGAGGATAGATCTTATGTTCTCACCACACCAAAAATTAGTAAATGTGAGGTGATGGATGTATGAATTAGCTTGACTATAATAATCATTGCAGGATATATGCATATCAAAACATCAAGTTATATCTTTTTAAAAGCTATTATTTCAAATTTTTAAAAATATGAATTTTGAGGGGAAACAAACATTCATCTATTGCAGTTACTTTCTATGGCAAAAAAAAATTGTAAATGTAATTAAATTAAGAATCTTACAAAGGGAGATTGCCCTGGATTTTTCTATGGGCACTAAATATTCTTATAAGAAGAAGACAAAGTGATTTCACCCAGATAGAAAAGAAGGCAATGTGACCACAGAGACAGATTGGAGTGATGCTACCAGGAGCCAAAAAGTGCCACCAGACACTAGAAAATGGAAAAGACAAGGAAATGGGTTCTTTCCTAGAGCTGCCAGAGTGAGCATGGCCCTGCTGAACCTTGGTATTGGCCTAGTGAACTGCTTTTGGACATTTGACTTCTAGCTTCTAGCATGTTAGAGAAGAAAGGTGTGCTAAGTTACCTGGTTTATGGTAATTTGTTATAGTAGTCACAGAAAACTAATATACTTCCTGTGTTAGTCAGCTTTCCTTTAAGGTGACAAAGCACCTGAGATAATCAACTTAAAAAGAGGAAGGACTTATTTTTGCTCATGGTTTCACAGGGTTAAACCCATAGTTGGTTTGCCTGTTACCTTTGGGTCTGTGGCAAGGCAGCACATCATGGCTGGAGGAATATGGCAGAGGAAGCTGCTCATCTCACAGCAGCCAAAATCAAAAGGCGGGGCAAGGTGCCAATGTCCCCTTCAAGGGCACAGCCCTAGTGACCTAACTAGCTCCCACTAGGCCCCACTTCTTAAAGGTTCTACCACCTCCCAATAGCACCACAAGCTGGAAATCAAAAGGGGGCAGAGGGAACTTGAGGCCTCATGTTGTTAAGGTTTATGAACACTCCCTGCTCATGCTCATTGGCCAGCCTAGTGGTCAGAGCATCCTTGAAATGGCTCCCTCTAGCACAGTCCTAAGAGTGTCAGGATGCAATGACCCTTTTGGGGGATGCAAGGACCCCTCCTTTTGCATTCTTCTGGTCCTAATACATTCCTCTTCTGAAGAATCTCTTATATGAAAGCTGGACTTCCTTAATCACTTATCCAAAACAAGAAAGACAAAGCAAAATTCTTAAAACCTTCTTAAGGGAATATAAGTTGTAGTCATTTTCCCACTCTATCTTTCCTTCAGGGGGGAATATTGATTTTTCTGCCAGAAGCCACTGGCTAAAAATGCTCCCAGTTTCTGAGTCACGCAAATCTCCACGTATCTATTGATTATGTTCAAGCATCTCTGGGGAAATGTAAAGATGGGCAATACATAGTTTCTGCCCTCAAGATATGTAGGGACTTGACTAAGGTGAGATGGGGAAGCAACAAGATATATGTTAATACTTACAATAAAAATCAGAACACAAAACCACAGAGCAAAGGATGATGGGGTGAAAGGAGGGAAAAAGTCACATTGGAACAGGAGTCAGGAAAGCCTCCATGAAGAGGGGCCCCTTGAGATGGGCCTGAGGGGTATATTTCCCTGAGCAGAGTGTAAATTAGTATAAGCCAAGGAACTAACACAAGAAATTCCAGGATACAAAGTAATTAAACTGGAAAGAAATTTGGAACTATATTTTAGAGCTGGAGTCAGCAAGTTTTCTGTAAAGGGCCCAACAGTTAAGTATTTTCCATCTTGGAAGCTGTGTGGTCTCTTTCACAATGACTTCACTCCACCACCATAGCACAGATACAGCCCTAAACAATCCATCAATGAGTAAATGTGGCTATGTTCCAATAAAACTTTATAAGAACAGACAATGAGCCAGAACATGAGCTAAAGAAACTCTGGGCCATGAGAATCCATTTGAGATCTGTGAGCAGGAAAATATAACATCACCAACACTATGTATTTGGAAAAGTGATCTGGCCATAGAATAATGTAAGAATTGTAGGAAATGAAATTGAGTGTAAAAATAACAACTGGGGGTTGGGGGTGCTGCTATCATGCTTTGGGTAACGTGGCCTGAATTAGGGTATTGAGAGCAGAAACGGGAAGGCCATATTTCTAGGATATGGCAACCTACTGAATATAAAGAGGAATGGAGAGAGTTGAATTAACAATGGCTTCACTTTAGAGCTGAGAGGATTAAGAATTTGGATATGAGGGAAAGCTGCGGAACAATATAATAAAGGAGATAGGGAAAGTCAAGGAAATCAGATGGATAGCGTGGTTAGGCAGCTGTGTCAGGTCCCTTAGTCTCTTTGTACAGAGGCATCACAGCACATGCCCGGAGGCCATGTGGGACTCAGGGCTGACACTGGGCTCCACCCTAACCCCAAGGCTTCCAGCAGACAGCACCTGACTCTCTCTGAGTCTCGCCAAGCCTGGGCTCCGAGCTAGTGAGGGCAAGGAGCCGCTAGACATCTCGGAGGAAAGCCAAAGCAGAACAAAACCAGCCCCGTCAGAAGCAGGTTGAGGCTGTGCCAAGTGACCATGGAAGCTGCGTGTGTGGGCCAAATTGCTGTCTAATTACATTGCTCTCCAGACAAGACAAAATTGTGTCTCTCAAAAAGCATGTATGTGGAATCAGGGTAAGTCTAGGGGAGGTCAGGCCTCATGGAAATAAAGATCAGGGAGTCATGTTTCAGAATTCATTAACATCTCCTTGGCTTGGAAAGGCAGATCATGGAAGAGGGGTAGGGAGGAGGCTGTGACTCAGTGGAACATCACAGACATGTTCTAAAGAATCACACACGTTCAAATGGAGTAGGTGATTCTAAAAGAAAATGTGTCACTGCACCATGAATATCTTATCATTTCTCTCTCAAACTTAATATAATACCTTCCTGAAAAAATAATATAAAGATTGGTTTTTTGCCTGTGTCCTATAGCAAACATTCTCCCTGCTGCTCTGCATGCTGAGACAATTTAGCTGAAAAGAGCCGCCTTAGAATTTGCCACATTTATGTTTGACAAAGAGGCAGTTTACTCACTAGTTACACATTTTCTTGCTGAGATGCAAGTGCTCAGGTTTGGCAGATATTGAAAATGCTATTTTGATATTTTATGCACTTTCTTAGGAATCTATTTCAGAGGCAGAGCAATAAGGGAAATATTCCTGACTCAGAAATATAAATATAATGCTACCATTTGGGGTTATTTATTTCTCAGGCAATCAATCAAGAAATGTTAGAAAATATATTCTGAGTTGTTTCAAATATGATTCCAGTCAAGTGAGTAATCTTTCCATTTTCTTTTCATATGTTACATGATTCTTTTGAAAAGATGGAATAGCAAGAGAATTAAAAGTCACTTGAATTGTAATCAGATATATGAATATGACTTGTCAAATTTTTAAAGGAATGAAATGACTTTAATTGTGCCAAAACAAATGCTGATAGTAAAACCAAATATTGCTCATGATATTAATGTGTACAATAAATAAAATGCAGCTGGTGATTGCAGGAAATTCAGACAACTCTTCTAATTTTGTCATGATGAAGGATCAGTCAGCTGGAGTCTTTAACCAGGTCCCACGTAGTCCAGACCAAGAGCATCCTTGGTCACTTCAAACTGCCATTGCATTTACATACTGTGTGCTCTGCATCACGTCTCTCCATTTGGAGACCCAGGTTGGTCATAAGCTTAGAGGTGCCAACCCTTGCATGTGCATCATGAGCAAAAAGTTGGAAACCACAGGGCCAAGTCACTGTGCCTTTCCCCAGGTGAATGAGAACTGGACCTCACAACCAAGTCAGCAATGCTTGGCTCTACTGGGGATGGGCCAGCCCAGTTGAGGATGAACCGAACATAAATCCAGCTCTGTATGCTGCTGGCCTGATGCCCAAGGAAGTCCAAAATGGTAAATGTCTGTTAGCATTGTCTGGGAAAAGAAAGGCAGCCTCCCTCTACCAAGAGGCCAGGCACACAGGACAGGAGAATCAGCAAGGATAGACAAGGAGAGTTGTGGAGTGGGTCTGTCTTTGTTTTCCTGCATGTCTCTTCATGCACTTCCAGACCCCCTCATCCATTTCAGGAACACCAGGACCCCCTGCTCTTGACCACCCTTCCTTGTTCCCATAACTAACTGCCTAAAAAGCTTAGCCTCAAGCAAGAATCTGCAGGATTCGTTGAACTCTTAGTGGGAAATTTTTAGCCAGAATCTTCTCCCATCATATTGGCATAGAGTCCTTATATCAGATGGTATAATTAAAGATTTTGTTTCCTGTTTAAGTATTTCAAGCAGCAAACTGGTGGAGGAGGACATATGAGGAACATTTCTGCATGCAGATGGCACCCCAAGTTTGGCCCTGCTATATACACATCCTGGGCACACGTAATTGGCAATATTTGGAGACACAAAATAGAAATACGCTGATTCTTAGAAAAGAGAATTGCATGTGAAAAGCTAGTTCATCAGTGCTAATTTTGGTGAATTATGTGGTTTGGAGCACAGCACGTGACCCTCAGAAATAGAAGGGGAATAGAGATAATTCCAAAGTCTCCCTCGACAAGAGATGAGGTATCAGTCTCATTGTAGATCACAGACACCTCTAAATAAACTCTGCATGATTTCCTTCTCAAGCTGGTTCTATGTTGGCCTACTTTCCCTAGCCCCAGCTGACCCAGCCTGGGGGCTGTAGCCTGAGAAAGGAAGTGACCTGCTGTGATGAGAGATTTTCCCTGGTGACATTCATCCAGCTGGCCACAGTTGGGGCTTGTCTGGGGCCCATACATGCAGGATGTCAGAATGTGCCAAGATCAGCAAAGATAAGATCTTGGCACAGAATTTTTCCATCTGAGGGACAAGGAAGTGGGACTGAATGACAGGTCTGACCCCAGAGCTTGCTTCTAAGATCTTCATCCAATGGAACCAAACTGCACTCAGGTAGTGGCCTGGTTGAATAGAAAAGAAGAAACAAGACAAGGTCATAGCTGAGAAACTTTGAAGCAGTTGTGTCAGCTGCCCTGGAAGCTCAAGTCATCCTGTAGATAAGCTCCAAGAAGTTTAGACTTTGGAGAATCATTTCTATGTAACAGCTTAACTGTCATTCTGCAAGTGACAGCTTTTCTCTGTTCATCTCCATACACTTCCAGACATGACCTTTACTTTCTTCTAATTGGTCTTGATGCCAAGCTTAGGGTCATAATGAAATTAGTAAAAGGAATTCTGAAGACAAAGAAGAAAACCAACTCAGATTGGCATTTGCTGAAATGCCTTCCCTAATTGAATACAGAGTTTGGATCTGGTATTGTCCTGATCTTCCCAAGTCACTATGCAGTTCTGAGATGGAAATTCCCTCACAGGCTTCCAGGGTTCCCCCAGAACAAAGAGTGAAGACTTGGGGGCTGGGATGTGGCCCAGTGGTAGAGCGCTTGCCTAGCATGCGTGAGGCACTGGGTTCGATTCTCAGCACCACATATAAATAAATGAATAAAATAAAGGTCCATTGACAACTAAAAAATATTTTTTAAAAAAGAGTAAAGACTTAATCTTCATGACTTGGAGAGCTGTCTCTCCACTTGGCATCTCAAACTGATTTGGCATCTCAAACTTGGTTAGTTGTAATGAACACATACATGTTCTTCCCACCTTTGGAAGGAGAAATGTTTAGCCAGGCTGAAAAAAATTTTAAAAAAGATTTTTGTTCATTTAAAGATCCAGGCTATACTTTCTCTGTTTATCATCATCACAGAGGGCATAATTATGGCCTCCCCTGGTTGGGAGACACCCTGAGCTGCTGAGGTATCACTGCTGACATTTCTCAGCCAGTTCCATTGTCAGAGGCACCCATTACTGTCTTGTTCTACAAGCCAACCAACCTGTTTTTCATTTCCACATTCTTGGGCTGCACAGGGTTGCCTTGGACCATCCACTGTGCACCAGGATCTCTGTATGCATTAAAGACCCTCCACATTGCCTTCAGTTAGTGCTGTGCTATGCAAAACAAGGACTGAGAGAGTTGGAGAAATTGAGGATTGTACTTTAACTTTCACAGCAGATGCTCCTACATTTATTCTCCACCCTCCTAGGAGCACTGTGAATGCAAATTGTTCATTTGAGCAATTTCTATCCCCTCTGGATGGTCTCTATCCTCTTGGTGTGAAATGTGTTCAGCTCTACAACCAAATTGTATGAGATGGTTGTGAAGGGAGAAAGCCTAGTTTGCATACTTCAAATTAAAAGGATGCATTAAAGTATTCAGAAATCAGACACTCACACCACTCAAGTAACAACCTACAACCCTTAGGGATGGAGTTGCATGAGGCTTAACAGGGCTGATACCTCAAAGGGGTAGAAGGAGATCTAATGACACTTATTTTTTAAAAAAGTAAAAATTATTATAAAATGTTTTGAAAATTTAAGTTGAGAATCTTTCTTAGTTATGTGTGTTTTTAGAGATCAAGATTTAAAAGTGTCCACCTCCATTCAGGTCAGCTCAAGCCAACTCCTGGTTTTAAGAAAGGGAGAGGAAACCTAATTAGGTTTTCCTTTCCTTCTGCAAATGAATTGCTGGCACTTACTTCCTCAGCAAGTTCAGTTTCCTTGGAATTTCTAGGCAAGCAGAAAACTCCGGAAACTGAAACCATGAAACCTACAGAGTTCCCAAAGGATCCTGGACCACCCGGAACCTTTCTAAAACCAGTGATAACTGACCAAATTACAAGTCTGGAAAACAGTCTTTGGTGAGTGAGCATTTCTGAGGTCTCAGGATGTTTTCACTTGACTGAGGACATTTGGACTCAAGTTTTTGGTTTTTGCATCTGTATTGGAAAAAAAAATGTGTGGTACAATTTCCTCCTCAGGAGGGCGATGCAAAATGACAGTGACTGTCCTTCAGAGAAGGCTGAGAAAAGCACAGCCAGTGCCTGCCCCTGCTCTCTCACAGCTATTTCAGGGTCCTCTATGACTCCTTCTCTTGGCAACCACTACCACTGGACAGTCACGTCACAAATATTTACCTCTTGGTTTGCTCTCCAGAAGTTCAATCACACAGACTTCTGGTGACAGAGATTTTTAATTGAGCTAGTAAAGTTTCACTGTTTTTCTCAGAGGATTCAAAAGTCCTGACATTCTCTGTTTCTAATTAAACCCATCTGCAGAAAAGATGGCTTGCTCCTTCATTTTCCTCTGAGTAAAAGAGTGTGGCCTAATGACATCTCAATTTGTCTGCCACCAGTTCGCTGGACAGTTTAAACAGGCCACCTAATCTCTCCACAAACTGAAAGGAATATGCACCTCATTGGTTGGTGTCCTGTGCTATTTCACTGTTTGTTAATATCCAGTGGTAATAAAAAAATAATAATATAAAGTGTTTTAGAAGTGAAGCTTTGAGTTGTCAAAATGCCCATCCATCACCATGAGCAAATTTATTTCATAACACGTCAGGTCCTTAGAGCTAAATTGAATAACTGCAAAAAGTCTCTTTGAAATAAAAGGGAGAAAGATCAAGTCATAGCTTGATCCAAATGACAAGTAAACTACCTTCTGGGACTCGAGTTGTTTCCTTGGGGGGTTCATGATACCTTGATGGCACATATTCTCCTAGGAACATGTTGCTATCCCCCCGCTTCCCCAAAGCAAATTATTAGTTGGTTATATGAAACACACTTTGCAACTTTTCCCCAAAAATAAACATCAAAAGAAGTCATAGTACAGCAGTTACAATGCTAGATGATCTTTCCAGATGAACTGAGATGTTTGCTTCACATAGTAGATGAATGTAAGGTTAATCTTTCTAAATGAAAGATTTAGAAATCTTCCCTTCATTCCCCTTTGTCTAATCCAGTGAACTTTTATATGCCATCTCACCTCCATTCTTCCTATGCTAATTTGATGCAGTTACCTGCCCTTCTTCTATGGCCATCCTTAGCCTGCAATCCAGTAGTCCCTCAAGAAATACAATTCTGTCTCCTATCCTTTCCCATCAATCCTATCTTACAACCATAAAGGAAAACTTATTTAAAGAACTTATTTAAAGACCAATTCTTCTCAGGGTCAGGCAAGAGTAAGAGAACAACCTATTTGAGAAGATCTTTGGCTCTAAGTTACATGAGGATTTAAATGGGTAGAGCGTTTCAATATTTCTAAATGTATGAGTCTCCAAATATTGATGATAGCTGCATTAGGTATTCTGGCAAGGATCTTTGTCAGACTCTAAAACACTAGTCCTTCTCAGTACAACTCACCAGAAATGTGCTCAAAGCTGCTCACATTGAAGACACTGGGAAAATAGTTCATTGTGGTTTAGGTCGTGCCTCCTATAGCTCATCCATCCAGCTAATGGAAGATCCCCAAGCTGTTCCCTGGAGATTTAGATGTGACTGTGTTGTCACATCTCCTAGAAGCGGTGTTTTTAAAATTTAATTTATTTTTCTGGAAAGAGGTAGGAAGCAATGAGTAAGTACCCTTTCTTTCCTAGAACCAGTCAAATAAGGATTGAACACTATTATAATTCCAACTGCTTTGACCCTGAAATGGAATTATCCCAACTTGCAGTGGATTGTACGAACATTCGGAAGGACAGAGGGAAGAGATACTAGCACAGAAGGGTTAGTAATAAGATCCATATTGCCGGGTGCAGTGGCACATGCCTGTATTCCCACTGCTTTGGAGGCTGAGGCAGGAGGATTGCAAATTCAAAGTCAGTCTCGGCAATTTTGCCAGACCCTAAACAATTTAGTGAAACCCTGTCTCAAAATAATACAAAAAGGGCTGGGGGTGTGGCTCAGTGGTTAAGTGCCCCTGAGTTCAATCCCTGGTATCAAAAAGAGAAAGAAAGAAAAGAAAGAACCCCAAAGGACTCGTGATAGTCATACACCCCACCATGACCAAGATGCTTGCAAATTATCACAGTAAGTTGTTACTCTGAATGTTGTCTGATCATTCATGAACATAAACCTGGAGCTCATGTAGCTTTATCAAAGTGTGTGCGCACATGTGTGGGTGTATAGTGTGTGTGTGTGTGTGTGTATCAGGGTCTTGAGGATGACTGTACATGCTCAGGAATCGCTGGAAATACTGAGTCCAGAGTGACTGGCCACCCCCTATGAAAACTACCCCAAATTCCAGGTTCCACTGAAGGAGACTAAAGCAAAGTGCTGTTTGGGGCTGTGTGTGTTTAACTGGTTAGTACTGTTCACAAAATCCTTACGAGGATTTTTGCTCTGAGCCTCTGGCCCTGCGGGCAGCACACAGCCCCTCCACCACATCCTGCCTCTCCACTTCCTCCTCTTCTTTCCCAGCTCAAGAAGCCAAGATGGGAAGTCTCTCACGACCCTGTGGCTTGGCCGGGAGGAAGCCTGAACTTGATACAGCTGGCTTTCCTGGGGCCTGGTAAGAGCATTTATCCCTGAGTGTGTGCTTCTTTGCTTACCTATTTTTAGACTGGTGCTGCAGACCTCTCCAAGGGCTCAGATAGAAGGTTCCAGGGAGTCTGATCCAAGCCAGGGATGACACTGATGCTAGGTCTGTTGCACAGAAGTCAAAAGCAAGAGAAATCAGCAGACTTTGATAACTCCTTCCCCACCCCCACAAGGTCTGCAATCTCCTTTCCACCTTAGCAGCAAGCCAAGGATAGTGGCTGAGCACATTGTGACCTGGGGATCCAGACACACCAAAGAGGTGGCATGGCAAGAATGTCACATTCAGTAACCATAACCTCCACCAGCCAATCACAGAGCACTCAGGCCAGGCCTGGGCAGGAAGCTGCCTCTTCAGTCTGCTCTCCCATAATGGACTCCCCAGCAGAAGGTCACACTATCCCCAACCACCCCATTCACTTGACTCCAGGGTTTTGTACCTGTTGCTCCACAAGACTATCTTCACTTACCTGCTCTGTGCTCTTTAGGATCTGTGTCAAGTGACCCCATAGTCTTTACCTTTTCAAAACAATTTTTTCCAAAAGTTCCTGTAGAGACAGGAACCTTAACTTAGTCATCTCTCTTCTGCAGGTATGCCAGAGACTAGTTATTTGAGGTGGATTTGTGGGATATCATGGGGATAAGGCTCAAGGCCTTATTTGGGGCCAGCTTGTGAAGCATTGCAGGTAATATCACATAGTAAGTACTTGGTAAAATTGAAATGCATGCATAAACGAATGATATAGAACAAAAAGATGTTATAATTCAAGGTCAAGACGAAGCAAATAGCCAAAACTGGAAAAAAATGAAACTAGCTAATTCACATTCCTGGTTTTATTTGTATTTACTTTCAGTAGGACTTTATGAATTGATTCTATAATTCAAGAGACTTATAGTTCCTAAGCCTGAGTTGGGTGGGCTAAATGTTATTCATCTAAAATTAAAACATGATTGTAAAATATTGAAAATATCTTTCTGACTTGTCACCAATATCAATCATATTCACCAGAATATCGTCATCTGAAATAATTTGACTTGACATTGGAAATTTAGAAGAAGAACCAGAATTTACAAGTTGGCAAAGGGCTCTCTGCTTAAGGCAAAACTGTTGCCAGTTGCTCAAAAATGGTATTTTGTTGCTATTCCTGTGGGTATCTGCACAGCTCACCAGAGCTTAATCACATTTAGTCCTGGACAGGATGGATCCGGATTGGAAGTTGGAAGAGGAAGGAAGCAGCTTGATTGAGACTAAGCTGGAGAGATGGTGGTAGGAAGAGCCCTGTCCTTTCTTTTTATTTTGGTACCAGGGATTGACCCCAGGGGCGCTTAACCACTTACATATATCTTCAGCTATTTTTAATGTTTTTACTTTGAGACAAGGTCTCACTAAGTTACTTAGGGTCTTGCTAAATTGCTGACAGCCTCTAGAATTGCTGGGATTATAGGTGCATGCCACTGCACCTGGCTGAGCCCTGCCATTTCTGAGGTTAGCTTTATGGTCAGGCCTTTGACTGTCTCCTGCACTGCTTCCACACCTGTGGGCACTTGATAAAAAGAACTCAACCCACCTTCCACCCTCCAATTGGAACATTCTCTGACAACAGAGAAAGTTCTTTCCTTTTTCTGGGGGCACTATGCTGAGTTCTCCCTTGGGTCTATCTCTCCCTTGGGTCTACCTTCTGCGGGTAGCTGAGCCCTCTATTATCTCCTTTTATATTTGACACTTCCCTAAGGGCTACTTTTCTGACTGCTTAGTCAACTCCTCATGCTTCAGCAATAGGAAATCAGTGAGCTCGGCCCAGGTACCTAGGGTCTGCTGCCTATGACCTGATCTCCACTTGATTAAGAAGGGTACAGACAGGCATGAGGTATAGCAACACCAGAAAGCAGGCCAATCTCAAGAAATGAACCAAGTTTGGAGGAAGGATCAAGGTAAGTTTAGCATTGAAGGAGGGGCTCAAGACAGCTTCTGGGCTACACATGAGAGATGCAGCTGTCCAGAGTTGACCTGGGAATAGGTGCCAGAGCAGGACTGACCTTAGGACTGGGAATAGCTCCTCAGAAAGGAGCAGATTATCTTGGCCCAGGTGTGGTTGAAGAGGGGCTAGCACCCAGAAAGGAGCTGCATTCCAGAGTTCTGGAAAGATACCTAGACCAGGGGTTCAAACCCCAAGGATATATAATCAGAATTTCCTCAGGAAGATTTTCAAGATCTATATCCCCAAACCTTATTCTGAACCTGAGGAGTCAGAACCTCAGAGCAGTTTGAGGTGGGGTTGGCAAGAACAGTGACTTTAGAAGGCTGCCCAGGTATTCTGATATAAATGCCTGTCGCACCCTGCCCCCAGGCAGTCACCATCCGGGTCATGTAATTTTTCGATGCCAGAGAGCACAGCAGCTCTTTTACCTCATACACAGTACAGTCCTCATACATATTAGGCCTAAAGTAAATATTTGTCTATTGATGGAGTGAATGAAATGAATTAGTGAACACTTTCTATGTATTGATTGGATTATTAATAAACAAGCAAAATGAATGTTTAAGACTGAAAGAATTGTGCACTATGTCAATAAATACAGGGAAAGAACAGACTTTCTCATAAGGGATTTTCATTAGAGGTGCAAGCTAGTCTTCTGTTTACTCATTCAGAACAACAGCTAAATATGACAACATTGATGTGCACCTTATCAGTGAGTGTGGCTCAGCAATATTTGGGATTACTGAATGAAACGGGATTTGTATTAACATCATGGGGAGTGTAAAATGAAAGAAGGTACTCCGCCTAACTCACAATTAATTATATAAACTGAAGCTTAATTCTAGCTTTGGAAACAATGGGAACCATAATTACATGTCCAAAGCCCAAAATGGAATCCTGCAAGTGTTTGACAAGTAGAACATAAGGATGATGGAGTGGTTTACCCATAAATTTGACCACAGGGCAAGCCTGGTGAGTCATGAGTTCAGGTCGTGGTAGGATTTTTCATTATCCTCCATTCTTCTGCAGTGAGTATATTGAGCTCTGGGCCACTTGATGAATGTGAATCGGCTTGTGAATTCAGGCTGGCCTGCTGTCTATGTGGCTCTGACCTGTATATAGAATAGCCATGCAAATTAGCATGGGCCTCGAGCCAAACAAAATTAATCCAGGCCTAAAAGCAATCAAGTAAAAAGTGTCAAAGGGCAAAAGAAGAGAAATATATGACTGAGAGCAGTGATGCTCTATTTTTCAAGTTTCTCTAACCACCATGTTTTGTTTTGTTTTTTCACAAGTGAACTTGAAAACATATGAACAGCTAGTGGAAATCTTTCCAAATATTTGTGAATGAAAAGGAAAAAGCTCATGTTGGAAGTTGAAGTAAGGGATTCAAAAAGGCTGTCCTTGACATTGACTCTAAAGTGGGCCTCCTCACTGGCTCCTTCATCTTCAGCTCAGCACCCTCTTGTGCCTGGTCACATTATTCATTCGTTTTTCGGTGTTTGTCTGTCTCGCCTATTGGACTGTAAGTTCCTCAAAGCTAAAAATTATGTGTGTATGGCCTACCTCTGATTCCTAACATGTGGCAGACACATTCAATACATACTCATTAAGTGAATGAGTAGACACTGTATAATGATCTAGACGCAGGCTTCCTGTAATAAAAGCAGACCATTGGATTGTCTGTGGTCCTCAGCCTACAGTTTGCAGTGTGCCTGTCATCCAAAGAACTCCCTGCTGGCCCTACAGCTCTGGCCTCCCTCCTCTTCCACAGTTCTCCAAAAAATTATTTGCAAGTGATACGATGAACCAAGAGTTCCTATCTTCACTGTATACTGAGCTCCTACAAGTCAATAAAAAGAAACAAACAGCCCAATAAAAATGGGAAAGGACAAAAACAAGCTGTTTATGAAAGAAGACATACCAAATACATGAAATGACATTCCACTTCAACAATATAGTAATCCAAATAAAACATAATTAAAGTGCATGTGTGTGTTTGCCTATCAAATACAAAGAATAAACAGAATGAGAAAACCTAGTGTTGACTGTGTTGGAAAATGGGAATTGTCATGCACTGATAGTTGGAATGTGAAATTGTCATAACTTTCTGCAGAGAAGTTTCAGAATATATGCCAAAATTTAAAGTGCATGATTACCTTTAGCCCAAGAATTCCAATTCAAAAAACTTATTTCTTGTTATCGTGGTAAATTTTTAAATTTTACCATGAAATTGGTCATTGTAATCATTGTACAGGCATATATAAAAGTTTTTATTCTACTTTTTTTTTAGTTCTTGAAAAATACTTTTACATATCTGTGTACATGTACCTATATAATTATATCACAGGCACATTTTTTAAGCAGGCACATTTTTACAGCTTCAGTTGTACATGTTCAAGATATGAGACAATTAAGATATTAACTGTTTTTAAGAGTATGGTTCCGTGGCACCAAATAGAATCACATTATTGTACAACCATCATCATCATCTGTCCACCTCCAGAACTATTTTACTCTTCGCCAATTGAACTTGCCCTCATTAAACACTAACTCGTCACTTCTCCCTGTTCCTTACCCCTGGTAACCACCATTCTACTTTATGTATCTATGAATTTGACTATTTCAAAGATTTACTTAAGGCCACAAGAGTACAAGAGCAATGTGTGTGTGTGTGTACACGTACATACACATGCATACATCCATACACACACACACATACAAAACATGCATTAGTTAATTCAAAAAGCTTTCCTAAAGACCTACTGCATGCTAGGTAATAAATAAGATAGATGAAGTTATTTATCTTATGTACTAGTAATGACCTAGAGGAGGAGGGTAGACCATAAACAAATGTGTGAGGAATAAAGCATTAGGTTAGGATAAGTCTTATGCAGAAAATAAATAGATCAATGTGACAATGATTTTAGGGGGTACTTTAGATTGGGTAGTGAGAAGGTCTCTCAGGCACTGTTTACCATAGCAAACAAATTAGAAAAAAACTAAATGTGTAAGCAACATCCCTGCTAGGGCTAGAGTCCACCTGGCTGGATGTCAGAGCATGACAGTTCATCATAGAGAGTGACAGCCCTTCTCAGAACCAGCTCCACTAATTTAACATGCATTTTGTGGCATATGTTCCAGGAGAGAAAGAGTTTACAACATCATGGGGTAGAAAATAATTTAGAAGGGGTATATGCCAATGCTTCTTTATTCTAAAAAGGAATGTGTAGATGACAGTTGCAAGTGTTTGATGTCCAACCCTCCTAAAACTGTAAAATAGCAGCAGAGTGATCAAGAGGCTGATCTAAATCTTCTTTTTGTGGTTTTACTTTTGTTCTGGCAGGCTTAACAACACTGGGAAAAAATGACAGTGTGTGCATGAGAAACATATTCTTTCCTCCTTGACTAACTGACATATTGGAGAGCAGGAACAAATAAGGGGCGGCGGCACTGCTTGTGATATAGCTGGAATACATGGAAAATTTTAAATAGCATCAAGGGCCTGGCCTACCCTTAGCTGAGGCAGGAAATTCAAGGGTAATATAACACTTTGCTGTTAAGTAATGCCATTGGAATAACAGAATGTTTGGGATGACTTTTGGCTTTAACTGGGAATTTCTGTTTCATTTGCTTCCAAAAAGAACTTTTTTCCTCTCTCTTAAGTTCTTAACTTGTATTTCAAAAGTCCTTGTAGCTATATAAACATGATATATGCAAACTGGCCTTGAATAAAAGTTGTGTGCTGTAGAATAGGCTGAAAAGCAAATTCAGGACCTCAGTTTCAGCCATGGGACTTTAAGACAGCAGTTTTGTATATATAATACAAAGTGCACAAAACAGGTTAAAGATCTCACTGTTACCTGTCAGCTGTGTGATCTTCGATGAATTATTTGACCTCTGAACTTTTAAAAGGGGAATAACAATAATACCTACTCAGTGGAGTTTTGTGACAATAAAATTCAAGAACATGAAAGGCTAGCACACAGTAGGGCTTTCCTCCCCACTCCCAGAACTCATAACTGAATCTGTCATTCCTGACTCAGAGTGGAAAAGGACGAACATGGAAAATCAAAATTTAGTTCTGTCTGAATAACTTGAACATGATCTGACCAATTCCCCCTTTGATTTTGAGCCATGCGCCTGCTGTGCAGCCCAAAAAGCAGAATTGTAGCATGAATTGAATTACCATTTTAAGTTTCTAAGGGACTTGAGCTAACTGGAGCATCTCTTGATAACTCAGGGGTGGTGTAAGAGACTTAGGACCCATGAGAGAAATCGTTGGAGGATCTGCAGATGTTAGATGGGTGATGACACTGTGGGGACATGGGAGCTGTCTCCAAATATTTGAAGAGTAATATCATGTGGAAGAGAAATTAGATTTATTCTGCATGACTCCATAAGTGGAGACAGATTCCTGTTTTATATATAGAAAACCTTCATTAAAAAATAAAAGAGTCAAGGAATGATTTTATCTTCTGAGGTAGGGAGGGTCTCATCTCTAGAGGGATTCTATCAGAGAACGGCGTTCTACTCTCTGAAAGCTGCACAGGAAATTCTGTACCAGACAAGGGCTGGGAGAGATGACATTTAGGGATTTGTTCCAGGTCAGGAAGGCAACAATTCAGGTGTCTATATCAATGCAATATTTTACAGCAGGAACTTAAGGAAGAATAGCCATGAAGTAGTCTAAGGCACACACAAGCGCATGCAGGTTGTGTTAATGTATGAATTTAACCTCATATAACAAAAGAATGTCATGCCACATTTTGGGGGGTTGGGTATGTTTAACTGCTAGAAATGAAAACATTCATACTTTACCGTATCACATTTTATAGGCTCATGTAGACACCAGGGTCAAATGAAACTGAACCAAGATCTTAGGCATTAAGTTACATTTTAAATTTATCTTCTCCCTGCCCTGTGATTTTGACATAAGTGATTCAAAATGAACTTGGGCCTTTGACTTGTCCATTTGGTTTTCGGTTTTTTTGTGTTTTTTCTACTTTTTTCCCCCCCTGCTCACCTGCAAACCTCTGCTGATTGTTTCATAGTCTTGGTCAACTGCTTTTAACAGCTAAACATTAGAGTCACTGAGAGCATAAACAGGAAGCTGGTATTTAGGTGGGAGTTCCCAGGAATTTTATACCACTGACCACAGAGGCCAAGAGAGAAAGGAAATAGGAAAAACAGTGTAAATACCTGGGTGACTAATGACTGTGCAGCTCAGCTGGCTGTTCTGAACGTTTAATGGGAAGTCTCTTACAGAGGAAACACCCTTAAGATGTTGCAGACACTGTGTGGCATGCAAGGGCCAAATAGGGGTGTTTACTGCACAGAGTTGGTTGGTTTCCTTCACCGGCTACCGGCTACGGGGCAAAAAGGGGTTTTGACAATTTGGCCAGACGAATCTCCAAGTGACAGGCTGCATTTACATGCGTGGTGCATTTTCCTAGCACCAGGGTTCCCAGGCCTCTCCAGGCCTCCGATTGTTAAGGATTGTAAGGCCACCCCTCTCCTTGTTCACACGGATAGCGCCTAAGAGGATTTAGAATCAAGTGGGCACATTTGCACTGCCTTGTTCTGAAGAGGCAGCTGGAGCGCGGGCCGGCAGGCCTGGCGCAGCCCACCGAGAGTCCCCGAGGACTGCATTGTCCTCTGAGGGGCCTCCACGGGGGCTCCATTGTGCACGGAGCAGGCCTTTTTCTCTTGCCCTCTGTCTCCCCCAGCCTCCTCCTCCACCCCCACACGCAGACCTTTCTCTCAAGCTGCCCGGATCTCCCGGCTGCCGCATTTCCAATGCAGAGGAGCAGGCAGGGCTTCGGGGCTGGCCATCTGCACGCGGAGATTGACAGCAGCCCCGGAAGGTCAGCGCCTCAACGATTTCAGTCTGAACAGCAGGCCACCCAGGCCTCCCGAGCAAAACAGGGACATCTGCTCCCCTTAATTTAGAACACTGGTTCTAATTTCACCAGAGCCCCTTGCTTGAAGCTCTCCTAGGGCTCCAGGGCAGGAGACAACGGGGCGGGGAGGGGGCCAAACAGACGGCCACCAGCCCCTGGCTCCCTAGTTCCCAGGGAAAGCTGGTGAGATGAAGAGGGGGTGGGGAGGCGTTGGGGTGTGGAGTCTGGTCACTCACGTGACCAGGGTGACGTGTTGTCGAGCGGCGGAAGGGGGGAGGTGCGCGGAGTGGGCACAACAGTCCTGGAGCGCCTGGGATGCATGGTCCAGACGCATTTGTGCATCTGTATCTTAGATGGGCAGACTGTGCTGGCCCTGGGAGGCCAGACTGGGCATCCTAGAGTCAGAGGCTCCTTTGCTGTGGCTCTTCCTTGCGGGAAGAACAAGTGAACCAGCAGAATATATTTCTACAAGGGCAAGAGACCCAGCTCTGCCCTTCCTCTTACCTGTCCCTGGGCCAGTAGTTTTAAAGATAGCCCTCTGTGGCCAAAGACTAAATAAATCATGCCTGGACAGTAGACATCAGAATCCATCCTTTTCATATTTGGGCAAAAGGATGCAAGAATTGTGCTTCTGTTGAGTTTCCACCCCTGGGTCATAAACTCCTTGAAAACAGACAGGGCCTGTTAATCACCTTTCTGTCCCCAGCACCTAATACAAATGTTTGGAGACTAGATTAATGTGCGAAGGGGGAGGGGTGGTCCTCGTGAGCCCTGAGTGCAACTGTTCTCTTTTTCTGTGTGAGGGAAAACAAGACATTGGGGATAATGAACTTGCGCCTACAGCAGGTATTAATTACTTTGTTCTCTCTTCCTCTTTCCCTTCCTCCCTTTCTTCCTTTCATGTTTTATTGAGTGCCCCTCCATGCCAGATATCAGGCATTGGACTAGGAATACATAGAAAGGAGCCTCCCACCCTTTACAACACTCTTCACTTTGTGGTAGGTGCTGTGTACAGGTTAACAGCTCTTCAGGACACTGTGTGATCAGTTAAGTGCTATGGAAAACAACGGGAGGATCTTAAACCCAACCACTAGAAGGGAGGGATTTGGTGGAAGCTGGGAGGATGAATAGAAGCTTACGGAAAGGGCCCCTTGTCCATACTGGTCCCTCTGCAGGGACTCCCCTCTTCCCACACCCACACCCATATGCTCCTGCTATACCTCTTGCCCATTCTTCAGTCCTCAGGTGAAAGGTACCTCTCTGGTGCCCTGACTAGATAAGGGCCTCCTATTAAGTGACTCTGTTGCTCTTTCGTACTTGTCTTATGTAGTGCTCACCACAGGTACAGTTGGGCCAGGTTCATCAACTCCACTGGACTACAAGCATGTTGAAGCAGAAACTGGCCATTCTGTTCATGGATGGAGTCACCACACCCAGCACAGGATCCAGACCCTCATGTTCCATAATATTTGTTGAACTGATGATTACCAAACTGAAAAATAATCTGACTTTTGTTCAGTTAATGAGAAACCCATCCATCCATTTTCTATTTGCAATGTGAGGCCAGATTGTGACTGCTGTCTCTAGATACCAATGGGGAGTAGCTGGAAGGAAGTGAACGTGGTTTAGAATTTATTATTGTCTGATATTCTAAAGCTTGGTGATTTAGAAACTGTTTTCTGCAAAATGACCATAAGTCTGATGCTCCTCAAAAAGAAATATCTTGAAAAACAGGTTTCTTAGTTATAGATTTCACTGAGCCTGCAAGTTTCTCAGGTTTTTTTGTACAGTGTCCCAACATAGGATCTAATACTATTTTGCAGCCAGGGAAGGGATAAAGTTAAATGGTAACTTTGCTGCACTATTTCTCCCAATTCTCCTGAGGCCCTAGAGGTAGAAGGGGCTAGTAGGGGGCAGCTGAACAAGATTAATTTGCTCTAATGAAAGCTGACTCCTTCCTCTTATTTCTTTGCTATACTGTGTGACAAATTTGTTTTTTGTTTTGTTTTGTTAACAGTAGGAGAATATAGGATGTAAAGAGGCATTTTTGGCACAGTAGTTTCCTCTTATCCACAGAGGATACATTCCAAGATCCCCAGTAGATGCTTGAAACTTCAGATAGTACCAAACTCCCTCTATACCATGTTTCTTCCTGCGCATGCCTGTTATAATGTTTGCTTTATAAGTTAGGCATAGTAAAAGATTAACAACAATAATTCATAATAATATAGAACAATGGTAACAATATATAAATATAATAAATGTTATCCAAAACTCATGAGCTGTTTCTTCTTGAATTTTCTATCTAAAATATCTAGATGGTACTAACCATCTAGATATTTCTTCTCTGCAAAAAGAGAAGCCGCAAATAAGGGAGATGATGGTATAGTGTGGCCCGGGTTTGAATCCAGCTCTACCATTTCTTGGCTTATTTATTACTTTAAGAGAAAATGCTTCCTTTTTCTGGGCCTCAGGTACTTTATTGTGAATAGAGGTAATAGTATTTAACTTAAAAGTATTGAGATATTTCAAAGCTCTTGTATCTGTTGAGAATTCTTATAAGTATACATTCTAGTGCTAATGTTTTAATTAATTAAAATTAAATATCAAATCTCTCAGCTTTAATTTGTCATTAAGTCTGGCATTAATAGAGAGGGATCACAGAAGACTAGGACTTAAGGCCTAGATTTTCTCTGCTTGCTGCCTTCGAGCTCTAGCAAAGGGTTGTGCACCTTCATCACGACTTTCCCAGTGAGAAGGATTTCAATTGATTTAATAGCATTTGCTGAGCTCTTCCCTCTAAGGTTAGGGTGAGATTTCATTATACTTTATTCTCTGAGAGAGGAGTGGAGCAGCTCTATGCCAAGATTTAAAAAAACAAAACAACAACAACAACAAAACTGCCTCTATTCAGTTTCCCAAGGACTGGTTTTATAGCCGGTGGTTGTCTCCTCGGCTGGAAGTGAAAGAGTAAGTAGGATTTTACCTGTTTGATGCTGCCTAATTTGACCATAAAAGGATCAGTACTGGATTCTCAGAGAGAAGCATTTTCAGGAGCTCTGTGTTAGAGCACAGTATGAAAATTCACATTGTTTTAAAACTGTACATTGAACTGCAACACCTGAAATAAGCTGTTGCCAGAAAGCCAGAAGTGCCCTGAAATTTGTAGAAATGGTTTCTTACCTAAGTGTAAAGAAGGAACAGTTTTATTCCTTCATTTCTTCATTTTCTGCATATGACATTAACCTGGGAAGAGTTTTCTAGACTAGAGACTTGGAGAAAATCTTCTTCAGATATAATCTCTGATTCATACTTTGACACAGGAAGCAAATAACATTTTTTTTCAAATGTTGGCTGTTCTCATGGATAGACTCTCAATGTCCAGAAGAGTGCTTGGCAAAAGTATTTTTATTTCATTTAACTCATATAAGGAGTTAACTGCTTATGGATCAGCAATTTGCTAGTGATCTAAAGATTCTTAAAAAATGCTTTTAAAGCAACAACCAGTTTTCCACCAGGAGTATGCATCAGACACCTCTTGGGTGCCACCTTAGTGCCTTTAGGAGTCCCCTGTCCCTTACTTCAGCCCCTGATACTGGCTCTCAGCAACTTCCTGTGGGTGCAACTTGCCAGCACCTTGCCTGATGCCCAGGCCTCCCACCTCTTCTAGAGCTTCCAGAATTTTCCCTGGAACTTCTCCGAGCCCTGTGAGGCCTGCTCATTGTCTGTCCCAGAAGTATGGGGGAGTAAGTTTTAGGTGTGGATTTTCAACCAACAGAGCATATGCTCCTGAATAACTGCTTTTCTCTCTTCCTCCAGACAATCCTGAAACATTTTTCATACAATGCCTCAAATAGCCAGGAAAAGCCAGAAACCATGCGCCAGGAGCTCCAGGAGCTGTGGCCAACTTCATAACTCATCCTTGTATTGGTTTCCCATCCTTCTGTACTTCATCCTTCTTGTCTCTTACTCCTACTTGCTGGCTCACGTATCCTGATAAATATTTGCACTCAAGCCTTTGTCTCAGGATCTGCTGACTCGGGTGGGGTGGGAAGTCCAGGCTGAGTCCAAGTCATTTTTGACTATTTTTTTTTAAACAAAGGAAGTTGGAGAGTCTCCCCTATCTTCACATCCCCTAACTTCAGTCAGTTTTCCAAATGCAAAAGAGTTCACTCTTGTCTTTGCTGTGTGAGTTTCCATTCAGTTATGTGTATGAAACAAGTGATGGAGTCAACTTCTTGTCACCATAACAAAACAACTGAAATAATTAACTTATAGGGAGAAAAGGTTTATTTTGGCTCATGGTTTTGGAGGGCCCAATGCATGATCAGATGGACGCATTGCTTTTAGGTATGTGACAAGGCAGCACACACACATCAGGGCATGGGCAGTGGCAAAGTAAAACACTGTTCGCTCCATAGCCAAGCAACAAAAGAGAGGAAGAAGAAAAGACCAGGGTCCCACAATACCCTTCAAGGAAATATCTCCAGTGACCCAAGGACCCACCTCTTAAAAGTTCTACTATCTCTCAATAGCACCACACTAGGAATCAAAGCCTTAACACAATAAAGATCCAGGCTGCATCATGTGATTACGTGTCCTTTTGCTTTGGATCTGGTGGATCTTAGAGTGGTGAATCATGACGTCCACTTCAATCCCAGTGGGACCCTAATGGAGTTTGCAATTTGGGTCAGGTCATAAACTTTGAACCTGGACTTTTGGTCTACTAACTTTAACTTTGCCCTATTTTATTTTTCCAAGTCAGATTTTTAACTTCCTCCAAAGTTTGTGTTTGTTCATTTTATCCTGCTCTTTTTATGGATTTGAAGTATACAAACAAGAAAGATTGGTGTGAGTAAAGCCTTTAAAATTTTTAATAACACATAAGTGAGTAAGCCTTTAAAAAAAATTGTATAGCCCAAATGTCCCAAAGTCACATTTTAGACTTTTACCATGTGACAAAACTTTAAAAATTATAAGAAAATTATAATTTTTAAAACAACAGTTTTAAATAATTTTTACTTTCATTTGTAGATCATTTATTGAATTTATTTAATAACTACAAATCCTCTGAATTCACATCTGCTTGTGAATTTTCTTGATATCAAAGACATAGGCAAGAGGTGGAGAAGATAAAAATTAAAACAAAAAAATATAACCTGCCATGAATCTACAGTTTGTAGACGGATAACTTCATCTGTCTCTCTTTCTCTCTCTCTTTCATCTAAAATATAAGCAGACTAATTTTTATTGTGTGCATGTGCAAATAGGTAACAACAAATCTCTTCATTATGTACAACTATAATGCACCAATAAAAAAAATGTGGAAGGAGAAAAAAAGAAGGTTGGTTTTAACTGCTGTCTATAATGAACCACTTTATCAGTATTTGGCATTTGTGGGGAACACATGAATCTTTAAAGGACAATCATGTATGCACTATTAACAATAGTGACAATTTTAAATGTAGTAATAGAAGATAAGTCCCAAACAATAGCTAGAAAATTCCAGCTTGAGCTTAAACTGGTAATTAATATGGTCGCAAAACTGGCACAGACCTACAAGAGTTGATTAATGGAAAAGTCCTGAGAACAGGTGAAAGGAAGAGTATGTCGTGAGCCAAAATAAACCTTTTCTCCCTACAAGTTAATTATCTCAGGTGTTTTTTTTCTCTTTTTTGAGTAACAGGAAGCTGACTAACACACCCCCATGAACTGTTTGATATGCATAATTGGATGGAGACTCACACAGTGAAGAGAAGGGTAAACTCTATTGCATTTGGAAAACTGATTGAAATGAGGGAATTTGAAGATAGCTTAGATACTACAGATCCTTCTGTTTTAAAAAAATTAGTTAAATTGACTTAGACTTAGCCTGACCTTCCCACCTCACTACAGATAGCAGATCCTATCTACAAGCAACTGGACTGGGGAACAGCATAAAGTCTACTTGGGACCTTGGCCACTGGCCCTTCCCAATGAGCTCATCCCTGGGACCTGAAGAAAGTGGCATCTCACACACTCTGTGAGGATGGTGGGGGCCAAGGTCAGGGTCAGGGTCTCCTTGAGGGTTTGCTTTGGGAATACTGGAAACTGAGCAGTGCTTCTGTGTGCCCTGCCCCCAAGTGGTGTAATAGTCATCAATAAGGGTATGCAGAGTAAAACCAAGAGCTATGGCCAGGAGCTCAGCCATGCCCCCTTCTGGTGGAGCCTAGAAATAGTAGAAAGGGGGTAAGATTTTCAAGGAAAAGAGATCTATATTAAGCAGGTAGAATCAAGAGCCAAATGTGTTGGATCATCCCAATCTCTCAGTATGAGAGAATTTATTCCTCTAACTGCTGGGAAGGTTGCTGAAAGACTGCCTTCAGCTGTCAGTCCTCTTTGGGAATTGTCTCAGCTGAGGAAATTTTCCTAATCAGGCAGTGGTCAAGGACATGCCAGGACATCACATCCAAAGTAAAAGATAAACCTTGTTCTTCTCACCACAGTTTTTCAATCAGTTCTCCCCTCATTTCAATCAGTTTTCCAAATGCAATAGAGTTTACCCTTCTCTTCACTGTGTGAGTCTCCATCCAATTATGCATATCAAACAGTTTATGGGGGTGTGTTAGTTAGCTTCCTGTTACTCAGAAAAGAAAAAGAGAAACAAAATTTAATTGGTGCATTTGGGTTCTAAAGGCAGAATATTCTATACCTGGGTATACTGCTTCAACCTGGATATCATTCAGAGTGTGATGACTTTGAGAGTGGACCAGAAAAAGAATAGATCCTGCATCGGGTCCAGGCTATAGAAGCAATGCCACTTGGACCACATGACCCAGCAGACCTTCTGGTATTGGATGTATCTGTGGTGGGAAAAGATGCCATGTTGAATTTTTGGCAAGTCCCAGTGGGAAAATCACCATGCAGACACCCAAACTTCCATAGCAAGGCCACACTGTCTCAGCAGAGAATTTTACAACTTTAAGCAACAGCTCTGGCATGCTATGGGAAACTCATAGAGTACCTAACCACAGGACACTGAGTGACCATGTGGCCAAAGCAACCCATCATGAGCTGGGTTCTATCAGAACCACTGTGTCATATTATTGGATGGGTTGTGGGAAAATCCATTGTAAAACTGTGCCAGAATATCTGGGATTATGCCCAAACAAAGCAAAGGATCACAGTAAATCTGCACAAAAGCTCCCTGTTGTTCACTATTATTATACCAGCATCACCCTCTCAGCTCACACTGACAGCCACATGGAAGATCTTTGATAATCAGCTGATTCAAAAGAAAGGAGCTCAAGCATGCTGCATGGCTGGATCAGCCATGGTGGGTATAAACTGAAAATGCACAGTGACTGCACCACAATCTAATTCAAAGCTGATCTTGAAAGACATAGGACAGGGAAAAGCTTCAGCTTCAAGTGGTCCCTGGTCATCTACTTTGCATTAGAGAGACGCGTCCACGGGTTGTAACATATACAGACTCATGGGTAGTAGCAAATGGCTTGACCAGATGGACAGGATCCTAGGAGGGAAGAGTTTGGCAGAGAGTAACAAGGAAGTCTGGAGTAGGGACACATGCATGGACCTATAGAAGTGGGTGCAAAGCATGAACATTTTTGTATCTCACGTTAACAACCACAGGAGAGGAACTAAACATGCAGGTGACAAAATGACTAGCCAATTGATGGCAGCCAGCTTCTGTAATCAATCACTCCAGTGTTAGCACAATAGCACGTGAATAGAATTGCCATGGTGCAGGGACAGAGGCTATTCATGAGCCCACAAGCATGGCCTCCCACTGACAAAAACTCTTCTAGCAACTGCTACTGACAAATGTCTTAGTGCAGCAACAGTGATATTGAGTCCTTAATATAACACCATCCCTCAAAAACACCAACAAAATACTCAGGCAAATACCGCATTAGCCATCTTCTAGTTCATTTTAACCTGAATGGACACATATTATAAGTATAGGTTTTACATTTCCTGCTCTTGGCACTTTGGCCAGCACCACTATCCAGGGGCTTCTAACATGCTAAATGCACTTTCATGGGATCCATATACCATCACATCAGGGCAAGGAACACACTTTTCAGCAATGAACTAATTGGAATGGGTACATGACCATGGACTCCACTTGTTCTATAACATGCTATACCACCCAGTAGCTGCCAGATAGAAAGAATGATGGCATAGACAGACCTATTAAAAACTTAGCTGATAGGCCAGCCCAAAAGGAATTGTCTGTGAGTGTATGTCCAGGAGGCAGGGTGCACCTTAAATTGACCTTTATATGGTTCTGTGTTCATAATGGGCAGAATACATGAATCTAGAACCAAGCAGTGAGTGTAAAAAAGTGGTTCTGCCAACTATCACTCCCTATGTCCTACCAGAAAATCCTCAAAACACTGAGTTTTGTGAGTTTTAAGGTCCTGGTTCCTAAATGGGGAGTGCTTATGACATAGCCCCACTAAGCTATATATACAGCTGATTCTTGGGTGCTCTTTGCATCAAGGGATCAGTAGATGAAAAAGAGGAATCACCATGCTGGGGTAATCAAACCTGATGATCAGGAAGACAGAGGGCTACTGTTAGATACAGGGAAGGAAAGAATACATGCAGAACCAAGGTGACCCACTTAGGCGCTTCTTGGTACTCCCCTCTCCAATTTTGAAAAAACAAAATAAACTACCATTTGAGAAGGGCATAATGGCCAGGAACTAACCCTCAGGGATGAACATATGGTCTTACCACTGGGAAAAACACTGAGATCAGAAGAGGTCCTTGTGAGAATGAGGGAGATCTTTAACAGATGACAGAGAAAGGAGAAGATCAGTATTACTCATTGCCCTGAAACCTGGATCTGTAATTTGTCACACTAATTTCCTTTACGCTAAGCCCATTAGAAGCAGAGACTCACCAGTGTCTTGGAGAAACTTTGCCAGGAACTTATAAGAAGAAGAGGATCCAAGCATTGCAAGAGGTGGACTGTAGTGGATGCTTTGATGCACTATCCAGATTCCTACTCAGGAGGATTCTGATTTGGAGATGAAGGTCTTATGTCCCTCATGCTGGGAATGTTGTCAGAATATGACTTTCAGCTGCTAGCCTATGGACATTTCCTCATCCAAAGAATACAATCTATGTGATGTCATGGTCACATCTGCTGGGAGGAACTTATATTGAATGACTGGTTAAGATGAAAGCAGGAAATTCTGACGCTCTTGTTCTAATTTGTGATAACTTTAAAAGCCTCCATGTGGATTGACTGATGTTTTTGCAGAGATGAATTTATGAATTGTTTCTTAACTTCCCCTTCTGTCTCATCCTGCTTTTCCCTCTCCTTTCAACAGGTATTAATCCCAAGAACACTCCTTAATAAGCTTATTTCCTGATAACATGACCAGTAAAAACCTACCTGGGTTACTACCAAAAGAGATGATGTGGGTTCACAAATTGGTGAGGTCTAGAAAAAAATTTGATTATAAACAGTTTATTTTATTCAGAGTAGCAGGATATAAGATTAACAGCCATAAATCAAATGAGTTTCTATACATCAGTAATGAATCCACTGAAAGAGAAATAGGAAAACTACCTCATTCACAAGAGCCTCAAAAAAATTGGGGACTCAATCTAACGAGAAGTGAAAGACCTCTACAATGAAAACTACAGAACACTAAATAAAGAAAATAAAGAAGACCTTAGAAAATGGAAAGATCTCCCATGCTCTTAGATAGGCAGAATTATAACATTCTCCAAATGGCCATACTACCAAAGTGTTATACAGATTTAATGCACTTCCTGTCAAAATCCCAATGACATTCTTCATAGTAATAGAAAAAGCAATCCTGAAATTCATTTGGAAAAATAAGAGACCCAGAATAGCCAAAGCAATCCTTAGCAAGAAAAATGAAATAGAAGGTATCATAATACCAGAACTTAAATGATAATACAGAACCATGGTAACAAAAATGGCATAGTATTGGTACCAAAACAGATTCATAGACCAATGAATGGTACATAATAGAAGACACAGAGACAAACCCACATAAATACAGTTATCTCATACAAGACAAAGGTGCCAAAAACATATGTTGGAGACAAGATAGCCTATTCAACACATGGTGCTGGGAAAACTGGAAATCTATATGTAGCGAAATTAAATTAAATCCCTCTCTCTCACCCTGTACAAAAATCAACTCCAAGTGAATCAAAAGACTTAGGTACTAGAGCAGAGACTCTGTGCCTAACAGAAGAAAATGTAGGCCCAAATCTCCATAATGTTGGCTTAGGAACTGACTTCCTTAGCAAGACTCCTAAAGTGCAAGAAATAAAATCAAGAATCAATATATGGGATGGTATCAAACTAAAAAGCTTCTTCACAGTAAACATTCAATAATGTGAAGAGAGAGCCTACAGAAAGGGAAAAATTCTTTACTACATGCATATCATCTAGAGTATTAATCTCTAGAATATACAAAGAACTCAAAAAACTTAACACCAAAAAATAAAATAACTTGATCAATAAATGGGCTAAGGAACTGAACAGACACTTCACAGAAGATATAAAATCAGTAAATATATGAAAAAATGTTCAACATCTCTAGCAATTAGAGAAATGTAAATCAAAACTACTCTAATATTTCATCTCTAGTCAAAATGGCAATTATCAAGAATTCAAGCAATAATAATATTGTTATTTAATGTAGAAAGCATTCATCTAAGGTTTTATTCATCCACAGCAGGTTCACAGAAAAAATAACAAGAATTTTATCTTCAGTTGTTTTGAACATTGGGTCTTAAATGTATTTTTCTCACTTTAGGATCAAAGATAAATACATGTTTCTTCCACTATAGAACAATTCTAATATCTTTTAATATCTGTACTTTGAATTGTATGTACATGTACTACTTTTACATTTCACACTAAGTCATCAAAATAAAAACACTGAGGATTATTTTTAAAAAAGAATACAAGCAACAATAAATGTTGGCAAGGATGTAGGGGAAAAGGTATACTCATGCATTGCCTGTGGGACTGTAAATTGGTGCAACCACTATGGAAAACAGTATGAAGATTTCTAAGAAAACTTGAAATGGAACCACCATTTGACATAGTCATTCCACTCCTAAGTTTATACCCAAAGGACTTAAAATCAGCATACTACAGTGATGCAGCCACATCAATGTTGATAGCAGCTCAATTCACAATAGCTAAACCAACCAAGGTACCAACCAAGGTACCTTTCAACGGATGAATAGATAAAGAAATTGTGGTATATATACACAATAGAATATCACTCAGCCTTAAAGAAGAATGAAATTATGGCATTTGCCAGTAAATGGATGGAACTGGAGAATATTATGCTAAGCAAAATAAAGCAATCCCAAAGAACAAAAGCCCAAATATTTTTCTCTGATATGCACAACCATGAGCAGTTACACTCCATTTATGTATGATGTGTCAAACACATTCTACTGTCATGTACGACTAATTAGAACAAATAAAAATATATTTTTTAAAAAGTAATTCACTTTATTAATACCAAATTGTGTACCTAGGAGTGTCTTGTCAATTGATTTTGATCAAATACACATATGCAAGCAAAGTGAACTCTTTTTGAGAATTCCTGAATACATTCAATCTGGGCACATCTCACTTCAGATGCCAGATTTACGACCCCATTTTCAATTCTAGTTTGGGTTTTAGCTATTTTGTGAAAGAACCAAGTAGATATAAACATTCCTGAGAATTTTGACACATGGTCAGAAAACTTATGGGAATTTGTAAATTCATATACTCATTTCCAGAATCTTAAAATATTGTGCCTCTTTGCATGCCTGACTTGCTTTTCAGACCAATCAGTTCTCAAAATTGAACCACACTGATAAAGCAGATGTTTGATAATTCAGAAATATATGGTGATGTTTGCTTTCCATGAGCAACAGCAAAAGTTTAAAAACATAATTCATTTTTATCCAAGTCTATGAATCTTTTCTTGAATTATGACTTCATATTTACCCTGCATATTCAGCTCTTTAAGCTCTGCAGAGATTTGGAAAGCCCAAGGAATATCAGAAAAGGGAATCAATATCTGCTTGCTCACAGGTCCCTTTACATTGGTGTACCTGGACAAATCAGCAATGCAGGTCTTCTTCCACTGTGAGGGAAGGCCTGGACTCATCAGTAAGAAAACACCATCCTGAGAGCATCTGGGAAAAGAACAAAGTGGTTCCCTCTGAGTTCATAACCAAAAGTTACTGAGGAAATAGTTGAAGCAGGCTTTTCAACCACTTTGCACAAATTCTTCAGGTAAATGATGTAATGGCAGTTGGGCAGATATATCTTGTCTTTGGCTTGGGTGAAGAATTGAGATGTTTTTCTCCCTTTTTATACAATCTTTCTGAGGCAAGTGAACTAGCTTTCCCACTGTTTTAGTTAGCTTTTTTGCTGCTGTGATCAAAGGATCTGACAAGAATAATTTTAGAGGAGGAAAAGTTTATTTGGCACCCACAGTTTCAGATGTCTCAGGCAAAGAGAATATCATGGTGGAAGGTTGTGGAGCAGGAAAGCAGATCAGAACATGGCAATCAGGAAGCAGAGAACATACTCTGCTCACTAGGAACAAAATATAAACCTCTAAGTTTATATTTTGGTCAGGCCCCCAGTGACCCACCTCCTGCCGCCATTCTCCACCTGCCTACAGTTATCATATCCTTAATTCATATCAATGGATTTGATTAGTTTACAACTCACAATCTAACCATTGCACCTCCAAAAATTCTTGCATTGTCTCACACATGAACTTTTGGGGGACACCTCACATTTAAGCCATAACACCCACTTTGGATCAAACTTCTCAGTCTTTTACTGGAAGAGCATGTGAGCTAATTCATTATTTGATGATGTCATTACAAATGGTCCCAGGTGGACCACATCCTAAGTAATGTTGGTTGCTTCTCCACTTTTCCCTCCCATTTCCATGTTCTGTCTTTAGAGTTTGGATGAACCTGTCAGTTTTAATAGCCCCTGGCTTAAAAACTGTAAGAATAAATTCCCTCCTCTCTCCAACTGTGGAAGGTAGAAGAAGTGAGCACCATTCACCTGCTTTCATGATGGAGGGCTGTGGAGGATGGGAAGCATATGGGTGGGTGTGGCATGGAGAGGCAAAGAGAACCAAGCAGCTAGGGTGGGTGGTTTAGGCAGATTCAACCAGAAACTGAATCAGAACTCACATATTCTGGGTCTATAAGCTTTCTCAATTAGGTTAGGTCATCCCCTTCAGTCTACCTTCACAACTGATGTAGAACTGGTCTATGAGGATATTGAGTCCAGTCCTAATTTTTACCCAATAAAATACATTTTGATGTCAAAATACTTTCAGGAGTAATTTTTCTCTTTCTTTCAAAAACCATTTTGACTTGTCCCTGGATTTTTCCATTAAAAAGGCTATGTATTAAACATTTGAAAGTTAACTTTTCCAGTCTCAGCAAATGTATTAGTCCATTTCCTGCTATTATAACAGAATGCCTGAGGCTGAGTTCTTTATACAACACAGAGATTTATTCACACAGTTCTGGGGGCTGGGAAGAAAACTTACAGTGTGGGTATCTGGCAAGGGCCTTCTTATTGTGTCATAACACGGCAAGGGGACATCATATGGTGAGGAAGCACGCATGATGGAAAAATTGGGCTAAACTCATCCTTTTATCAGGATTTCACTCCTGAGAAAAATACTCCACTCCATCAATAATGGCCTTAATCCATTCATGAGCACATGGGTGGATTAACACCTCAAGACTTAACACCTCTTATATGTTCTACTTGTTCATATTGTCACAATGACCTTTAAACATCAACATGAGTTTTGGAGGAGACATTCAAACTGTAGCAGCAACTTTGTGATTTTCAGTTCTGATTAACCATCTAATGGGCCACACCTTGGGTTTCTCCTTTTCTTCATGCCAGATTTAGGCCCTCATATATTCACAGATAGAATAAGGCTCTGGGCTGGAGTCTCTGACTTGAATTGCAGATTCTTCCTTATACTCAGATCAAAAGAATATTTCTCAATCCATTTGTTTATGGTTTGGATATGAGGTGCCCCCCAAAAAACTCATGTATGAGACAATGCAAGGTTTAGAAGAGAAATGATTGGGTTATGAGAACCTTAACCCAATCAGTGACTTAATCCACTAATGGGATTAACTGAGTGATAAATGAAGGTGAGTAGGGTGTGGCTGGAATAGGTGGGTCCCTGGGTTGTTCCTTTGGGGTACATATTTGTATCTGGCAAGTGGAGCCTCTCTCTGCTCTCTGATCATCATATGAGCTGCTTCCTTCCACCATACTCTTCTACCATGATATTCAACCTCACCTTGAGCCTAAAGGAATAGAGCCTGTTGTCTATGGACTGAGCCCTCCAATAAAGTTTTCCTCCTCTACAATTTCTCTGGTCAAGTCTTTTAGTCACAGCAGTGAAAAAGCTGACTAAAACACCCTTCATGTATGCTCTGCATCAGAATCTAGAGTAGTTCCCTAGTATAAGCACCATATGATCAGTAACATGATCTTGTTTTTTCATCACTGTTTCCTCAACTGCTAGGACAGTGCTGGCACAGGGCTGACCTTCAGTTACTGTTGGCTGAATCAATGAATGCTGCCTAGGCCCAACCAGGACTTCAACCAGGCTCAAACACTGTGCTAGTCTCAGAGCATGCAATAAGACAAGCCACACTAGGCAAGAGCACTGGCTTTACAGGAGATCAGAGTCAAGGATGCAGGGAAAGTGGAGGGATTGGAGTGTAATCAGATCATTTCAGTACAACATGGTAAGTGCTATAGATTGAGGCACATCTGGGGTGGCATCAGGATTGGCGAAAGTGATCCAGAGATGATGCTTGTGAGGAGTCTTAAGGACAGCCATAATTTACCAATCCATCTGCACTTCTCAAGCTAATGATGGGGTCATTTGCCATCTGCTCCCTTTTCTGCCCTTATCTTTTTAAATCTAAGTTCTCCTTACTCCCCAGCCAGTAAAGCCTTCTGCTCTAGAGAAGCTAATATGCTTTGTGAAACCTACAGGGACTTGCTGGATACTGACTGGCCACTTCTGTCCATGCTAGTCCATCTCTGTGAATATATATTCATTATACCCCGAGAAGTCTTGCTCAGACTCCTGGGGTCTAGGCAGCCTTTTCTAATGAATTCTCTGCTGGTTCCTTTATTTCTCTCCTACTCAGAACTTAGGCTTTTAGCTTGTACATGTGATTCTAAGGACCCAGATAAATCACACTGGCACTGAGCATGATTTGGATATCTATATATGAGAATAATACAAAGAAAGATGTCAGTATTCTCCTCATGTACCTTTGTAAAGACAGAAAATAAAGTGCTCACAGCATTACATGTCAATGTGGAAATCAATCCAGTAGCAGGTGTCCACCTGCCTTTCCTAGGGATTTTTAGTGTCCCCACTGTCACTAGGTCAATGTGGCATGTCACAACTATGTCAAGACATAGCTATTTATGTAAATGTAGCACTGCTTAGAGAAATGAATATTTAGAGGGAGGGGGACTGAAATGGAGGTGTATTAAAATGGGCTTTATAACCACTATCAAATTTTTGCATTTGACACTCAAGTGCGTTGTAGTCTCCTTGGGAATGTATCCATGTTTGTATTCCAATAGAAGAAGAGGTAAGAAAATAAAATAATCATAATAATTTTATAATTGTGCTTTGCGCTTTACAGTTCATATCTAAAATAAATGTCACCTCCTCCAAGATGCCTTCCTGAATCCCTAGTAGAGTTGTTGTCATTTTCAGTTGTTGTCAGTGAATCTCCTCATACTTCCAGGAAAATATTGAAGTTATACCTCTGACTTCCAAGCAGACAGAATTTTTCAGGGATGGGGAGCTTGGCTTCTTCATTTGCATGCTTCTATGATCTGGGTCATCAGATAGCTCAAAACACTTCCAAAATTTTTAATAGATAAATAAGTAAATGAATAGTGTTCATTAAGTATTTGATGAAGGCTTGTTTTATCATTCTTTCATGATAAAGAAAAATAAATGTGGATAAATCTTGTTAATAATTGGAAAAATATTTGTGGGGGAAAGTTTGAAGTTGTAGATAAAATTCAGTTTCTAAATTTTTCTGAGTTCTTTTATCTCAAGAATAGCTAATAAGAAGTTAGTTGTTTGAATTTGGGCTAACACTTCTACAGTGTTGTGAAATGGACTTAATGGGAGTCCTGCTTTTCTATAAGAGTTCAAAAAGAGTGTTCCAAGACTTAGAAAAGTATACAGCAAACAGTTACCATGTAAATTGTGGAGTATTAGGTGATACTTCGAGTATATTCTCCTTCATGTTTAAAAGTTAATTTCTGAGTTACACACTGTAATGTTATATCCAACTGAAACAGTGTTTCTGGCACTAAAGCATAAAATATGTGCATGCAATTTGGAGACTGAAAAATGGATCATTCTTTGGGGGATAAAGAATGGTATGAAAGTGGGGCTGGAGAAGTGGCTCAGTGATAGAACACTTGCCTAGCGTGTGTGAGGCACTGGGTTCGATTCTCAGCACCACATAAAAATAAATAAAATAAAGACAATTGACAACTAAAAAAAATTAAAAAAAAAAAAAGAATGGTATGAAAGTTACTGCCACTCTGGGGGAACAGAATGTGATTATCTACAAGGTTAGCTGATTTTAAATACTGATAGCCAAACTGTCCAATAAATATGAATACTTATTATGGCAATCCATATCACATGTTACATATCCTATTTCAGGGGCGATGGGAACCTTCTTAAAGAAACACACTAACTAGGTAATGTCAAACATTATAAAGTGAATGGAAATTGAGACTGAAGTGCTTATTTCCTATTGGTTGCTAAACTGGACCCTAACCTCTAGGAAAAGACTAACACTATAAACAAAACTCAGTATCCATGGTAACATGCATAAAAAGGTAATTATTTTTTTCTTTACATTTTCAAATTTCAGAGTTTAATAGCATATTATACGCATTGCCTCAGGCCCACAATTCTTCCAGTTGGTTATTAAGTATCAGGAAATGCCCTCTCTGCCAGTCATTATTACTTAAATAAAATGCCACTTACAAGCATCATGAACAAAAGAGCTATAGTGCCAGTGGAGACACACCTTGACTATTGTGGTGATTTGGCATAGAGAGCAAGGACCCCTGGAACACCTGACCAAGGAGCCAGGTTGTGTTCTGAAAGCAACATTCATGAGGAAGCCTTTTCAGTTATGGTTAATTAGACCCCAGAAACAGCGCTGTTATTCAGATGGCCAGACCAGAAGAGAGACCCTAAACCTGTGTCCTCATATGATCAACCAGGTGTCCATAGGAATTTTGCAGAGTAGAGTTCTGGGTGACTCCAACATTTGCTGATTTCTATCTTATTGTAGAGGATCACTCCTTGATACACCAATTTGGAAGTCTAGGTTTGTAATATTTAGTTCTTTAAAGAAAGACATTCATAGCAAATTGTATGATTGAGAAAGTATAAAGGTATTTACACAATCTATCTGATGTTTTATCTTTTGGAGGCAGACTTTTGACAGCATTTTTATAGCAATCCAGAAAATTTGGTCTAAGTTGAAACCAAATTTTCTCTGGTTATAGACCTTCCTTCACTAGCCCTGGGGACACCTAAATATCTTAAACCAGACAGGTGCCAGACTCATGGCTTCGCCTTGCCTGTCTCAGTTAAGCTGTCCTCAGATGACTTGTAGAAACAAAAGGAAAAATATGTACTGAAAAATAAAGCTAATCTAGGAAGTTCTAAGTGTAGACTGCATTTTTTCTTCTAAGGGTTTGTTTGTAAATGAGTTTTTGGAAGCTGGAGCAAATATTTTTCCATAGAAACATTGTAATATATATGGGTATGTAAATTTCATCCCTAACAAAATGGAATAATGTACATTAACAAAGACATTTTTATCTGCTATTGTTTTTCACTGTTTTTGAGCTACATTATGGATTAAATGGGCTTTCATGGGTTGGCCTGGGAGCTATGGTCTCCCTGGGAAATTAGTCCCCACTCAAAAAGTCAGATGTAAGGAATCTCCTGCTGCCAAAACTTCATGGAAAAAAGAGAGTTGCCTTGACAGTTCTAACAATACCACCCAGAAGCAAAAGGGTTGGCCTTTTTGTGTAAAGGCCATTCATAAATTTGGTGTTTGTATTTGAGGAATTTCCAGCACCGAATTCAGAAAGTATTACAATTATATTAGGCAAAAGGTGAACTCTACAGGTGTAGACCAGGAAGTCGAATAAGAAAGCATAAACAGTAAAGCAAAATATAGAACCAAGATTTTCACAGAGATACACAATGTAACTTTATAGCAGGACTATGGGCAAGACTAACATTCCAGCCCCACACAAAGAAAGGAAAACCCCTCTTTACTACAAAAAAGTAAAGCACTTCAAGGGCATCAAAGCAATGGATTGTGATTCTGATCCTGAGAACTTTCTATGAGCCACCTCCTGGCTACCTCCCCCTCCACTCCACCAAGCACATACTGACCAAGCTGAAAGCAATAGCTTTCCTAAACCATTTCCCCAATTGTTTTTGCCTTCAAATCTAAAAGAGATAGACATTGTTTTTCATCCAGAATAAGAGGTGAGACAGGATATGGTGGGGGACACAGATGATGGAACCATGAGCCATGAGAACAAGCAGGAATCAGTTTAAGGTGTTGTCAGGGGTGAGGGTCCTTTTGGAAGAGAGAGGAAAGCACAAGAGCCATGAATTCCTGGAGAAAGGAATTAAAGCAGAGGGCAAAGAGGAAGCCAGAGAAAAGCTGTGAAAGGTAGATAAAAGGTTGCTTGGAGTCTTCCAGGAAAACAAAAACAAAAAACAGTAAGTGAAAATGTATGTGAGGAGGTCAAATCGCTTGTGTTGTCTAGGAGGAAACAGACGGTACGTTTCTAAACAGGACCAATAACTTTGGAGCTGACCAAGGACTCTCCTGGAATGCCAAAATGGAGAGTTTGTGTCCATTTTATCTGATATCCAAGGCTCAGGGAAGTCTCCAGTACTCTCCAAACAAGCCTGTTCTGCTCACCCTG
This sequence comes from Xerus rutilus, assembly GCA_028644305.1. Taxonomy (NCBI): domain Eukaryota; kingdom Metazoa; phylum Chordata; class Mammalia; order Rodentia; family Sciuridae; genus Xerus; species Xerus rutilus. The sequence continues at coordinate 30,751,046 of CM053410.1, read as the reverse complement.
CAGTGTGAGCATCTCCTTGAATTTGGGGTTTATATCTCCAACTCTATCCCAAAGAAACCCAGTGACTGGCTTTGAATCCAAACCTCCTTTGATTCTGGAGAAATCAAAATGCATCCAAACACTATGCCCCCATCATCATGTGTGCCCTACCATTTAGGACAATTTGTCCCATTTACTACCTTTCGAAAACATGGCAGAAGGGAGAGATTTTTCAAAGCTGTTAAAAGCATTTCACAGAGTCAGCTAAGAAAAGGTGCCATCCTAGAACTTATTTCCACAGAACCAAAATACAAAAGTAGTGGTATGCCATGATACTATTGGAAGAGAAAAGAGAAACAGTGGGTTGATGGTTGGGACAGATTGAAAGAGTAAAGTAAATTACATCAACAGGGGAAGGACTTTCCCATCCTCTGGGATCAGGGATTTGGGCATCTGCAGGACTATTTTCTATCTCATTTTCTCAGCTCTTAATATAAAGGCTTAGCTCTTTGAAATATGTTAATTTCAGGGGGGAAAAGGCTGCATCCTACTTAATCCAAATAACCCCTCTTGGATGAAATAAATAAAGAGGAATAGGACAGGCAACTTTTTAAAAAGAAGCATTCCAATCTAATGAGATGTTGGATGTCTGACTTGCTGGGAAACCCTATCCCTTGGGATGCTTGCCACTACAGCTGTGCCCTTGTGGCACAGTGACTTCTCATGATGTTTGGAAAGCATGGTTTGGACAACACGGAACATAAAAATATATCAGTTTCCAGAATGTTCAGCCCAGAGAGTTCATGCTCAGGTGAATGCTACACTTGGGTAACGTTCCCTTTGCCTCTGAGAAACACCCACATCAGAAGGGCTGCATTTCTTTGTTTGTTGCATTTCAAAACATAATTTAAGCTGGGTGAAAAGGAATGGATGTGCTATCTTGCCAGCTATTCCCTAAACTTAATTGTGATTATTAGTGAATATTACTGGAGTGAATAATTTTTTAAAAAACCTCACTGAATGGGATACATTTGGAAAAAGGTCATCAGTGCATGTGGATGATGACATAATTTTGAGCACACATGGAGTCTGAGTCTTTTAAGTAGCTCCACTTGACTCTTCACTAGATTTTCCCAAGCAATAGTTGTTGAGGAAGCTGTTTCAACAAAACAATGTAAGCTTACCTATTATTGGCTTCTATTCCTTGCTGCCCTTACATTAGGCTGAGTGACATTCCCTTCGCCTATGAGAAACAGAGCATCAAGCGGTGGAAAGGGATGGACAGATCATCTTGGTTAAGGGACTTGGCAAATTTCTCTATAAAGATGGAGAGATCATCTTGGCTAAGGGACTTGGCAAATTTTTCTATAAAGAGCCAGTAGTACATTTTTCAGCCATAGTCTCTATCATAATTACTTGGTTCTGCCATCAGAGCACAAAAACAGCCATAGGTAATATAGAAATAGATAAGTGAGGCTGTTTCAATAAAACTTTATTTATAAAAACCACTTTACCAGTAATGAAAAAGCAGCCTGGGGAGATTGGAAATTTCCTAGAATCACTAGATGGTTAGTAGCAAAGCCAGATCCCCTAAGCAGAAATTGAATCTAGAATCCACTTTCTTCCTACTATACCACAATGGTTCTGTCTCATTTCATAAAGCTCCTCCTGCCCTATGGATGAACTCGTACTGTGGATTATACTTGTTTCTGTTTGTGTCAGCTGAATCAAGACTGCTTTCTTCAGAAGGCTTTTGCTACCCAGCCAACTACCCTCTGGAGAGCCATTCAGAGGAAAGGGACTTTGTTGGTCAGTGCTTCTTGGATCCCTCTTCAGCCTCGCTAGAAAAGGGATTCTTCACCATTAAGAACCTTGTAACCTTTGAGAGTCACAAATTCTTTGGCGGATCTGAAGAAAACTATGTATACCGTCCTGAGAAAAAAGGTCCATACACAGAAAAACAAAAAACAAAAAAATTCTAAGGAATTGTAATCAAGCAAGGAGGGGTCACCTTCTGGAAAGATCCTGTTTAACTGTGAAAAAGTGGTCCCTCTTGTTCAATGCTCTCTGTCTCGCTTCCTTGTTCAGAAAGCCATTAACCTCCTGAATTCCACGTAAAAAACTTCTATTAGGAGGCAAATAGAATTGGAAATCCTAGTTCCAGCACCAGAGGGCCTGCAGCAGTGATACTTAATGTCAGTGGGCAGTTGCAGGTTATCAGCTAGTTCAGAATCAGTGACTATAAACACTGAAGATCAAATTCAGGTACCAGAAGCTAGAGCATAGGCCTGACTTCTGGCAGCATGGTGGACTGGGCTGACTCAGCCACCCCTACTGCTACACACACACACAGACATTCTTAGATGAAGTAGAATGAAAAAAAGTGTGTTGTTTTTGTTGTTTTTAATGCAACCTCTAATTCAAAAGAAAAGAATGGGAACTCCCACATACCAGAAGCAAAGAATAAACTCAAATAAGCATGGCCAGCTCAGCTGACCATGAGAGCTCAGCTTAAATCCAGAATTCTTAAAGGACTGCTAGCCCATGAGAAGGGGTCCAGAAAACTCTATCCAATGGCCTGAATGTGTATAAGGAATCTTTATGCATGGCCCAAGGTTCTAGGTAGGAAAAAATAGACCACATTCTCCTGCTTGTCCCTCTCTAGCCTGGTTCCCATCTAGTGGCCTCTACTTTGCCACAGCCCCCAGTCTTAGCTTGGCCATATCCTGGGGACCACTTTTTCACAATTAAGCAGGATCTTTCCAGAAGGTGACCCCTCCTTGCTTGATTACAGTTCCCTAGAATTTTTTTTTGTTTTTCTGAGAACCTCCTGACATGTAGGGGAGCATAATGGAAGAACAAGACCACAAGAGTCCCAGGACAACTTGATTTGGAGACTGGAGATGAATTTTCATAATTCCATTACTTAGGGAGCCCCAGAGAGTTGCAGCTGTTAGCATTTTGCAGAGATTTGGGCAGCACATACTAATGGTCAAAGGAAATATTGCCATTAACTTTGTAATGGTGTGACAGTATCTCTGCAGACAGGACTCCCACAGAATTCAGAGGGACCAGCTGCCAGGTGATGTTCAAATGCCCTCTGTCTCCCTTCCTTGTTCAACATGTACAGTTTCAAAGCTGAATCAGCAGTGTGAGCTGGTTTTAAGGTAAAATGAGGACCTTTGTTATCTTAAATTACTTGTACCATCTAACTCCCAATATAAAGCATAATGTCTCTTAATAAAATAACCTTGATTTCCATAAGTGTGCAATTCATCATCACAGTGATCAGAGATTATTTTATTAAGACACTAGAAGTTATCCTCAGAGAGCGTTAAAAGGTTGGCACCAATGATGTCAATTTAGTAGGAGAAAGCTGAGTGTCCACTTTTCTTCCAGAAACTACAATCTGGATATCTGTACAGACTTTATTAAATGACATCTCAAGGCCATGTTGGTCATCAAGATATTCTTCATTATAATCCAAAATTAAAACCCAAAGAAACCCCCTGCTAGATAGCTACTTTCAGCAAAGTATTATGAAATTAAAATATTTTTTGTTTTGAGTTTTGCTCCTGTTTTAAAAGTCACAAGCAGGAAAATGACCTCTTTCAATTTCTTCTCATTATTCCCCATAAAGTAGACCTGATATGTTTTGGGTCTGGCCTGCAGTTTTGATGTGTGCACAGAGCACATATTCTGAGGCCTTTCAGTGGCAATGTGTCAGGAGCCCAAACCACTTAGAAGCTGGGAATTTTATATAGAGTACAAACCCCTCTCTGTCATGTGCCTTCTAGGGAGGCATAGTAATGACAGTGACAAAGAGCTGCCTGGGCTTGAGTCTCAGTTCTGCTATTTATGAGCTCTGTGACTTTGGGCATATCGCTTAACCTTTCTGTGCCCTGGTCTCCTCTTCTATAAAATGAAGATAATAACAGGCTACCTCATAGAGTTGTTTTGGGAATCAATGTATAAGACCTATAAAGCACTTGTCTTGTAATAAGCTAATTTTTAGCTAAGGGGAACATTTCTTCATTTCTAGAGCAGGTACACATTACACACCTAAGAGAGTAATCCCTCCCAAACTCTGTGTGCAGAGGAAAACCTTTTATGGCTAGGTGGCTGCTGGGAAAGATACAGAACTTCTCAACTTTATTTGGGTATCTGGAACCGAAAGAACATTTTTGTTAAACAAGAATAGGGGTTTGAGAGTGTAGCACAGTGGTAGAGAGCTTATCAAACACGTGTGAGGTCCTGGGTTTAATCCCAAGCATTGAAAAGGAACAAAACAAAACCAAACCAAAAAAGAACAGGACTCTGGTGAGGCTAGAGATGCAGAGTATCTCTAGTGACTTGCACAGCCTTTGATGCAAAGTAAGTACTCATGTGCCTGAAATTCTTTTTTAAAAGAAATATTTTTAGTTGTAGATGGACACAAAATCTTTATTTTTATGTGGTGCTAAGGATAGAACCAAGTGCCTCACATGGGCTAGGCAAACATTCTACCACTGAGCTACAACCAAGACCTCATGTGCATGAAACTCTTGCACATGGCTTCCTGACTACAGCTAGCCATGATCCATTACAGATCATGTTTTCAAGAATCAAGGTCTCAGAGCAATTGAGAGCTGTGACTATGGGCAGGAGCCAGAGCTATGGGAGCACCATGGCCTGTGCTTTCAACATGTCTCTCTGTTTCAAATCTTGGTATTTTGAGAGCCCCAGGGCCTCCTAACTTGTTCCTAGGACTTGACCACCATATAGTGCCTGTGTGCCCCTTCAGGGAGCAAGATGGCTGGTACCTACCTGAGCAATTCCTCTGTCCAGTGCTTTAATGAGGCCATTTTGGGGTTCTTGTTAATAAGGCATCCCTAACAAAGAAGAGCTGTTCCAAGATGCTATAGTGTAGGAGCATCAGTCTTCCAAGCCTCCAACCCTGAAAGCACCTCATGATCAGGAAGAAAAAATCAACTCTATAAAATGTTTTTAAACACACTAATTAGTAGACCAACCATTACTATTTAACAGAACCCATAAAATCTCACATAGCAGTCATTTTTGTGACACTGTTTATTCAGGTTTTAACTGGAGCTTTTGTTCTCCTTTCTCTCACTTGCTTCTAATCTATGGAATTCATTAGCACCTATTCATTATTGCAAATGATCCCAGTAACCTGTGACACAGGTCTTCTCACTTAAGATTACCAAGAGAATTTGATTAGCAATATGATCCAGAAGACTGGCATTCTTTTTTGTTTTCGTTTTTTTAACAAACAAACAAACCATCATGAAAAGGTAAGGAGGTCTCTAAACGGTCCATAATATCCAATCTGCACTTGGATCTTGGAATTTCTAGGGGAAAATGCTGAAGAGTTTAAGATTATGGTTCTATTTGCAGGTTGATCAACTTTCAAAACAGTTGACAAGCATATTGTCTTGTCCAGTTGACCCAGGATTTTCTTATCCATATCATACTATCAAAAACCCTGCAGAATAGGCAGATAAGGAAACAGAGCCTCTGAGAGATGGTGACCAGCCCAAGATCACAGAACTCAAAAGTTGCCCTGGCTTTGGGCCCAGTGCCCATTCTGCTGTGCCACCCCATCTCCCTGCAGATAGTGGAAAATGCAGCTAACCCTGGACCCAAGCGGCCCCCAGGAGAGCTGCTATGAGAGTCTGGGCAGTTTATTAGAACACAATCATTTGAACAGCTTGATAGGATTTAATTGTTTGGAAGGTATTCAATGCAGTATTTTCAAACACTGACAGAGTGCTGGAGACTGTTTTCCTAGATAATGATGCTACCTTAATTTTGGAAAGTGCATATTTACAAAGCACTTTCACAGTTTTCTTCCTTGAGCCTGGACCCAATTTCAGACTGGTATGGAAGATTTCATTTTCATTCACGAGTGCAATAAGTTTTCAAAAGGAAAAAAGAGATGATGTTGGAGATGAACAAAAGGAGACAGGCAGGCCTTCTTTGTTCCAACCTCCTCTCTGCTCCCCTGAGGCCTGCAGGACTGGTGTGCCCCCTGGGCTGGAGCTTTGCGCCACCATCTGAATTCTTCCTGCCCTTTAGGCACTGTCCATTAGACCTTCTTGCCAAGTGAGCTTTCTGACCTCAGAGAGACACATCTTTTATGGCCTGCAAAGGTGTTTTACTGACTTGAGTTAATGTCTACAGGGACTCATTTGAACACAAGCTCATGGGTGAGCCAAATAGTGCAAATGCAGCTGCTTAGAGGAAGGACCTGGAGAAAGCATTACAGGCCTGGGAGGGGTTGAAGGAGATATGAAGCATGGAGCCTCCCCCATCAGAGGATCTAAATGACACACAATGAAAATCTGGCTTATTGTTTTCTTTTAAAGAGCATTTCTAGCCAAGGAGATGCTTTGTCAGGCCTTGGTGACATGCTTTTTCTTGGGTGGATTTGACTGCAAATGCTACTGGGGCTTCCGCACCAGAGGCTCTGAGAAAGAAGTGAAAAAAGATGAAGCTGGAGGTGGGAGCTCCAAGTTATAGGGTTCAAAGGAATGCACTTTCCTCGGGGTTACTAAGCTGTGTTCTGAAAGGCTCTAGGCTTCCACCCTTGCTCTGTAAGTCTGTGGCCACACAGCAGACACAACATCTTTTGGAATGCTATAAACTGCTCTGATAGTTTTCTTTTCACTTGGTACAATCACAAGTCCCTCTCAGGCCCTTTGGAATGCCCCTGCCTTGGTGCTAACCTCTAGCCTAACCTCCTACCACCCACGTCCTCTCACCTGCTATGTGACACGGGTTGCTCCTCTGCAAGACAGCCTCACTCCCACACTGGGCTCTGACACTAACTGTACCCTCTGCTAACAATGCTCTTTCCTGAGAAATTCGCACGCTCTACATCCTGACTCCTTCAGATCTCAGATCAGACTTCCTTTTCCTTTTTTAAAACATTTATTTATTTATTCTATTTAGGTTTACATGATAACAGAGTGCATTTTGATTCATTGTACACAGATGGAGCACAGCTTTTTATTTCTCTGGTTGTATGTGATGTAGAATCACAACATACATGCGGCCATATATAAAGCTAGGGCTATGATGTCCATCATTTTCCATCATCTTTACTGTCCCCATTCCCCCTCCCCCCCTCTCCCCTGTGACCAAAGTTCCTCCATTCTTCCCGTGTCCTCAGATTTCCCCTTCTCAAATTGCCTCCAGCCATCCCCATCTTCCTCTCCCTGCTTTTATTTTTCCCATAGCACTATTCATTTCTCAGCCCACAAGTTTACTCATTTATTGTCTGTCTTCTCTCCAGTGGCAGGGACATCTTTGTCTTGCTCAGTAACGTGTCCCCAGTGCCCACAGAATGCCTGGCAAATGGTTAGTGCTCAGTTCAAGTTGGTTGAGTAGATGGTGACGCAGAGGCATTGGCTGTAGCAGGCTGGGTGCAGAAGTGATGGTTTCAGTCCCCAATTGTGGCTGCTTCAAGGTATCCAGTATCCCCTTCTTGTTGGATCAAAATTCCAAAGGAAACTGCAAATGGCCATGCCAGTGTTCAGGCTTTGGAAGAGGGTCTGGAAATGGCCGGCAGGTAGCCTGGCTTTAGCCAAGCCATAAGAGAAGATTGGTTTTAGCAAACGTTAGGCAGGACCTCACTCCTACAGGAAGCTGGCATCTGATGTGGTGAAGCAGGGGATGCTAGGACAGGTAGTAAACAGAAGGCTCATGCTAAATCCCTCTGCTGCATAGGACAGGTAAGCCAACACTAGTCAGGGTCAGCTCAGTGCTCAACAGATTATTTTGGGTTACACTGCAGGGCTAGTTAGTAAAGCATACAGGCCAGAACCAGCTATACAATCTGGGACACAGTGCAAAAGGAAAACATGAGGCCCCATGTTTAAAAATTATTACAAATTTCAAGATGGTGAGAACAGAGCTCTGGATCAAGTATAGGGTCTTTCAAGGGCTCTGTCATACACCCTTGAAGCCAGATCTGTTCAGAACTGACCATGCTAATGGCATTTTACAGATACTCCTGCTAGAATATGCCTGTAACAAATACAAATCACTTATGCCCTTGAGGAAGGAAGCCCTAGGGTGGAGTGGGAAACAATCCCACAGAAAATCTAAAGGCACCAAAAACAATATCCTTGCAACTAGCAGGAGGACCTGCTGTCATGTTATGGGGTGGGGAGGTGGGGAGCAGTGGCAGAATAGGTGGCAAAGAAGGTAGCATCTGGGGCCAGTATAGATCTGTGTGGGAAAATGAGCAGCCAAGTCTGCATTTAGAAGTAATAATATTGAGGTTGATTCCTATGGTTGATTCCTATGGTTGATTCCTATGACTTATCATGCTGGGAAGCCAGGGTCTTTCCCCATGAATCAGCTGAAGGGGGCACATGGTTACCCTGAGTAGACGTCCATGGACCATGCACTAAGGTAAGAACCACCACTTTTCATTTGGATGGCAATTCACAGTTTGCACAGTGCTTTGATGTACAAAAATTATTTCAGTTGATCCTCTCAATACACCCAATAGTTTATCAGAGTATATTGGCATCCCCAGACAGGTGGACTCAAACTGATTCTTCTGCCATTGAGTCTACATGAGGTTGGACTCAAATTTTGGAGCAATTTTCTTTTCCTCCATGACACTCGTATCTACGATTGCCCTGGAGTTCCTAGCCTGAGACTGACAAATGCAGGCCAGGGTATTACAAGCATACAGCAACATATTGACTAAAATTGCTTCCAGAATTCCAACATTCTGCCAGCACAGCAAAAGGGATATATTAACTGCTGGGGATGCATAGAACTAGCCCTATACCCTGGAAACGTTTTGAGAGGGATTGGATGTTTTTTGACATGAACTACTTTTGGGGGTCATCTGAGAAATGTGAACTACAAGTTAAAATGAATCAAGGACACTAACCTGAGTACATATATATTTTGATATGACCATTAACCTTTTATCAGAAAGATTCCTTTGAAGCTTTGGTGGTTTGCTGCACTAAAATGTGAGCAATTTGCCAGATTGCAAACTGGTACCTGTAGATGAATAGTCGCAGGGGTTTGAGTTATATACTTCAATCATTAACATTTTCAGTCAAAATTAACAAGTGCAATTAGCTCATATTAATGAAATAATCTCTTGAGGAGCTCATTTTTATAAAAACTAAAGCTCCACTTGAGTCACCCAAAAAGAAAACGCATCTTAAAATCATTTCCATTTTAGCACAAGCACATGTTAAAAACAGCTGAACTTATTTTTCCCTCTTCAAATTCTGCAAAATTCACTCCCAGGTTGACTTTCTATGCCAAGTTTCAGAGCTGAGCAAATTTTTATGGTCTAGTTATAAACCCTAGAAAAACAGGGTTTATAGGAAATGTTGACACAACCTTAACTAAAGTGGCGCTAGCTGACACCTCTATATTTTCAATTTGGGGATTTCTACTGGGAAAATATAAACGCTAATTCAGCAAAGGAAGCCAACTATAATAAAAATGTTGTAGTCTTCCTGTTCACCCCGTGAAGTTCTACTTCAAAAGATGCCAAGGCAACATGGAGGTGAGTTAGAATAAGAATGCTCAGTATGTAGGGCACCTGCAAATAGCTCAGCCTCCTGGTTACCTATAAATGCTGCCTGGGAATGCATGACCTCAGCATGAGTCATGGCTGCCCGCTGCAGTCCAGGCCAAGTCTTGATGGAGGATTTCAGGTCTTTACCAAAGGCGTCTACCATCCATCAGTTTATTGCTCACCTCCAAATCTGCCCTCTGTAAAAAATGCAAATTTTTCACATACTTCATAGTAGAGAAAACGACTAAGTCAGAGAAAAACCAGAAAGATGAAACCTGGAGTAAAGTCACAACATGGAAAGTTAACTTTGAACGCAGTGGCTCTATGGCCTTAGCAGTGTCAGCGGGACCCTAGGGAAAGGGGAGGCCAAAACATAAGGAGAAAGAACCAATGACAGTTCTCATTTCCCCATCCCTCTGAACAGCCCAGATGAGAAGCACATGTGTTCCATATTTAGGCTTTGATTTTTTTTTCCCCCTTTCTTCTTCTGAAACAAGAAGGAGGTGGGAGAAGGGGTAAAATCTGATTCAGGTCCAGAGATAAAGACTGACACTCACAAATGGACCATAATAGGGGGCAAAGTGAGTTAAGCTGAAGTAAATGTTTTAAAATCCTCAGCTGGATAGACTAAACAGCCTTGGCCCAGGAGTCGGGAGACCAGCTGTCTCTCCAAGCATCCCCACTTAGAAGCCCGACTCAGGCGATCTGCACAGCCTCTTGGGTCCTGTCGCTAGTTTGTCATCTGTAACATAGAGGCCAGCCTGGGTTGCGGGAGAGTGGGGAGGAGTAAGGAGAGTTATTTCCCTGTGAATTGTGGACTCCACGATGAAAGGGAGTTTTATTTCATATTGATTTTATTTCTACTTTGGAAAAATACGTCCAGATAACGAAAGTATTTTCAGTGGAGGGACAAATCCATCAGGATAGAAGGGAAAATAATTCCCCCCAAAAAACAAACCCAAAACCAAAAAACAACAACAACAAAAACCTCTCCAGCATATTTGCTGCTTTTAGTTCATCCTGAAACTGATTTAGAAGGGAATCCATTGCCGACAACTTTGCTTTTGTGTTAAGTCCGATAGTCTACTAAAAAGGACATTTAGGTTATACCCCCAACTGCTAGCATGAAAGTGACCTTCACCAGCTCACAAGATACCACTGAGTTACATATCTTCATGAGCAGAAAATATATTGGATGATTTTTTTTCTCCCAGGTTTCTAAGCCTGTTGGCAGCATTTTCCCAGAGTGGTTTTCAAATGTTTCACAAGATATACTCATAACGTTAGCAAAAAAAAAAAAAAAAAATTATGAAGCACACTTTAAGGCAAATGCGTAAGTTCTGAAGGTCCTGAGGTTTTTTCAGGTTGAAAAGGAAGACAGTGAATTTCTGGATGTACCTGTCAAGACTAAATGATTGTTCATTTCCTGTGAATTGGGAATAATGTAATAACATGCAGCTGGGGAGCTAAGCTGTGTATCTTGCTTTTTCCTCTTCCAGGAGCTGGGTCCCTTACCAGCTGGGAAATATTACCATGTGAACATGCTGACAAACTTTGGGGAAATGAAAAGAACAACTTTATAGATATCAGCAGTTGCTGATGATCCTACCTGTACCAACCTGAGAATATTTTAACAGCAACTGTACACAAAGATTTATTTAATTAAACATGAGCTTTTGGGGAAGGGGCAGTAAAGGTTTCCAAAGACTCAAAAATCTTTGTAGAATTGAGTGAATTAGTTTTAACTCTGCAAGATATTGCATGCTAATGACAGGGTGGGTTTGAGAGAAATAGTTCAAAATAACAAAATATTTTCACCCAAGAAAAACAAATTTGTACCAAAGTGTCTATGCTTTGCCAATGCCGTCATTACCTGAAACAAAAAAGAAGAAAAAATATAGCATAAATTTAATACTGAGTTTAAAATTGGAATTCAGCAAAATGTAATCCCAGGCACTTACTTTAAATGCATGCTTATATCTTTTGGTATAATAAATTTTGTTCAGTGTTTCATTAGCCATTTTACTATATCTTGTGGTTGTATCAGATATTAGATGCTAAGAGATGAAGCCAATTTTTCACTTCAGGTGGCTCCTATTGCAACCCATCATCACAATTAATTAGAGAAAAAGGAGGTGGGGTGTGGGCAGAAGTGATGCATGGATTGTTCCAGGTCTCCTGATTCTCCTGAGAAGGCAGAGAAAGGAAAGAGAATCCAAAGCAGTGAGGAGGTCTCTGCCAATGGAATGTTGCAACCCCATTGCCCACTGGACCCAGACCTGTGCATGGGAGATAAAAACCTGGGGTCGAAAGGGAGTGGAAGAGTGATACAGCTGTTCTGGATTATTTTTCACTGTGGTTCTCAATCCCGGATAGATATCAGAATTACTGGTAGAATTTTTAAAATATAAACAACTAGGTCCCATCCTGGCTGGCAATAAAGCCTAAACAACTCTTTGTGTGGATGGGAGTGGGGCATTAAGTGTATGTTTGTTTTTTAAGTAAATAACTACAACTGGCTTTTAATGCTAAGCCTCGTTGAAAATTATAGATAGGTAGTGTTTGGAAATAAATTAAAAGGTAAGTTTGACAGTGTTAGCCTTTTATCAACATGTCTCTTGCATCTTGCTTGAGTGGAAAGAAAGAGCTATATATGTTAGGTAGACACAAAGATGGTGAGGATGCCAATAATAAAATAATACCTAACACCGCAGTTGCTATTTGGGAACTCTTCCCTCAGTTGACACAGCACTTGTATATCCATGAGGTCATTTCAATCCCCTCTCTTTCTTCCTTAGTGCTATGAGGCACATGGTGCAGGAATCATCACCCCATTTTACAGATAAAATAATGTGTCACATCCTCCTAGATCCCCTAACAGTGAATGACTGGGCTTCTCCCACTCCCTGTTCTTTCCCTTATGCCTGACAGCTGCTCCTGCAGCATAGCAGGGCCAGGAAGCAGGGGATCCTGCTCCCAAATGATTTTATGCTCGTGTAGTAGAGGAGAGAGAACTCAGTGAACACTTAGCTCTCAAGTTGACTGCACATGGAGAGAAGGTTTGTGTTTTCTTTTAACCCTAAAGCTGGCTTATGTCTCAGCACTTTTGATAGGTTTTTGGCTTTCCACTGCACACACGTCCTTTAAGTTAACACACTGTGTCTCTCATTTCTATTCCGTTGCTTCTTCAGATTGCCAACAGGAGGAGAAAGTGATGCAGCTAGTCCCTTGCAGGCATCCTGGAGTAAGCAGCTGTGATGGACACATGCCCACCTTCCTTCACATCACAGGAAGCAAACAATCCCCAGATGAAGAGTGAGAGAAGAGGCTAAGAAATCTTTCAGTTGTGTTCAGTTTTATTTCTCTGCCATCTGAGCAAGCTTTTGGTAGCCTTGGTCATATGATTCAACTCTTCTAATGGAAAGAAAGAATGATCACAACACTAGGCGCTGATGGCTGTTCAGAGCAGGAAGTCACTCTCCTCTGGGGAAGACTGTCGGGAACAGACTAGAAGATAAGAATATTACAAAGCATGGTGCTGGAATCAGTGCTTTTGCTGATACAATTTACCTAACCAATGAAATTACTTTTATATTAACATTTTAAAAACACAACTTCCTAGATAATATTGCTTTTTGGAGGTGTATGACATGTAGCAGCTACCACCGTGGTCCAAAGAGCAGGGTTCAAGTTCAATGAACTGATGTCCTCTGAGATATTAATATTTCACAAGTCAATAAAACTGATTGTACTTATTGGTTTACCCCATTGTCCAAAAATGTGTTTATATATAAAGTAACTCACATTTTTATAACTTAGGAAGCTGACCATTCATTTTATCATACTTTAATTTTTACATACATAAGTTGAAAATGTTGATGGTGCTTCAGCCATGTTAAAATCACATCTGGTTTCATAAAAGCTGATTGAGAAATATATTTTTGACAATAATAAGAATGTATTTTAAATACAGTTGGATATGTGAAATATAACTAATCTCTGAAGCAGATATGAAGAGCTACTTTCTGGCACAGGAAGGGCAAATGGTTTTCACCTGAGCATCCACTGCCCAGCCACTCATTGAAGTGTTTGCTCTAGGAAACTGGTCTGAGCTTAGCAAAAATAGTGCCAAGGCTGATTAGCAATGCCTATTGTGGAAGAAGGAAGAGCATTTGGTGACACCTACACCATGTATTTGTCATCTTGGCCATGGGAGGAAAGGGGAACTACATCTACTGGGTAATACATATTTCACTGATTCACAAAGACTATTGCTATGTGTGAAGAATTCCTTTGATGACATAGTTTTTACAAGAGCAAAGACTTGATTGATAATTTCAAGTAGTCATTTTCTTAAGAGCATTATTCAAACTGTTTAATGCATATGGGGGTTCTAAAGGAATGAGGATTATTCATTTTTCTCAACTGCCTTACACTGTTATTGAAATTCTGGAATGGAGTCTGTCACGGAGACAGTAGTGAATGTCAGTCAGGATTGTCCAATTATACAAACTGCTCACAAATAAGGCTTTTCTCCTGAATTCCATCAGCATTCCAGCACGCTCCAGCCTGGTCATTTTCATTAGTGTAGTTTTCATGGCACTCGAAGTCGATGCCATCATTTACACTAGTGATTATGGAGCCCCTGGGGAAGTCATAAAGCCTGTCATATTTCTACATTCCATCTTAAAGAATTAGGAGGATACAACACTAGTAAAGTAATTTGTTTCCTGTTAAAGATCATACACATGAAAAAGCAAAGTGGGGGTTATCCCTCTGGAGAAACCATGAGTTTAAGATGATTAATGTTGGAAAGAAATAACTTTTTTATTGGATAAATTGCCTTTGCATCAGAGTGCATGCTATTTAATTATGGAATTTAATTTCAGATGGAAGAAATTATTTCTCAATTACAGTATTTTGTAAATAATGATGTATTTAAACACATATCTTTAACATGTTCGCTACCAAGGATTTATCATTATAGATCATTTTTACATGGTGTATTTCTTAGTTGCAGATTCTTCCTCTTATTTTTCAAATGGACACTTTTTATTGTCTATCGATTAGGTCCTTGCAAACATGAGTTGATCAGGAAGGGTTTTGGTTCTGGTTATTTTATAAAGCCAGGCAATGAATAGTCATGAATAAAACTCTCCAAGTTGGTAACATTCATGTCTATCATGTCTGTTCTCCCTTAGCTAACAAATCCATTTACAGAGACCTTTAGTAAATCCACATTCCATATTTTTGGCTGGTGCCTGAATGAATGTATTGTCAGACTGCTGCCTTCTCCAAACCAATGTGAAACCCAGCCTGAAGTCTCTTCCAACTGATGGTCTCTCTCTCTCCATATGCTTTCCACACATGTTGTTTGTTTTCCTTTTTTTATATTTCTGCTTTTGCTTTAAATTATGGAAATAGCTAGCCTGAGTTACAGGAAGAAGCGGGGCATGAGTTTTCTGAATTCTTACATTGCCCTTGTGAAGGGACACGTTATCTCTTCTGCTTCCATATGCCATTAGTATTCAGTTATCTCCAGGGACAGGAAATTGGCTCTCAGCCTCAAGCCCTGTAAGAGGTGAGGAATTCCTCATTTAGGGTCATCATTTTAGAGTTGGTTGTATTCACCCAAATGGAAAAGTTCTCCAAACTATGCATTTGCAGAACCTCTGGGAGAAGAGATGTAGAGAATGATTTGCCTTTATTCAACCCTAGTAGTCATCACAGTAGGTCCCTTCCTCCCCCTAAAACAAGTTAGCATACATTTATAAGTACATATTCTCACCTGAATGAGTAGAAAGTGATAATTTACCCTCATTTCTGCACTTGGCTGGGCCTTCTTTTAGAACCTGTTTAGGACCAACCACTTGTTATATCCAGGCAATGCCCATATCCCCATTACCAGTAATGTGTCCTGTAAAAATACTTCATTTCCCAGACTCCCTTGCAGATGAGGAAGGCCAGGCAGTCAGATGTCCGCCTATGTCCCTGGGAGGAACTTTGATATGGGATTGTTCCTGGACTATCTCAAAGAAGAGGTTTTGCCTTTCATCACCTGTCAATAGGTTGCCGAGCCCTTAAAACTGGTCTTAGTTCTTGTCTCAGAAAAAAAGAAACTTGCCTTTCTAGTGAGTAGCTTGATAAAGGTTATTAGGAGATAGAGGAGGGAATTTTTTTCATGTTAATACAATAGCATGTAAGACAAAAATGGAAAGATGTCACTGAAGAGCTTATTGATTTAAGTCTAATTATAAACACATTGTCTTGAAAAAACTTTAGGTATGATAAATCCAAGTGGGAAGGTCGCATTTCAACATTCTATGCATTAGCAACATAGATTTTTTATTTGAATTTAAAAAGTTAAGCATTTAATAATTACCAGCAATCTGCTGGGTATTGAGAATAAAAGGTTTCCATCCTTTTGGAATTGAAAAATCTAATGGGAAAGACATGCAATAAAATAAGCAAACAAGGTAGAAATGTGCAACGGCACAGTTTTTGCACTGCCTATATTCAGTGGATGCAATTCACATAGGCTATGGTATAAATGATGCCCCACTGCAAGACATGGCCTATACAACCATATGGTGGTAGCTCTTCACGCAATATTTTTGAAAGTGTGCTAAATAAATAGTGATAGGGGATGTACTGTGCCATGGGAGCATATAGCAACACTACCTAGTCTCACCTAGATTCTTGGAGTAAATGATGTTCCAGCTGAGGTTTAATGATAAGCCTGAGTTAACCAAGCTAAAAGAAGGAAGGTTGTCTATAAGTAAAGGAAATTTCATATTAGAAAGCCAAGGATAAGGGGTGCACCAAGGAAGAGTATAAGGGACATTTTGGTTGCTCAATCCTGCTGGCCACCTCTGAGGCTCATTTCTCCAGCTTTACAAACCCAGGTCAGCTGCACCCAAACTTTATGGATTTCAAGCTGTTTTCTAACTGGGACTCAACAACATTTCCTCATATAGAATACTGGATTCAGAAGTGTTGGCTCAATGTAACTGTTAGGGAAGATCCCCTGTCTTCAGACAGATGGTTCCAAATGTCGGGCTCCCTTTCCTACCACCTGTTCAACTTTATCAAATGTCAGGCATTTTGATTTAGACAAACTCAGTCAATCTGATTGTGACAATCCCCTGCTTGAAGCCTTTTAATAGAATGCTTTGGGTCTTAAAGAACAAAACAAAAGATACTTTTTTTTTAGATAAAGTTCAAATCTTAGCATGACTCACAAGGTACAGTAGTGTTCCAGAGGGTAGGAAATATTTATACATTGTCACTTAGCACAGTGGCTTGAGCAAACATTATGGAATGAATGAGTAAATGGATGAGTTACTGGATGGATGGATGAGTGAATGGAGAACTTTACCATGCCCAGTGATCTTCTTCAATCTACTCCAAGAAGAGATGACTGAGCCAGGCATGGTGCTGCACACCCGTGATCCTAGCTACTTGGGATGCTAAGGCAGGTGACAAGCTCAAGGCCAGCCTCAACAACTTAATGAGACACTGTGTTAAATAAAAAATAAAAAGGAGTGGGGATATAGTTCAGAGGTAAAATTTTTCTGTATATGTAGCTTTTTTTTTGCAATAAAGGTGTAGCTTGTTTTCAAAAGTAAACATTATTGTAAAAGGAAAGAAAATATTTGTGGAAAGTTGCATAAAACAAGCATCCCACTTACATCTGTATGAGTCTGTATCCTATGGGCAAATCTAAAGAGGTCTTCAAGGCCCATAAAATTATACCCACACTTTTGATTTCTGCATCACACTTAGCATAAAATCTGAGCTCTGTTCAAGGACCAGCACAACCCCACCCCTCCCAATCATGCCTGCGTCACAACCTACCACTGTTCTGGCTCCTCACTGCACCTGCCAAGCACAACTTCAGTCCTCAAATATGCCAAACGCACTGTCCCCCTGGCTCATCTCTGCCTGATATTTAGCATCTCTCCACCCAAACTAACACAGACTTTCCTCCATTTTTGAAACCACAGCCCTGATTTGCTTCTTTCAGAGTACTAACTACTACTACCCAGGAACCATCTCATGTATGCATCCGTTGCCTTGTCTGTGGTCCTTCTCTCTCTGTGAGCTGAATCCCTGGCTGTCATGGTAACCATTGAATCCTCAGTGTATGTAGGTTAGTTTGCCTCCTTAAAAAAGCAGAAGCCACAATGTGATTAGATGCAAAAGAGATTTAGGTGGAGCAGCACCTATAAAGAACAATGGAGAGGAAGCAGGAGGAAGCAGGGAGAACAGTTCAATCACAATATAGGTCCGAACACAAGGAAGAGGCAAAAGGAAGGGAGGAAGACCAGGTGAGAAGAATCTCAGGCAGCAGGAAATGTCGGGATAGGCTTATGGAAAGTCCTGCAGCCAAAAGTTGTCCACCTGAGGACTCTTGTACCCTGCAGGAAAGGCTCAGCACCACCAATTCTGCTGTGTCCCATCATTGGTGGGGACTGGGAGCAGCTCTGGGGATGGTGGCCTTGATACAAACATGGCAGTGGATCCTGAATGGCGTTAAGTGTGGTTCCTTGCAGCAGGAGACTGGAGAAGCATATTTCCTTGGCCATTACAGTTTGGAACAGAGGGAAATCTTTATACATATGCTTTTAAAAATGAATGAAAGGACAGTTTTCCTAAGTAGTCCACAGCTCAACAGAAGTTAACAACCACTACTCTAACTTTTTTCCCCGAATAAGTTCTACATTCATATCATGTGATTCCTTAGGAGTTCCTTTTACTGAATCGGGTGATAGAATTTTGACTTCAACCTCCTTCAACTACGGGTATAAGAAATATCTCACTGAATAGCTTAGCACATCGCTTTTGCTAAGGCTGGCTTTGAACTCATGATCCTCTTGCCTCAGCCTCTCAAGCCACTGGGATTACAGGCATGTGCCACCATACCCAGCTCCAGTGCCTTCTTTGTGAAGACCCATTGGGGAAAATACTTCTGTCTAGTCTCAGGACCAGGAAGCATTATGCTTTATCTGGGCAATCAGGTTGTATATTTACATGATTGACAATGTGAGCAGAGATATAGGGCAGGAGTTGGAACCAAACTTGGGACCCATTTCAGTCAATGCAAAGGAACTCTTACATATAATTCTGTGTATTATTTCCACAAATATTAATTTTAGACCAACCTTACTCATGCACCAATCTCATTTTCCTCTCCTTAATTCTCTTGTCGCAAGTTCTCACCATGCTAATATTTACCTTCTCTTCTTGTATTACACATATTGTAATAGGCTACTTATATATTTTGAAATGTGGAGGGATATAATGACTTGTCTTGTTGTTGAATGCTAACCATGGTAATATAGAGCCACGATTTAGTGACAGTCTTCAGTCTCTCACCCAACACTCCCCTCCAGCCTTGCGCTGCTGCCCTTAGTTTTCCTCTTTGTCCTCCATCAGAGCCGCTCACACATTTTATTACATAGATATTTTTAGGGGCACTGGCTGCCTGGAAACAGAGTATTTTAATGCAGGCCTGCTTACTTACCATCAACAAGTAAAACTACTATTAATTACTACTAATAATTAATTAGTAGTAGTAAAACTACTATTAATTACTACTACTACTATTAATAACTACTACTAATTACTATATCACACCTGGCTGCACCTTCTCCCTCATTCCATCTCCAACACCCTCCTGTGCTAATTGTGGAACACTTTCTTTTCCTACTTTATTCATTTCTAAATTGCCTATAATTTTATGGACATAGTCTCTTTAACATCAGGGAAGAAAATAAGGATAAAGACATTAAAATCTATACCTGGGTTAACCTCTAAGTGGTTTTAATCTTTTCCCTCCAGCCATCATTTTAATGAAGTTTCAGAATATTAACTAAAATGAACGTATACAACAGAGTGTACCAAAAAAGAGTCATAATTTATTTTATTCTAGTGCTAAGAATAGATTATGTTCTGAACCAAATGTCCCCTTACTCTGATGTCCTATATATCTTTAATCGATGAGGAAAACCAAATCAGAAAGAATACCAAAAAGAACAAGAATGTTCATATCAAAAATAGAATGGTCTCCATAACTAAACGGCTAAATCTGTTTATTACTAGAAAGTAAATATATTTGACCACTGTGACATTAAGGAAGCATTCAGAGAATCTGATATGTGGACCATTCAAGATTCATGGGAAATTAGGAGAATGAGCAGACATCTTATTTAGAATGATTGATGGCCCCTGCTGTGATGAGCAAGTGCAAAAAACATATGCCTCCTGGTTTCATGTGTTTCGCTGCCAGATGGTGTCTCACCCCATCCCACCCCTGAACCCTACCTCCCCACCTCCCACCCATGTCAATCCCTGCCTGTCCCAAGTCCTCTCCATTCCCTGTAACCCATTCTTCACCAGGGCGGGGGTAGAGGCAGGCAGTCGTGATGTGAGAGGTCCAGGTATGAGGTACAGATGTCTGTTTTGCATATTATTGGGTAAAAATGAAAAGTTGCATTAGAATAATTTGTTTTCTAGGACATGTGACTGTTGACAGCATCTAAACATCACAGACCTGTCTCTCCTACTAGAAGCTTATCTTTATACCTTCATGGCCAAGATAGTTGCTGGAACCTAGTGGTTATGAAATAAATGTTTGTTGTACAAGTGAAGAAATAGCAAATCCATGATCAACTCATATAATAACCTAGCCAAAAAAGAAAATGAAGTGACTTTGGCATCATCTGATTTCTGCAAACCCAGGCTTTCTCCGAGCAAACATGGTTCATCAGTGGAATGGGCTGTTATAGTGTAGAATTTCCTGGAGAGTCACATCAACCCTCTTGTTTTGTGACTTCTAAACTATACCAGTTTCCCCTCTAGGAGAGCTGGGGCACCACCTACTTTACTCTTCTCTTCTGCTTCTGTTGCTCTTTTTCAAAAGTTGCCCCAGTGGAATTGTGATCATGTTAGCAATCACTTATTATTACCCAGATTATAATTTGTCTGGTTTTATAGGCTAGACTTTCTTCGGGATACATACTACTTGACTTGGAATCAAATCCTCTCTTTTTTTGTATATTTACTAGGAAAGTAATGTAAACACATTGTCAAAAAGTATAGAATATAGGGATTGGGGCTGGGCATGCAACTCAGTGGTTAAGGGCCTGCCTAACATGTGCAAGGCACTGGGTTCCATTCCAAGGAATGTCCCCCATGCATTCCCCCTGAAGAAGGTAGGGATGAAGAGAAAAGAAAAATCACTCATAAACATAATGCCATGTCTAATACAACTGCTATGAGGATTTTGGTAAATTTCCTACTAATGCTCTTTCTTATACATCTGTTTATTTGGTGTATTCAGTATACATACATTTTCATTTCCTAATTATATTTTTAGCCAGTCAGGGAAATATAAATAACACCAATGACTTGGCAGACAGAGTGTAATATAAGCATTGGTTAAACCAATAATAGGAAACTGAAAATACAGAAAGGAGACCCTGACATAAAACCAGCATAGTAACTGTAGGAAGTACCTACAACCCCTCTGGCAAGAGGATCGAAGGGGAAAAGTTGGGATAATCAGAACCTAGAATCTTGGTGGAGAGGGATTGCTGCAGAACTGGGACCCACACCACTGGGGAGGAGGACTTGCGAGGGTTCCTGCTGACACCTCTGAGGTGAAGGGTGTAGGGAGGCTAGTTCTGGGACCAACTGCTGGTGACCCAGCTAAGCTGTCCAGAGTGAGGTAAATGACAAGACAGGAAGCAGACAGGGGCATGCCCCCTGCCCAGCCTTCAATATCCCTCTAGTGCCCCTATGGGTGGAATCTAACAGGGAGCCAGCAGGCAAAGAAATTTGATTCCAGTGTGGGTTCCAAGATGACTGAGTACAGCTTAATAACCAACTTCTATCTCGAGTTTTGTTTTGCATGTTACTGAACATTGTTAATGACTTTAATGACTGTAAAGTGGTTGTATCTCATTTGCTTAACCATTTCCTTTTGTTAGATTTTCCAGTTTATGGGCAAGATTTTGCTTTGAAAATAAAATGCCATGGAAATCATTGTGCATTTGTTTTTCCATTCCCTTAGGATAAATTCGCAGAAGACTAATCTCTGTGTCGAAGGGCATGAAGTGTTATGACACTTACTTTAGATTGCCAAATTGCTTTTCAAACCAATTGTTTCAGTTTGTGCTATCACCACCAGCATGTGAGAATAGTGCTGGAAAGAAGAGGCCTAAAACCTACCAAATGCAGACAATGTGCCTCTAAGCCTTAAAGCTTCCCATTCTGATTTTATAAACAGATAATCAGACACACACTTTCTCTGCATATCTTGGGGCAATTAAAATCTGTGGCAACATTTTTGCTAACGTTCTAGACAAGCGTATGGTGATTTGATTGGCAAATTTTTGCTATGGTTCAAAAGTCGTCTTTTTGGTTTAGACAACTCAGTTGAAGAAAGTTCTTTTTCCCTTCTCCCTTCATCTTCAATTGTCCTTCAACTCGAGCACCCAGGGGCTCAGCCCTCAATGAGAGCAGAAATTATTCAAAGGAGTCCTACCCAATACTTAGACCAACAATCCCAATTCTCCCAAATCCATGTGAGTGACTAGTATAGTCTGGGATCTGTCAGTTGATGAGTTTGAAAATAAAAAATGAAGCATAAATCAAATATAAAATTCATGAAAGACCATATTTAGAAGCAGACTCACTTTTTCAAAAATGATTTGAGACAGGATGTTTAACTACCTATCCTTTGAGTTTATATTCTTGTCTCTTTTTTCTTTTTTTGGGACCAGGGATGAACCCAGGGATACTTAGCCACTCAGCCACATCCCCAGTCCTTTTTAACTTGTTTTTTGTTTTTTGTTTTTGAGACAGGTCCTTGATAAGTTGCTTAGGGCCTTGCTAAGTTGATGAGGCTGGCTTTGAACTTATGATCCTCCTACCTCAGCTTCCTGAATTGCTAGGATTATAGGCATGCACCACCTTGCCCAGCTATGTTCTTGCCTTTTTATTTTTAAATACTAAAAATTATGACCTTGTTATATTAGAGATCTGAAAAACATAAGTTTATAAGGGATTCCATATTGTCCTTCTATTGTTGTTTTGGTGACAGAACCCAGGACCTTGTGCATGCCGGGCCACTGCTCTACCACTGAACCACACCTAATCTATCCTTAATGTCTCTGGCTAGGAACCTTTTAAAACAATGTCCCACACTGATTGTCCAGAAGAGAATAGAATACATAACATGGAAAACAGTGTATTTTGTGAATGTGTATGTCAGTCATTTTGACATAACAGAATTTTATAAAATTTTACTCTTTATAATATAGATAGCATACATTAACCACACAATGAATTATCATTTGATTCTATACCTTTAAAATGTTCTTTGTATGAATAAATTCACAAATGAGGAAAAAAATCTCTTTGGGTTTTATAGGTGAAATCAAAAATGTTGTACTTAAATACAGACACATACTGTATTATCTCTACTCGTAAAACTCACATGTATCTATGAATGGATTTGTATTCACAAACTATTCCTTAGAGAGCTAGATTCTGTTAATAGATGACCATTTCCACTTCCTTTAATTAACTTTAATAAGACAGATTTCATGTAGCAGTTTGTTCTATTAAACCTAAGTCGTCTCTCCTCGGCTCCCAAATTTATGATCTCTAATTTCAGCGCACTTCATATTTATCAAAACTATGAAGATGATGGCAGGCATTCACAGGGACTTATGATGTGTTGTGAAGATATTTCCTTTGTTTCATCCTTTAGCCCTGCCAGGTTCATGGAACTGTTTTGTGTGCTTTTCTTCTTCTCTCAGGGAGGATGGAAGGAAAAAAGAAAAGACAGACAGCAGCTTTTGTCTGCAGCCTCAATGTGGCCCACAGACCTTCCCCAGTGTGCGGAGAGTGATAGGGTGAGGGGTGCAAGAGGCACCATTGTAGGGTCATTCTCAGTTAACAAGTTAGTCAGCCCAGAGCAGCTAGAAAGGATGCTTCTGTAGCCAGCATCGGATTTCAGGTCTGAGGCCCCTTTTCCTTATAGATAAATGAAGCAAAAGAGAAACATTTGGAGCCAATTTTAAGGGACAATGGCAATGCTACAAATATGTGGTGGAGAGGAAAGAAAGGTAGCTGGAGAAAATAGAATTAAGTTCATAGGCAAGTATCTGGAAAGTTCTGGAAAATGCAGCAAATGTCACATACAAACAGGGTACTCAGGAGAGGGAGAGTGGAGAGCAGAGGAGCAGAGAATATTTTAGGAAAGAACACAATGCAAGTGTACATTTTGGCAAAGAGGACACATTCTGGTGACACAGTTTGCTGTGAGAAACCATGTTGTCAGAGGTAGAAAAAAATATAAAGATCTTAAGTATGCACTTTGGGATGAGAACAGAGGATCAGGATGTACAAAAATTCTAAAATGTTAAGGAAAAGACAATGGAATGGATTTATATACACAGGCTATTTGAACAGTATCTATAATGGAAGTGCTTACTGCTGTTCTTAGTGCAATGACACGTGGCAGAGGCGGGGAAGGACAGGAGGAAGGGGAAAGGTTAAGGTGGCTGGGTAGCAGAGGAAACCTCCAGGCATGTGGGCTGTGTGGGTCCCGGAGGTCCTAGGCCTCAGGGCAAGTAGATAAGAAAGTTGGCCAAATACACGTCCAGGTTCTGAAAATAGGTTTGGCAGGAGGCCAGTCAGCCCTGGGCTGGTCCTCCTCCCAGATCTCTCTGGGGAGTGTGGGGCAGAGCCTACTGACCTTTTTGGATCAACCACTCCAGTCATACTAAAGGAATATTCCTGCTAAAGCAACACTTGGCTTAAATATAATTTCACCCACTGTATTGCCCAGCTTTCTCCTTCCTGCGGCCTCCTGTTCTTTTCTTTTGGGACCCAGACTATCATCCCACAATTGAAGATGAGGCATGTTAAAATGTAAATCCTGGGAGTAAAAAACATCTTGCCTAAAACTTAACTCATTGGGTACAATTAGCTCATCAGTGGCTGTAATTCATTCTTATTAGATCCTTAGCAGGATGGTGAAAAGTCCAGGCTTTGGTGATTTGACAATCACCTTGGATTTGATTCCCAGGTCTGCTGGTTGTGACCTTGTTGAGTGACCTTGAGCAAGTTACCTAAACTCTATGAGCCTCAGTTGCTTCATCCACAAAACTGGGGTAATAATAATTCCTACCCTCAAGATTATTGCAAGGATTAAATCATCTTATACATGTGCAGGCTTTCATACATACCGAGGCTCAATACACAGGCATAGTTGTTGCTATTATTGATAATGAGGGATAGAAAGCAGAACGATGCTGATCATAAAGAGGAGAAAGGGATAGGACATGGTGAATATACTGATTTGGCATGAGTGATGAGTGCAGTCTGTAAAACTTTGGCTTTGTACAGCTAAGCCCTTGTGATATGTAGCAAACTGGCCATTTGCCCCTGTGATGCTCACCAATGCTGCTCCTGTAATTGACAAGCCTAACTTCATCTTAAAGGAGTTTTGATCCTAGGAGCATCTTCAGTTGAGTATTAAGATCTGAAGGTGCTGGAGTTGAAGTTCCAGGACTACTCATATAAATCTCAAAATTCGAAAGATCTATGTGAAGCTTTTGAATAAATGGGAACTCCCTACCAACTCAAGACAATTAAATGGTATAAATATTGCACCTTAGAGAGCTTAGCAAGGTCATCAGTAAAAGCCTTAGAGATGTCAGTTCCATACATACCCCATGGCCTATACCTACTTGAAAAGTCCCTGGCATCCTCTCTATGCTACCAGGCTGCATCCTGAAATATTTGCCTCAGTCATCTTGCTGGTCACTTCCCTTCTCCACCTGTTCCTGATTGCCTGAGGCCATGGCCCTAGACCTGCTTCCTGTCCCTCTGACCTGTGCACAGATAGTTTCCATCTAGCTGACCTGTTGCTTCCTTCCTTAGCTCAACTTTTCACTTGCTTTCCATCACTTTGTTTTGTGGTTGTTCTAAACTAGAGTCCAGCTTTCCTCTGGTACCAGATCTCATGCCAGAGTGCACTTGAGCTTCACCCCACCACCAGGAATGGACCTTAGGCCCACAGCATCTTTTATCATGTAAACAATGAATTTTGAGCTACTTAAAAAACAAAAACAAAAACTGGAAGCTGAATGTGGTGTTGCATGCCTATAATCCCAGTTACTGACAAGACTGAGGCAGGAAGATTCAGCTTTAGAGGCCAACTTGGGCAATACAGTGAGACCTGTCTTAAAACAAAACATAAACAACAATAAAATCTATCCAACATTAAGATTTAGAATATGGTCATAAATGAGAACATAAATATGGATCAGGTGGCTTGAACAGCTATGTTTGTCTAAGACTTGACCTTCTCTAATTATGTAATGGCAAAAACTAGACCTCACTCATATATAATAAAAGAATAGTAATACAAAATAGAGCTTTGTATATACAGGAATCAGTCTAATATTCAGAGAGAAAGTCATTGTGATTGGTCAATTAGAAAATGGCAACATAAAGATAATTTTAACGACTTCACATCAGTTGACATGGTGTTCCATCCATGCCCTATGCTGGCTTTTCAGGCACTCTGTTCATATATCAGATTATACAACAATATTTTCTCTTTTACAGATGAGGAAAATGAATATTGTTCTTTTTTACAGATGAGGAAAGAGAAGCACAGACATTAAATACTTGCCCAAGGCAGCAGCTTATAAATGTTGGTGCCAGAATTTGAACCTTGGTAATCTTATTCCAAATTCCATGCTTTCAACACCTGCCCTACATTATGCTACCTCTCAAAAGAAAGAATTTCATTCAAGCATCTTTCCATTGTGATTATTTTTACACATTTGCTTGCTTTATCAGATTCCTTAAGCTGGAGATGGTTTACTGGACTAATGGGGCTGCCTATTCAACATTACTAAGGACAGTTTCAAACGCTGAAAGAATGAAGTGTAAAGGAACCAGAAACATAAGGAAGTGAGCTCTCTTCATCAATTAATTAAAGTCTAGTGCCTGCAAGCCAAGATAGAGTGTGAATTGTATCAGATGTTCAAGAGTTTCAGAATTCTAACCTCTTATCAATGTTTGAGCAAATAGATTTAGAAAAATCTAAAATTATCTATCCTTGGCTTACCAGAATTCTCATTCTCTGGATTCTTATTAACTTCATAAAGAGATCACTAACAACAAAATACTCTGAGTTCTTTTTTATTTTAACAGCAACTGCTAGTGGCTACCTAAAATTTTTACAGTTAGTACAATTTCATATAATTTTGACCAAATCTTTCATATCCAAATGATCTTAGAGAGAGAATTGTGAGATGCTCCCACAGCTTCCAATTTGTTCTTTGGACTCTGTTTTCCAAGTGGAAGAATCACATGTGTGTATGTGATGGCTTCCCAAAAGGGTTGGTTCTGAGTAAACAAAAATCAAGAACACTGTATGCTCAGAAATTTCTGGTCAAATACAGTTTTACTATTGCTCCAAATGTATTATATTTTACTAGTGCAACTAATAAGAAAAATATTTTGTGTACCTTCTCTATGTTGGGTGTTATATGGAGTCAGATTGCCATGGTGTCGCCTTCATGAACTATTCAATAACTATTAAGAGGTCACATAGGTTAGGAGAATTCAGCTAAATGCTGTATGAAGTCAATTGAATTTTAACTTCTACTGAACCCTCTGTACTGCAAAATCTGGGTTAGGTGATATGAGCAAATCAGAACTATGTAAGATACAACCTAGGTGACAACAACATAAAGGAAACTAAAGAGCTAACATAACAGAGAACTCAGAAATTATCTAACTTGGGAATGACAAATCCCTGCAATGCACTTCCCATATCCAAGGAAGACATTATCAATTGATAATGAGCTTTCTGCTGAGAACAGAGGTGGCTTTGAGGAATAATAATGCCTGTAATCACATTTTGCTCATTCACTTGAATTTCCCTTTTTGGGGGGAGGAAGTACTGAGGGTTGAACCTAGGACCTAGCTACATGCTAAGCATGCACTGTACCATGGACCTATATATACCCCAGTCCTTGTATTTTCTTTTTGAATGAGACACAAAGGAGTGGAATTATAGCTGCCAAGCTGGGAATACCCACTGGATCATATATGTAAACATGAATAGCTATCACATATGTTATATCAGAAGAAATGGGATTTTTTTTGTGAGAGGGTCTTTTTTAAAGTATCAACATTTTCCTATTATTTCCTTAAATATCATGGTGGTCACATTTGTACATTTTTGGATATTTAATATTAGTAAGGAATTACTGCATCTCTCATAACTCATGCCAACACAACAGTTTGTTGGGACACACATGAGAACGGTCCCCGCCAAGACTGTTCCATACCAAGGTGAAAGAACAAACTAGCCAAACAAAAACCACCATAACATATTGAGAATGGACCAACTCAATCCAAACTAAAGTACTTCCTTCCCTCCACATTCCTGAGCAGCTAGGCATGTTCTTCCTAAACTTAAATGCTTACAATTCTTGGTCATGGAGTCAATTATGACAAGTGAGAGCCAACACGTTAGGTTTTTCCTTTATGGACGCCCCTTCTGGAGTATGAGTAATGCAGGTGTGGCTGTCCCTGCTGGCAGTCTCCTGTGTTCTCACCCTCTGCCAGTCTTGGCAAATCTCTGAGCATTTCTCTACCTTCTTCAGAAAATCCATTCCATGAGACGTCAGGGAGAAATTAAATACTTCACTGAAGATTCCTCAGGGTTGCTGTGAACCATCTCTCCAGCACCAAGCCCAGAGCCTGGCATACAGCAGATGCCTAGTAACCATGTTTGAATGAATGAATGAATTAATGAATGAATGAATGAATGAATGAATGAATGAAGAAACCTCTGTTCCCCCGACCCAGAGCCTCTCTTCAGCCATGGACAAACTCATCTCACTTTTTTTGCTATCATAACTTCTCTAAATCAACTTTCCTGATTCCAGCATCTACCCGTCATGACCCTACCATCCAATATTTTCCTTTTTTGCAGAGTTATTGGCCCTCTACCCAGAGGTTCCCCAATCAACCATCTTCCTATCTATCATTTCACTCTACAAAGGACCCACTTTAGGATCCTCCTTCAATCAGAAGCAGCAAAAGATTACAAATAACAAAGAATATTTCCTTCTCACAAATATGACTTTCCTGTCGCTCATGTATTTGTCAGTGCCCAATAAAATGTAATCTCTTCAAGTAAGGGCAAGGGACCTTCCTTTTTACTTTTAATCTGACACAATCTGTGTGAGTTTGTGTATGTGGAGGGAGGAAGTCTTAGACCATCTTCTGTTGGTTATCACAAAATACCCACAATTGGATGAGTTATAAAGAAAAAGATTTATTTTAGGCTCATGGTTCTAGTTCAATGTCCAGGGGCCAAACCTGGTGATGGTCTTCTTGCTGGCATAGTTCTGGGGTGGTGCAAGGTGAAAGATCAGGAGTATGTGAGAGACCTACCCAAATCTCAAGCTCAGTCTTGAGATAGCCCATTAATTGAATAAATGAATGAATCCATTCATGAGAGCAGAGACCCAGTCTCTTCTTAAAGATTCCACTTGATCCTTTCACCATTTATTTTTTAGCTGCTGAGGCTGGCTTTGAACTTGCAATCCTCCTGCCTCAGCCTCCAGAGTGGCTGGGATTATTGGTCACCCTTCTTAATATTTCATAATGTGGTTAAATTTCAACATGAGTTCTAGAAAGGACAAACCATATTCAAATCATTGTAGGGGATAATTATTAAATTAACAATCTACATTTAGAAGGCTCTTTAGATGCTTTGTGACTCTCAGAACAACAACAAAATTTTTAAAATATTGAAATTATGTCTAAATATGAATGTGTTGGTAATTGTGTCTGAAATATGAATTAAGTCATTATGTTGTTTTCCCATAGACAGAAAGCTTCTGAGAAGAGGATTTCAAGGATATACAGTATAGAAAACATGAGTTTTTTTTCTTAAGACAATAATCTTTCAAGTATAAACACATTAATTTAGGAAGACTTTGTGAAAGTTCTCTAATTCTTTCTAATAACATGCAAAGAGAAAAAATTCTATTTGCTCTTTTTTTTAGCTACTTTTTCTCAACTTTCTCCATCTCTGTCTTCTTCTTAGAGTCCATACACAGAGAGGAACATAGTGTAGATGTGTTAAAATTGTCTGGTAGAGTATTTGACAGTTAAAATTATAAAATTCATGGTTGAAAATCTATTTTTTGTACCAATTTTCTACTTAAATAGCCAGTTCCAATAGCTTGGCTCTTTCTCAAATGCACTTTCTGTGGTCATATTTTTTATCTCCATTCTCTTCCTTGGAACTTCATTTTTATTTGATTTTATTGGCTCTGTTCTATTGGAATGTGTATTGCTTGAGCCCCCATGGAGAACCGAGCAGGTGTGAGTAAAGCAAAACATCTTTTGTTAATAGAAGTACACCCTGGGAGTTCATGAAAACACTATAATTTCAATTGCTTTTATGAAAATTCTGTAAATTCCCATGTTGTGAATTTTGAGTGGAGCTTAGGAGACCAATAGTCCTTAATACAAGCCAAAGATATGGTTATTTCTATAACCGAAATAAATGTTCTGCTTTCCTTCTTCCAAAAAATAAATTCAGGAATTTAATTAGAATGTTTAAAGTGTAGAAAATCATATTAACTTTGAGTTTGTTTTTTCTAACTAAACTGGAGATCTTACTGTGATGAGCCTGCAAAGGGATGATTTTGAGTTTCCTGGATAACTTCTTGAAGCATAAAGAAGAGCTGTGCCCATCTTTGTTTGGGTCCAGAATGACTTCACAACAGCATCGCCCATTCCCAGCCTGTCTTTGTACACATTTACAACTTAAAACCAAAAGAATGGGAACAGGTCCTCCAAACCTCTGTTTAGGAGGAATTTTCTGTCTCTGCCTAGGCCCCTTCAATCAGCTGCCACAGTGAATCTGGGGGTGAGGCCAAGCCTGACTTTTTCCTGGTTTGGGGCCAGACATGTATGGTGTTCCACACTCCCAAGTTGGAAGCAAAGACGTAAGTTTGGTATATTACAAAATTGCATGTGTCATTAGAAAAAGATGTCAGAATGCTTTATTTAAAACTTTGTTTTCTCAGGTTGTATTGCCCAAGTGTATCTTGGCTTACACAACTTCACATTCAAAAATTCCAAGACGTAGAAAGAGTTTTACATAGCTGAGGCTATTATATTTGGTTATGTGCCACTAACACCTTTTCCCCTTCTTTCTTATTGAAGAATCAAGTGATGACTGAATTTCTACTAAAAAGTTTGTTCTCTTCTTCTTGCAAAAACCACAGTGTCTATTCTTTTATTTTTTTTTACTTTCTGCATTTATTTTTATTTTTGTTTGTTTGTTTGTTTTGTTTTATTTAGGCTTACATGTTAACAGTGTAAATTGATTCACAGTGTCTATTCTTGATAGGATCATCTATCTATTCCAAAAATAAAAATGCAGAATTCACAGTGGTATGGGACATTAGGGGATTTTTTTTAGATAAGACCTTTAGAGTCAAAATTTTCACCATTCCAGGACAACTTTTGAAAGAATTATCTAGTAGTCTCCCTTGATAAGCTTCCAAATTGTTCACACTTGGCAAGAAGCCATGCGCACTTGAAGGTCTATCTTTCCCTTGTACAGGGATAGAGGATCACTTGCTAGGAGCTAAGCATACTTCCTTGATGTCTTTGAGAGTTTTTCAGGCTGAAGATAAACTCTGGTAAAGGACCTGTTACAACTAACAACTATCCACCTTCACATCCACTTAATCATGCTAAAATGATGGTCACCTCTGGAGAAGACGACATTTGCTTTTTTCAACACATTCTCATGGTTTTCTGAGCTTCTTGGCAACCAGATGGAGAAGTAACAAAGCTTTGGCTATATTTTTCCCCCAACTTCTCCATCAGACTCTTACAGGAAATCACTATTCTTTTTTAAGTGTAAATGTTTGGATGGACCTTTGGACAATCCACAGCCTTGTCTGAGAAAACACTCCTGATGGGAGAGATTGAATTTAGTCTACCAGGAAGTTTCTAGCCCTTGCCAGTTATCTTAACACATGGAAGCTGACCTGGACTGGTCCAAGTGTAGCCACTTCTGTCCTCAGAAACCTTGTCTTATTTCTACATCTTCATTACTTTGACTTTTCAAAGCTACCATGAGCAATAATGGAATTTAATTTTTGGTCCCCTTGGCCACAGTGGGTAACATTGTTTGCTAAAAAACATAGAAACTGGTGTTCAACAATCAGTGGGTTGTGAAATTGATAGGGTAAGAGATACATGCCATGGAGCTCTCACAAATGCTTAACATCCTGTCACTGAAACTAAGTAACTTGTGATTGAACGAAGTAGGGTGTGATCCCCAGGAGGCACTGTACAGTAACTGGGGAGATAGGAAACAACAGGAATCTCTTCACAGGCCTAGTGGTGTCTGGCACACAATTTTCCTCACTCACCTGCTTACCTCTGTCCAACCAGAACTCAACCAATGCAGGCATAGGGTGGAAAAAAATAGCAGGATGTTTTCTTTTTCTTTTCCTTTTTATTGGTGCATTATAATTACACATAATAGTAAGATTCATTGTTACATGTTTATATATGCACACAGTATGACAGTATGATATGGTTGATTTTATTCCCCAGTACCTCCTCTTTTCCAATGCTCTTCCTTCCCACAGTTGCTGCCTTCTACTCTGCTGGTCTCCCTTCTGTTTTCATGAGATACACCCCCCACACACACACATATTTTATTTTCCCTTTTCCTCTCTAGTTTCTACATATGAGAAAAAACATATTATGTTTGACTTTCTGAATCTGGCTTAATTTACTTAGTACAGTCTTCTACAATTTCATCCATTAACTGGCAAATTATATAATTTCATTCCTTTGATAGCTGAATAACTATTTCATTCCTTTGATAGCTGAATAACTCCATGGTTATGTACATACACCACATTTTCTTTTTTATTATAATTTTTATATATATATATATATATATATATATATATATATATATATATATATATATATTAGTTGTTGATGGACTTTTATTTATATGTGGTGCTGAGAATCAAACCCAGTGCCTCACCCACTTTAGGCAAGCACTCTACCACTGAGCCACGACCTCAGCCCTACACCACATTTTCTTTATCCATTCATCTGTTGATGGTCACCTAGTCTCATTCCACAATTTGGCTATGTGAATTGCACTGCTATAAACATGGATGTGCATGTATCGCCATAGTATGATGACTTTAATTATTTAGGACAAATGCCAAAGAGTGGCATTTGTGGTGTTTCCATGCCTAGTCTTTTGAGGGACCTCCACAGGGATTTCTATAGTGGTTGTAATAATTTACAATTCCACCAAAAAATGTAAGTGTGTTCTTCTCCCCCCATATCCTCTCTAGCATTTATTGTTATTTGTATTCTTGATGGCGACCATTCTGACTGGAGTGAGATGAAATCTCAGTGTTGTTTTGATTGAGCAGGCTGTGAAGAGTGAGGAAACCCAAGTGTGAGGTGCAAAGCTGCCTTGAGTGAGTTCTCTGCCCACAGGGCAATCGTTTGCATTCTCAGAGCCTTAGTTCTCACTAGCAAAATGAGAGGTCTGGACTAGCCAGCATTTAGCTCTTGGTTCCCAGAATGTAATCTTCTGCATGTATCTATACTGCTCATGATGGCTGACATAACTCCCTCCCATTTTAGGGGGGTCATGGGACAGGAGTAGCAGAGACCTGGCAAGTTCCATGAGGAGTATGCAGGGCTTCTGGCAAAGAATCTGAAAGCCAGGGCTTTGAAGAGGACCCCCACATGGAGCAGGAAAGCTCAGAACAGTGGCTGGCTCCACCTTCCACCCAGAAAAGGAAGACACTAGTTGTAACATCTCATTTCTCCAGCAACTCAGCTGCAGGAAATAGCATCCCAAACCACCCAGATCCTATACCAGGGAAGAGCTGGTGGTTTTTAGCCGTGTCCTTACAACACCTTCCTGAACTCTGCCCCGTTTTCCTCTGGTCACAGAAATTCTGAGTTAAATTTCTTTAAAGTATCAGGAATGCAAACATGTAGGTAAACAGATTCACATATATGCCAAGTTACTATGTGGTAAATATGTGTGTTAGGGATATTGTATTTGTAATAATCTTTGTTCAATTATAATACTATTACATATTTGTGGGTGTTCAGTCTCCATAGTTCTTGAAAATAAAATTGGATCATTGTTCTCATTTATCATCCAGGCACCAAAATTTCTAGATAATAAATAACAAAACCTCAACCAGTGGTTCTTCATTATTAATATGGAGAGAAGAGTTGAAGTTTTAGAGTGTTTGTTACAGTGCAGATTCCTGAACATACCACTAGAAATTCTGGGTTAGCAGTTCTGGGAGGAGCCCAGGAGTCTGCACTGTGTACTGGTTCACTGCATGATTCTGATGCTCATGGTGGAGAGGGGACACAGCTATGGAGACACTGACCTAAACCCCACCTCTCTGCCAGTTTCCATTAAATGTCTATCTCCCATTTTAGACCTTGACTGTTTTTTCCTGAATCAGCCAACAAATCTTTTACCTTTCTCTCATCTCCAAAGTTAGAGAACATGACTTCTTGAGCCCCAAGCCTGGATTCACATTTAATACCATCCTTCATGGCTCTAAAATCACTTCCCATGAGCCTTGAGTCCTGATCTTTCCTGTGGTATCCTTCATCTTTCCCATTTGCCTTATCATTTAACCATGTTGAGCTAACGTTGGTACCCTGAATGTCACTACTTGTTACACTGCACTTACATCTTTTGGAAAATACCTTTCAGTTCCAACATGAGATTCCAGATTCACTTCCCTCAGGCAAAGGCTTTTGGGGACTCTAGGACTCCCCACACCTCTTAGACAATGGAAGACCTCTTAGACTTCTCACTCCCAGCCCCTAGTGAGCAGTTCCTAGAGCAGGGACTTCCCCAGGGACGAGGGCAGAATTACTGTAGGGGCTCAGGGTTTCTGCACTGGCCTCCTCCCAGCCCCCAGCCCCCAGGTTGTTTCTTTGCCTCAGATCAATTAATTCCTTTTCTTCCAAGAATTCTTGGGTTTGTCCCATTGCTTTGATTTTCACTGTACCCACCTGTTTCTTGGGATCAAGGTTTCCTTCCTTCTCTGTCTCCTAAGCCTTGGGATCAGCCATAAATACCCTCCTACTCTCTGACTCCTGAAGTAAGCCAAAATCCTTTAATCCTTTTGAAGTTGGGAACAGCTGGAAACAGGCTGAGGGTAAAAAGAGCAGAGACCCACGGATGTTAAGTCCAAAGTCCCCCTGGCCAGTTGTTTCATCAGGCTCATGGACATGTAACCAGAGCTGAGGCCTGATGCTTCCCTGGACACGCCATGTTCTTGGGAGCCCCTCCCAAATCCACTCTCCTAGCTCTCTTGTGCTCTCTTCCCCCACATTTTATTTCAACATTTTATGTCGTCATACTCTCAACCCAACCGCCTCAGAAGAGAAGGAAATTGGAATGATGCTAATGATGGATTGGGAGCCTCTCAAATATCCCCAGGAAGATTCTTTTATAATTTAGAGACACAGACTTCCAGTATCAACTAGTTTTTGTTTTAAATCAATAAAAGGACACCCATCTTCCTCCCAGAAACCAAGGTTGGTATGAAAGCTTGACATGACACTGGGGCTGGTGTCTGAGGGGAACAAAGGAAGTGGCAGATGACAGCCCCACGTGCACTCGACCGGAAAGCCACATTCTTCTTTTCCAGCATACTTTTCCTTTTTCTTTACTTCTGGTTACAAAAATCTTTCTCATAGCTGATGGTTCTTCACCCATGTCTCGGTGTTGGTGCCTGGGGAGAGGTTCATCTTCCTAAATCAGGGATTCACCACAAGCCCACAAGTGAGGCCACGTCCACCCATGCAGCCACTGCAGCCACAAAGGCAACATGTAGCAGTTCCACCCACAGCCTTGGGAGCTGCAAGCCTGGGTTTCCCACTTTCGTGACCCTTGACAAGTGATTTAAATTTTTGTGCCTTGGTTTCCTGGTCTGTAAAAGTGAGGTTATAAAAACTTACCTTATAAGGATTGCTGTGAGATAAGGGAGTTGATACACATAAAACTTAAAACAGTGCCAGCAACATATTAAATGTTTACTGTTATTTAGTAATAACTCACTCTAATAACATTTTGCATCTATCCACCTGATTTCTTTGCTGATTTCTCAGTTCCCTGAAGATCCTCAACCATCTAATTCAAATCATAACTCTCTTTTAGACAGTCAAAAGCAAATATTTTTACTTTGAGACAGGATCTCGCTCAATTTCTGGGGCTGGTCTTGAACTTGCTAACTCCTGTGGCAATCTCCCACGTCGCTAGGATTACAGGCGTGCCCCACCACATCCAGCAGGATGTTTCTCAGTAAGTTGTAATGAGTTGTAATTTTTCTAAACACATATGAAAAATTCAACCCCATTTTTGTCACACTAGGTAACCTAAAATACAAGTAAACATACCCAATCGATCAATAGAGAATGAAGTTAGTAGGACCAGGAAATTGATCTTTTCCTTGGCAAGTGGGAGTGCTTTTATCTCAGCAATAGAATTATAACCTTCATCAGCCAGAGAAAAAGAAAACTTAACTTGATCACCACACTGGCCCCTAAAAACTATATTTTTAAGAAAATACACTCTTGTGTTCTCTGGGGCACCCTCCCCTGGGAAGTGAAGCCCAGCCTGGGTGGCTCTTACCTTGTGGCTGACAGCATACTCCTGGCGCCCACCTTCACAGCGACCCACACAACCCTCTCCGCCCGCCAGCTCTGCTCTCATGACAACGTTGCCAGCACTGCCGCTCTATTGTTCCACTGTGGCATTTTCTAGCAGCACTGAGCTGCCTAACTGGGCTCTTGAGCTTATTGTTCCAGGAACCAATTTTTGTTTTTATACTGCTCTGGTTACACAAGTTGCATAGTTTTGAGTGACCTGTTCCAACCTTATTTTTTCCTAAATTTAGTTACTAAAGGAACCCAGGGTGTGCATGCTTTTCCTATGTGCTGTCTTTTTTTTTTTTTTTTTTTTTACAGAGAACATTTTGTAAGAAAATATGTGTCAAATTAGAGCAGAAACACCCGTATTATTATCATTGCATTGAAAACATATCTCAATGTACTACATTATCTTCTTATAGTTTAGTACTGAAATTACAAAAAAAGAAAACCCACAAACTTGGGCATTCATTTGTTTAAAAATGAGAGTGAGTGTTTAATGTCCTAAGTTAGCAGTGATCTGGAGTTTACTATGTTCTAAGAATAATTGAAGATACCATTTAGGCTTCAGTTTTTGACCTATATATTTATATTGGTCAGTTTTCTGTAGCTGTAACAAATAATTGAGATAATCAATTTATGGAGAGAAAAGGTTTATTTTGGCTTACAGTTTTGGAGATTCAGTTTGTGATTGATTGGCCCCACTGCTTTTGGACCAATGACAAGGAAGAATATCATGGCAAGTAGCATGTAATGGAGCAAAGCTGTGCACCACATGACCAGAAAACACAAAAGGGAGAGGAAGAGATCAGGGTTCCATAATCCCCTTCAACGGCATGTTCTGAATGACCTAAAATCTCCCACTAAGCCCCATGTCCCACTACCTCCCAACAGTGCCATTTTGCAGACTAAAATGTGGGCCTTTGGGAGACATTTAAAAATCTGAACTATAGCAACATTGATATTTTGTGAAATCATTTTCATGATCTGTAAGTTTACTCTCATTCTTTTTCTCAACACCAATTTCTTAGTGACTATTTTGTTTTCAGTGTTGTTGACATGATCCATCATGCTAAAATAACAATGATTTATATTCCTTGAAAAAGAAGATATATAATAATATGAATTTAAAGAGATCACCTAGATGTTCATTTGTTTGAATATTTCACATGTAAGACTTTCATTGCTTTGTCATGTGATGTGTGATATATTTACCCAAAATGATATTGATTTTTAAAAAGTCTCACATATAGAACATACCTTTTCCAATACATACAGATCAAATCCTTGTTATAGCATTTGTTATATACTTGCTATTTCACCTATATACATTATTTAAAAATCACAAAGATATCTGAAAGATTAGTAGCCAATGTTGCTTGAATGCATCCTGTGTGCTAAGTACTTTTCTAAGCATTTCAGTAGTATTAACTCATTAATCCTCAAATTAACCTCTAAAAGATAAGTACTTTTATTATGCTCATTTTTCCAGGAATGAAAATTAAGGCACAGAGGGGTTAATATGACTAAGGTCACATAGTTAGTGCTAGTGAAGCCAACATTGATTACTATTTTTTTTTTTTTTTTGGTACCAGTGATGGAACCCAGGGGCACTTAACCATTGAGGCATATTCTCAGTCATTTCTATTTTTATTTTGAGTCAAGGTCCTACTAAGTTGCTTAGGGCCTCATTAAATTGCTGAGATTGATCTTAAATTTGTAATTCTCCTGCCTCAACCTATGGAGTTGCTGGGATTACTGGCATATACCACTGTTTCTGGCTGAAGCCAACATTAAAAGTTAGGAATTCTGACTCCAGAGCCTATGGGATAAATATCTTGGCCTGTGGGATAAATATTACTACCATCAGGATGCCCTAAGGAGGAAAGAAATATTATTCCCATTGTATAGTTGAAGAAATTGAGGCTTGAAAGAGTAAGTACCTTGTCCAAAGTCATAGATGTTAAGCAGTAGAACAGGGAATGGAAGTAAAAACATAAGCACTTGGCCTCTTGGGTCCCTCCAGAATTTTTACATTTTTCTGTCCTTGCAGGCTGCAAAAACTCTATTAGATCCCCTTTGTCTCAAAATATTTTTGAAGTTTCAGGTAGAAAAACCTCAATAATTTTTATCTGTTACTCTTGAATTTGCATATTTATCATTTATTTCTAAAGCATATATAGAAATAAGAATATCTGGTTTACACAGTACATCCATTTAAAAAGATTCCCGAAAAAAGTTCTTAAATGTGTACTTTTTAAAAATTTCCATTTTAAAGCACTCCTGAATGAACTTGGCAGAAGACTGGAAATTCCTAATAACTTTGAGATTCCTCCCAGTTTCTTTTTTAAATTCCCTGGGAAAATAAACAATAACATTAAAAATGCAAACCAAAGCTAAGAAGATCATATGCAAAAGACCAGCCTGATTCTCTACTACTTGAATCATTCAAAGGATTGTACAGAAGAGCACAATTTTTGAATTAAAAGTCACACCCTCCCCATCTGAACTAGAATGCTCATGGGAATGCTCACGAAGGAGACAGAACCAGCTTCTGATTTGTCCATTTTATTACTGTGATATACCATAGCAGCACTAACCAGAAGAGCAGACATATTCCCCAACTTCACAACCAGTAAAATCCAGAATTCTCCCCTCTAACCCACTAGTCAAAAACTCCTTTTTAAAAATTTTTGTCTCTTCAGTTATTCATCTCTGGCCATACTAGTAATAGAAGGTGGGGTGGAGGGTATTAGAGAAATAATTTAGTAGCTCCCACTGGAAGAAGCCATTCACAGACAAAGGGATATCCCGTTCTCAGAAGAAAAGGGGACCAAAACCTAACCCTCCAGCACAGGAGATCTGGAGGCTAGACTTAGGCATATATTGAACTGGATTCTGCACATCAATCTTACCCTCCAACCTGAGTAGGAAAGGGCCAACATTCAGACCTTTTTCCAGGCCAGTGCTTCCAACACTTCTTTAGAGCTGAAAGGCATGGCCTCAGCTGGAAATACAGGGAAGATTATGTGCCTTGCTCCTCAGAAATGACCCTGAGCCAGTGACCAACACTGTGCAAAAAGCTGGCTTGAAGATGGGACAATGATGTGGGGCTGTTCACACTCCAGAGCTCACTGTGGGCTTCAGCTGAGACTGGACTTCAGCTAAACCCACATAGTCATTCAACCTCTTTCTCAGCCCGGGGCTGCATCACGTGCTCCCTATGGGTTTTAATGTGCAATTTCTGTCTCACTAAATCACAGCACAATAATCTGCATCTCAGGATGTGCACCTAAGAAAATGTACCAAACAAATGCCCATTCTAGGTGCACTTAGCTTCTTGTAAATAAAGATAATACAAAATCCTTTATGTACATGGTTGTTCTTATTTTATAGATTTCAAATTAAACTCCAAAACACAGAATCAGGATATCTTGTGGTTCTTAAAATGCATTACCAAGTTATTTTTCTATAGGGATCATCCCAATTGTTCTGTTTCCAGCATTGTTTCAGAGTACAAAGCAGCCAGCCCTAGAAATCATCATTAGTCCAAACTAGTAAGGTTATGTTATTGCTGCTTTTGTTTGTGTGTCTTGGGTTGCTAATGAGGTTGAACATTTCCCCACATTAGTCTACTGATTGCACTTCTTGTATGTGGATTTCCAACCTAAGAAAAAAAATTCCACACCAGGTTTCCAGAAGTTTCAACACCATGAGATTAATCTCAATGTGTGTGAGGGCTTTTCAGTTCCATGAAAGACAATTCCAAGTTGAAAAACTGGGAAAAGTCATCAGGTCTGTTTTTCCTGTGTAGAAAGGTTAAAATAAAGCAGATGTGAGACTAGCCTTGAATCTCTTTTTTCATACTGAATTATTTGTCAGGGAATGTTAACTCTTGAACATACCTGTGCAGAAGGCTGAAGAAATAATTTAATAGTCATTCAACTTACATTTCACCTCCTTTTATTAATAAAAATAAATGTACTAAATAAATAGCCTGAACACAATTGTGATAAATGACCTCCTTGGCCTCACTCCCTCAGCTTCATGGCAAACTATCCTTGTTCTAGTGTTCCCCTCTCTCCCTTCATCCCTTTCTTCTTCTGGACGTGCTTTAATTTCTATCCTTGGGTTTTTTGTTATTTCTCCTTTCCATGCTCCTTGGTGGTTTGTTAAAGTATGAAATTAAACTATCCATAGTGATTTTTTCAGATATTTCCATTTCATTCAGAATGTGAGATTCCTTAGGGTTCCCCACAAATTCATTAACATTCATATTGTGGACATGATCTTGCAAGTAAGCACCATTTAGTAGGAAATGTCACAGAGATAAAATGGACGTTTCTATAGAATTCCCAGACCACCAGCCTACAGTGTCGGGAGCTTGTTTCCTAAAGTACAGGGTTATAAAACAGAAGCCGTTAGACAAATTCAGCCCTACGGTATATATTTGTTGTCTGTTGAGACTTAAAAGTACTTGCTAATTCTAAAACTGAGAGATTTCATATCCAACTTCTAAATTCTCTCTTAAAAAAAAGATCTGATAACATTAGTCTCCAAATTCCCATACAGCAAACTACTGGCCCCTTCTTTAAATGAACCATGCACCCTCCAGTTTTCCACAGTCCTCACTACTCCCCATTGCCTTCATCTTCATACCTCTTTACCTCTTTTTTGATACCTTTCCCCCCTCTTTCCCTTCCTTCCTATGTATATTTATTCCCTGTCTGAGATTCTCTTCATGCTTCCTTCTATATACCCTTGTATGTGGCAAATCCTCCTCAGTTTAGAATCATGCTTGGTGTCAGCTCTTATCTACATAGCCTCTCCCAACTAGTCATTGTCAATACTACCAAGTTAGTTAACGATGTCTCTGCACTTACTCTTTGTGACGTGTACCCAGATATATTTATCCATAAACATAGAACACATAGTGAATATTGAGACACTAGCACGCAGGACTCTGTAAGGGGCTTTACATAGAAAATCAAACAAAACATAGTGCCAGGCAGTAAGGAGTATATAATTTATGGAAAATTCTATGCCAACAGGTTGAGTAAGGCACTATGGAAAGATAGAGGAAAGGCCACTCCATTGAAACTAGGCTTCCTGGAATAAATGACTCATTTGTTCTGAGATTTGAAAGACAAGGACAATTAGTTTAGCTAATAAGTCGAGGAAAAGTGAATTTCAGGGAAGGAGGCAGTATCTGAGAAGGCATGTAAGCATAAAACATAGAGTGTGTATGGGGAATTGCAATCAGCTCCATATTGCTGCAGAGATGGGTACATTCCCTGAAGCAGTAAAAAATGAGCCAAGAATCATTTTAACCTACTCCCTTTCTTCAAAACCTTGATTTCCTTGGATCCCAACTGAAATTGTAGAATACATTGAATATCCCAACTAAAATAAATAAGAGGAATTCTATTTTAGAAGAAAGATTTAACTTTTACCTTGAGACATACATTTTTAACTTCAGTTATAGGATATTATGCACATATTTAGCTCACCATTAAGCTTTCTTTATGTATGACTGCATATATGTTGTGATTCCACATCACATACAAGCAGAGAAATGAAAACTTGTGCTGCATCTGTGTACAATGAATTAAAATGCATTCTGCTATCATGTATACCTAAGTAGAATAAATAAATAAATAAATAAATTTTTAAAAAATAAAATAAAATAAAAATTAAAAAAAGAAGCCAGAGTTGAAACAGAGTGTGGAGGCAAGAATATAATACAGTCCATTTTTTACATCAGTCCTGTCTCTTGCTTCTTTGTTTTCATAGCCAGAAATGTAAAAACTAAAGAAAAAGCTTTCACAAACATAGTCAGAGGAAATCAGAGGCTTGCTCACTTATCTCAGGAAAACAAGAACCAATTTTACCCAAAACTTTGCCAAATAACTTTCTGGAAGTTGTGAGTTAATCAAATCTGATTCCCCACATCTCTTCTTGGGGATTGCTTGGCAAATACAAAATGTAACTGAGTTAAAATTTCCTCCCAGTCTTCTCAGTGGAATTTTCTGCTACAATGTCAGGAAAACATTGCCCAAATTTATCTCACTAGACAATATTTTACATTTTCCCCCTGAAAACACTTTCAAGAATTAAGTCATGAAGAGCAGAGACCAATTTTAGCAGCAATTTACTTTCCTTGTAACTGCATTTTAGCCATAACCACCTGGAGTATACTTAATACACATTAATATTGGTGTTTTCCTCTTAAAATTTCAGGTTTCATGTACAAAATTCCAAAAATATCTGCCAAATATGACAAGTACTAATGAAAGATATTGATTTTGAAAGCTGAAGTAACTGGTAGTCTCTTTGGTGTTCTGAAAATGAGGATCCTGCATTCTTCAGCCAAATATCTTCCATTTTGGTAACTAACAAACTTCAGGATAGAACATAAGAACTTTGTCATGAGTGTTCAAATCCTCACAAAGTAAGGCAAACACTCTAGGATTTTTCATGGGGTTGACATCTTGATAATGACATAAATCATTCTCATAAATTGCTGGGCAGGGTTTGGATGCTTAGCAGTGAATAACTGATTTTTTTCCTGCCAAATTCCTTGCTGTGAATTACATGTTGCTGGAACACTATTAAATGCTCATTCTTATGGTTTTCTTTTAGCTCATTTGTTCAGAAGAAGTTTGAAAGGGCTTCAAAGATACTATTGGGTTTGGTTGTAGCCCCAAAGGCTTGATAACACAGCTCTTTCTTTCTACTCCATTTTTATGCACAAGTCATGCAGAAATTGATGGAGTAGCATCAGGTTTTTAGAGGTAATCATAAGAGGCATCAAACTACTAGTATGAAAATACAATTATTTTGATCTTTTGCAAAACTTAAAGTGTGATAACATCAGGCAAGATATTTGCATGCATAACTATACAATACAAGATAGAAAATTCTGGAATAGCTTCTAAATATCCTCTCAGATAAACTTTTGGCAATTCCCAGAAAGCATTTTACCTGAGAATTTCTTCAGTTTTGTAAAGTTTTGACCTCCGGTGATTTAAAGGGCTACTGCTCACCTCACAGGGGTAGAGCACTTCCCTAGCACACGCACGGGAACCTGGGTTCAATCCCCAGCACTACAATAAATGAATGAATGAATAAATAATTGCAAAAATTAAAGGGCTACTTTGCACAAAATCATTTCAACCGTTGAAGTTCTTCTTAATGTGTTCCTACATTATTTAATTCTATAGAGAATTGTAAAGATAAGAAATGTATGAATTTGACTTAAATGTCATTAAAGCTGAGATATGGGCTACCTAGTTATTTCAATGAGTGTTTTTTTTTCTTTAAGAACATAAAGCACATTGAGGAAGTAGAACCCATGTTGTTTGCAATATACCTATATCTAAACTTGATACATAAGGAAGTCTCTTCAAATTTGTGTTTCAGTTGTCACCTTCAGCTGCTGTGTTTGTCAACTTTTTATCACTGTGACAAAATACCTGAGATATGTTATAAGGAGGAAAGGTATATTTTGGGCTCATGGTTTCAGAGGTTTCAGCCCATGATCACTTGGCTCCATTGCCTTTGGGCCCGAGGTGCAGCAGTACATTATGCTGGGAACGTGTGGTGAAAGCTGTTTCTCACCTTACAGCATGCATAGGTTCCACCACCTTCCAGTAGTTCCATGGGCTGTGGACTAAGCTTTTAGCATGCAGGTT
Organism: Xerus rutilus; assembly: GCA_028644305.1. Lineage (NCBI taxonomy): Eukaryota > Metazoa > Chordata > Mammalia > Rodentia > Sciuridae > Xerus > Xerus rutilus. Next base: position 30,706,994 of record CM053410.1, on the reverse strand, counting down.
TGGGGGGCATTTAAGATCAAAGCTATAGCAGCTACCTTATAGAAAACTAATGAGTAGTCTTTTGGAAAATATCAAGCTGGATTTCAAAAGTAATGAGCAATGCTGATGGCGGTTGGACCATGACTGCCTACCTTCCCTTCATACCTGAGCCCCATAAGCAACATATTTGTTCATTCTACGTGTACACACACTTACGTCAGTAGTCTAAAGCATGCCACTTTTTAATGGAAACTTTAGACAAGCTTTAAAAGTGATATTAACATATACAAAAACAAGTTTTGTTTTCAATTATGAAATAGCATTATGTTGCACATTTTCTTGCAGCTTCCTTTATCACTTAACAGTTTCTCCTGAATGATCCAAATGGTCCATACGCAGACATATAACTCATTTTCGATTTAAAAAACACCATAAACTGAGATTCTGATTTAATTTGCATTAAAATGTGTTAAAATAGAAAAAGAATATTTTATCATACTATATTTCCATCTAGTAACATGGCATACATGTTTACTTATTGAGGTATTATTACTTTAAGAGTTTATAATACAGATACTTTTTAAAATTTAATTAATTTAATTTTATTTTTTACACAAATGGAGCACAACTTTTCATTTCTCTGGCTTAGTACAATACTTAGAGTCACACCATTTGTGCAATCATACCTATACATAGGGGTAATAATGTCAATTTCATTCCACCATCTCCCTCCTACACACACACCCTCCCCTCACCACCCTCCCCTCTGCTCAATCCAAAGGTCCTCTATTCTTCCCTCCCCCTGCCCCATGAATGGATCAGCATCCATTTATCAGAGAAAACATTTGGCCTTTGGTTTTTTGGAATTGGCTTACTTCACTTAGCATAATGTTTTCCAACTCCATCCATTTACCCGTAAATGCCATGATTTCATTCTTCTTCATGGCTGAATAATATTCCATTGTGTGTATATACCACAATTTCTTTATCCATTCATCTATTGAAGGTCATATTGGTTGTTTCCACAGTTTAGCTATTGTGAATTGAGCTGCCATAAACATTGAGGTGGCTGCACCACTGAAGCAATGCTGATTTTAACTCCTTTGGGTATAGACCAAGGAGTGGGATACCTGGATCAAATGATAGTTCCACTCCAAGTTTTCTAAGGAATCTCTGTACTGCTCTCCAAAGTGGTTGCACCATTTTGCAATCCCACCAGCAATGAATCAGTGTATCTTTTCCCTCACAACCTCACCAACACTTATTGTTGCTTCAATTCTTGATAATTGTCATTCTGACTAAAGTGAGATAAAATCTTAGAGAAACTTATATTTGCATTTTTCTAATTGCTAGAGATGTTGAACACTGTTTTCATAGATTTGTTGATGGATAGTATAGCTTCTTCTGTGAAGCTCTGCTTATTTTCTTAGCCCATTTATTGATTGGGTTATTTGTTTTTGTGATGTCAAGTTTTTTGAGTTCTTTATATATCCTGGAGATTAGTGCATGTGATAAAAATTCAATGTGCATGATGATAAAACTTTGCACTTTCTTTTCACTTCATTGATTGTTTCTTTTGGTGAGAAGAAGTTTTTTAGTTTGATTCCATCCCATTTGTTGATTCTTGATTTTATTTCTTGCACTTTAGGAGTCTTGTTAAGGAAGTCAGGTCCTAAGCCAACATGATGAAGATTTGGGCCTGGCTTTTTCTTCTGTTAGGTGCAGAGTCTCTTGTCTAATTCCTAGATTCACTTTGAATTGAGTGTTGTGCAGGCTGAGAGATAGAGGTTTAATTTCATTTTGCTGCATATGAATTTCCAGTTTTCCCAGCACCATTTGTTGAATAGGCTATCTTTTCTCCAATGTATGTTTTTGGCATCTTTGTCTAGTATAAGATAACTGTATTTATATGGATTTTTCTGTGTCCTCTATTCTGTACCATTGCTGTACATGTCTGTTTTGATGCCAATACCATGCCGTTTCTGTTACTATAGCTCTGTAGTATAGTTTAAGATCTGGTATTGTGATGCCTCCTGCTTCATTCTTGCTAAGATTTGCTTTGGCTATTCTGGGTTTTTTTTCCCAAATGAATTGCATGATTGCTTTTTCTATTTCTATGAGGAATGTTATTGGGATTTTGATTGAAATTGCATTAAACCTGTGTAATGCTTTTGGTAGTAAATGTCAATTAATGTGTCAAAATTAATGTTAAGTCTGCCTATGCAAAAACAAAGGAAATCTTTCTATCTTCTAAAGTCTTAATTTCCTTCTTTAGTGTTCTATAGCTTTCACTGTAGAGTTTTTCACCTCTTTTGTTAGGCTGATTCCCAAGTATTTTATTTGTTTGAGGTTACTTTAAATGGGGTAGAGAATTTCAGGAGATTTGTCATTGATATACAGAAATGCATTTGATTTATGAGTGTTGATTTTATATCCTGCTACTTTGCTGAATTCATTTATTCTAGAAGTTTTCTGGTGGAATTTTTTGGATTCTCTATGTATAAAATTATGTCATCAGCAAATAGTGATAGTTTGAGCTCTTCTTTTTCTGTTTGTATCCCTTTAATTTCTTTCGTCTAATTGCTCTGGCTAGAGTTTTTAAGACTATGTTGAATAGAAGTGGTGAAAGAGGGCATCTCTGTCTTGTTCCAGTTTTTAGGGGGAATGCTCTCAATTTTTCTCCATTTAGAATGATGTTCACCTTGGGTTTAGCATACATAGCTTTTACAATGTTGAGATATGTTCCTATTGTACCTAGTTTTTCTAGTGGTTTGAACAGGAAGGGGTGCTGTATCTTGTTGAATGCTTTATCTGCATCTATTGAGATGATCATGTGATTCTTATCTTTAAGTCTATTGATGTGATGAATTACATTTCTTGATTTCCATATGTTGAACCAACCTTGCATCCCTGGGATGAACCCTACTTAATATGTTTTTATATTTGATATGCCAGAACTTTATTGAGAATTTTTGCATCTATGCGCATTAGAGATATTGGTCTGAAGTCTTTTTTCCTTTATGTGTCTTTGTCTGGTTTTGGTATCAGGGTGATACTGGCCTCATAGAATGAGTTTAGAAGGGTTCCCTCTTTTTCTATTTCACGGAATAATTTGAGGGGTATTGGTAATAGTTTTTGTGTAAAGGTCTTGAAGAACTTGTCTGTCAATCTGTCTGGTCCTGGGCTTTTTTTGTTGGTAGGCTTTTAAAAGATGGCATCTTCTATTTCATTGCTTGATTGCTCTTTTTAAATTGTGTATATTCTCCGGATTCAGTGTGGGTAAATCATATGAATCTAGAAATTTGTCAATGTCTTCAAGATTTTTTATTTTATTGGAGTGTAAATTTTCAAAATACTTTTTGATTATCTCCTGTCTTTCAATAGTGTCTGTCATGATATTTACTTTTTTATCATGAATTTTAGTAATCTGAGTTTTCTCTCTCCTTCTTTTCCTTAACATGGTTAAGGAGTTATCAATTTTATTTATTTTGTCAAAGAACCACTTTTTTGTCAATTTTTTCAATTGTTTCTTTTGTTTCAATTTCACTGATTTCAGCTCTGATTTTAATTATTTCCTGTATTCTATGATTTTGGGTGTTGATTTGTTCTTTTTCTAGGACTATGAGATTTTACGTTAGGTCTTTTATTTGTTGACTTCTTATTCTTTTAAGGAATGAACTCAATGCAATGAACTCTCCTCTTAGCACTGCCTTTATAGTGTACCAGGGATTTTGATATGTTGTATCAGTGTTCTCATTTATGTCTAAGAATTTTTTAATCTCCACTCTGATGTCTTCTGCTATTCATTGTTCACTGAATAGAATGCTATTTAGTCTCCAGGTGTTGAGGTAGCTTCTAGTTTTTACCTTATCATTGATTTCTAATTTCATTACATTTTGATCTGATAGAATTCAGGGTAGTATCGCTATTTTTTGTGCTAAGAGTTTCTTTGTGGTATAATATATGGTATATTTTAGAGAAGGATCCTTCTGCTGGTGAGAAGAAAGTGTATTCACTTGTTGATGAATGAAATATTCTATATATGTCTGTTAGTCTAAATTTTTGATTGTATTGAGTTCTATATTTTCCTTGCTTATTTTTTGTTTGGAGGATCTATCTAGTGATGAAAGAGGTGTGTTAAAGTTACCTAGTATTATTGTGTTATGGTCTATTTGATTCTTGAAATTGAGAAGAGTTTGTTTGATATATGTAGATGCTCCATTGTTTGGGGCATATATATTTACAACTGTTATGTCTTGCTGATGTATGTTTCCCTTATGCAGTATGAATTGTCCTCCTTTATTCCTTCTGACTAACTTTGGCTTGAAGTCTATTTGATATGAGGATGGAAACCTCTGCTTGTTTATGCAATCCATGTGAGTGGTATGTTTTTCCCCAGCCTTTCACCTTCAGTCTGTGAATGTCTTTTCCTATGAGTTTCTTGGAGGCAGCATATTGTTGTGTCTTTTTTAAAAATCTAATCTGTCAGTCTATGTCTTTTGATCGATGAGTTTAAGCCATCAACATTCAGGGTTATTGAGACATAGTTTGTATTCCTGGTCATTTGGCTTATTTTTGGTTTTTTACTTGACTTGGTTTCTCCTTTGATTAGCTTTTCCTTTAGTGTAGTTCCTCCTTTTGCTCATTTTCATTGTTTTTTTCATTTCCTCCTCATGGAATATTTAGGTGAAGATGTTCTCTAGTGCAGGCTTTCTACTTGTAAATTCTCTTAACTGTTGTTTTTCATGGAAGGTATTTATTTCTTCATCAAATCTGAAGCTTAATTTTGCTGGATATAAGATTCTTGGTTGGCATCCATTTTCTTTCAGAGCTTGGTATATGTTATTCTAGGACCTCCTACCTTTGAGGGTCTGTGTTGAAAAATCTGCTGAGATCTGAACTGGTCTCCCCCTATATGTAATATGATTCCTTTCTCTTGCAGCCTTTAAAATTCTATCCTTATTCTGTATGCTAGGCATTTTCATTATAATATGATTTGCGTAGATCTGTTGTAATTTTGTACATTTGGTGTCCTGTATGCCTCTTGTGTTTGATTTTCCAATTCATTTTTCATGTTTGGGAAATTTTCTGATATTATTTCATTGAATAGATTGTTCTTCTATCCCAATAATTCTTAAATTTTGTCTTTTGATGCTATCCCATAATTCTTGGATGTTCTGTTTGTGGTTTTTTACCATCTTCACTGTTTGGTCAACTTTATTTTCAAGATTATATATTTTGTCTTCATTGTCTGAAGTTCTGTCTTTCAAGTGATCTAGTCTGTTGGTGATGCTTTCTATTGAGTTTTTAATTTGATTTATTGTTTCCTTCATTTCAAGGATTTCTGTTTATATTTTTTTCAGAATCTCTCTTTATTGAAGTAATGTTTTGCTTCCTGTATTTGCTCATGTAGCTCTTTATCAAAGTGATCTTTCGTTGCCTCTGTTTGCTTTCTTATATCATCCTTTAGTTCATAGAACTTTTTTTTTTTTTTTGCACCAGAGATAGAACTCAGGGGCACTCAACCACTGAGCTGCACATGCCCCCAGCCCTAGTTTGTTTTATGTAGAGGCAGGGTCTCACTGAGTTGCTTAGCACCTCATCGTTGCTGAGACTGACTTTGAACTTGTGATTGTCCTGTCTCAGCCTCCTAAAGTGCCGGGATTACAGGCATGTGCCACCACACCTGGCTAGAACATTTCAATTATGTATATCCTGAACTCTTTCTTTGACATTTCTTCTACTCTACTGGTCATGGATTCTAATAATGTAGTATCTTGGCTTGTTTGGTGTACTTTCTTTCCTTGTTTTTTCATGCTGTTTGTGTGTCTCCCTTCTAGCCATGCAGACCTGAAGTATCACAGTTTCTACCCTGCAGACTTATAGTGTCCCTGCAGGTTTCCAATACCTCTCCTTTAATGGGGAGATCAATATTAACAGGTCTCAATGCAAACAATATGTGACCTTAAACCAAATATCTCTTATTAAGACATTTACAATTTTGTTGCAATAGACAGAAATGATGTATTCTATTATTATCTACAATATAAACATTAGGTTTGTGAAACAGTCTACAGTTTCTAATGGTGGACAAAGACAGAACCAGAGGCTGTAAGATGAGATGTTGAGGAGGTAGGAGATGAGGACATACAGGTATTAGATCTTAGGAAGTGTGTATGAGGAATTAAAAGAAGTTGGCTGGTAGAGGAGAAAAGAAAGAGATTCTGGGGAGACAGATAAGTGGGAAGAAAAGAGAGTACAAAAAACATATAAATAATAAAATTAACAAGATAAAGGAAAAAAGTACCAAGAAAGATAAAAGAATATACAACAAAACTGTAATATACTATTCAGACACCCCAGTCCTCAATAGCCTAATACATGTAAAGTACTTGGTTTCATGAATGTTGGGGATGTGAGGGCAGGAAAAGAAAGAGAAAAAAGAAAAGAATCTCAAAGGAAAATTGAATGATTGTTTCTGTTGGAGTTCAGTATCTTTCCTGCTTCTACTCTTATCTGATAGGTGGGGTTGTCTTGTGTTTGCTGGTATCTCCACACTCAGGGTGGTGGTTATTAGTGTGGGAGGGTTGGTTTTGGAGATGGAACTCTTGGAGGTGGAGTGTAGCACTTGCTGGTCCCTGTTGGAATATTGTACCCCAAGGATCTCCTTTGAGGCCCACTCATGTGATATGGGCACCTGGTCCTAGCCCCTTAGATTGCCAATTCTAGACCTCGCAATTTCTGTTCTCTAATTTAGTCTCTAAACTGTATCTCATGCCCTCTCCCTTTCTACTTCTCAATCAGAAACCTCTCTCTATGGAGGTCCTGTGCACTGAACTCTGCAGCCTGTGTGCCTGTTGCAGAGAGCTGTTCTGTGTTGGGCAGATCAGAACTAGACTTCGAGAGCTATGGGCTTGCCATGTATCTACAAGTGCTGTGTTGGGTTGGTGGCTGTGGGGTGATGGTGGTGGTGTGTAGGGGAGTATAGATACCTTGAAATTGCTTCTAGGCCCCAGCTGGTGTCCCAAGATGGGAGTTGTCCCAAATAAAAACGGTAACAGTGGCAGTGAAAGTAACCCAAGATGGTGATGAGGGTGTCCTAAGATGGAGGCAACTACTTTCAGAGATGGGGCAGCAAGAGTGGGTCATGTGGTGGCATTGTGTGGTGTGTTCAGAGATGCAGTGCTGTGGCATGTGGTGCTGTGGTGGGCATCTGTGTCCAAACCCTGTCCAGTGTCCTCAGGTGCAGGCTATCACATGGAAGGGACTATGGCAGTAGTAGCGGTATCCCAAGATGGAGGGAGTTGGTGGAGTCAGTGTGGCAGGGTCCATGCACGCATGGGCAGGGCTCTGGCATGGCCAATACAGATATTCTGATTGTTCATTAAATGTATCTTTTTATAGTTTGTTTTTTTTTTCTATCATTAAAAGGGTTTTGCTTTCCATTTATCTAACTGGTTATCATTGGCATGTTTGAGTTTATTATTGGCCAGTATCTCTTCCCTCCTTGGTAAAAAGATTATACATGCATGCTTGTTGTATATAATTTATGTTATTAGTTAACATTCCATAACTATAATAAAATATTGGAGACAGTCCACTTATGAAGAAAAGAGGCTTATTTAGTTCATAGTTTGGGAGGTTCTAGGGCATGGTGGAGCACCAGCTCAGTTTTGTACAGAAAAAGCAGCAGCCAGAATATCAGCATGTTTGGATCAGTTCCCTAATCTCCATTCCTGCAATGGTAATGTGAATGGGTCCAAATGAATGCCTGGACAAACAGTGGGTTGCATTATAGGAAAAGAATACTGAGCTTAAAATCCCATTATTTTATAGCATACAATGAGCAAGCCTGCTTTTTGCCTCAGAGGTAGAAATTAACTCATCTCTCAAGGTTGCTCACTGTAAAAACAACCCTGATAAAATGATGGGTAGGAAAAGATCAGGTTCTTGCATATTTAGCATATCTAGCAAGACATGTAATAATGTGAGAGACTCTTATAGGAGTGTCCTTCAACACTAAGCCTCAGTTTTCATGTAATGTTAATAAGAAATAAAAGTTGGCTATTATAAGTTCCTGTGACAGAATTGTTTGGTTATACAACAAAGTTGCAGCTAGTACAGAGAAAGTCTCTTGATAGTTGTATATTTATCCTATATTTTGCCACTTTATCTAATTCTCTCATTCAAAAAAAGTACTTTAATATAATTTCTTGGGTTTCCTAGGTATTTTAGCATCTGCAAATAATGTAAATTGCCTATAGTTTTCCTGTACTGAAAGTAACTCATTTACTGGAAAAGAAAATATTCCTTATTTTTGACTTTTTTTTATTCTGTATTAACACAAGTTTCCAAAACAATTTTGAATAATAATAATAATGATAGTAAATATGCCATTTATTAAGTTTTTAATATCTTTCTTCCAAACCTACCATTTGATACTATGCTTGTGATACTTATTCTGGAAATTTGCAATTCAAATCATATTTTTGCTTTAGACTTTGGTTTGCCACTAAAGTATGCAGATAGAGGCATTGTAAGATCCCAGGCTGGATGATGATTTAAATATAAGTAAATAAGAAGTTTCTAAGGCAAGTAACAGACCCAAAGGGTCTATTTCATGGAGTCAAAATGGGAACTTAAGGGGATGTGTTTTTCTTTCAAAGTGAGTTTATTAAGACATACAAATTTTCTCATTCACATCAATTATGTAATAAGTTTAAAATTCTATACAATTCGCTTAAAGAAGAGATGTGTTCAAACTTTTCCACCAGCCCTCTGGAATGATAACCAAAGGATGAAAACATAAATTACACATCTATTGGTTAACATATGTTAGGCAACTCCCTCCTTGTGTATTCTGTATAGTTTTTTTTATTATTTTTTAGAAAAATGTATTTGCTAGTTTGATTTTTGTTTGGTTGTTTAAAAATATTGATGCTATTTTTGCCAAAAATAAATAAAATATTTATTTTAAATAAATAGATAAAATATTTTAAAAACATTTTGAAGGAAGAAAATGATGTCAAGCATATGTTAACGGAAATTTACTTAGGACACTTTTCTGGTTTTAAAAGGAAATGTGACACTTTGGAGTCTTAAAGTCTTTTGTTGTTGTTTTGTTTGTTTATCAAAATCTCAAAGTGTTTGAGAATCACTGAAATCTAGAGATGGTCCTGAATGGAAAAATATGGGGGAAAAAAAGCAAAAACAGAATAATAAAGAAACTTCAGCAAATATTTATTTCCAAAGCAACATCTTTTCTGTTTTGAAAATAAGTCTTTGCAGGTGTGTTTCCTATCTTGATTTCTTGCTCCACAATGTTTATCATGTTCTGAATTTACCAGCAATTGGTGTGTGCTGAAGGCTCATTTATTTCTTACAAAATGTCACTAACTCGCTCCTGTCCTCTTAAATTTGAAACAGCTGCTACCCCTGGTAGGAACTAAATCTTCATAGACAGAATCTGTACTCTGTATTTCTGTATTACACTATTGGTAGTAATAATGTCTGTCTATCAGGGTGACAAGGGAACAATGCACTTCAATGCACATTTTTTCTCTGTCCACATGTAAGAAGCTAAAGCTTTCATTTTGTTAATAAAACTCATGATTGAATAAAATAAACACTGATTATTAGTGACATTTGAGGCACTATAATTTAGTTTTGCTTGAAGCATCATAGCTTCTAATGCTGTTTACTTTATATGGAGCTATATATTTAGATATTTGTGAATTTGAGGAACTCATTTACTGAAACAAAGTAGCAGCAGAGTCCAAATGAAATGTTAAAAAGAAAAGAAAAATTGGAAAAGGAAACATTCTTTAATTTTAAATTGGCTTATAATTCTATTTTCTGATTATACTTTTACAAATTAGAATTTATAATCTTTTTAACATTTATTTGAAAGCAAAGCAACAATTCTAACTTTTTCAATGAATGATTCACTAAGATATATGAAAATATGAACTTCAAAATAAACACTAAATCCTTGAATTTCCAAACATGCAATGTTTTTATCACTTTACCTTGTGTTTGTATTGCTATATTATTGAGAATTGATTTTGTTTTCTTTCCTTTATACTTTCTTCCAGAACAACTGTTGAATTTCCATAAATGTAGATTCATATGTTTTGAAAAATGCTAAAAATTATTTTCATGCATAAGATAAATCACTGAAAGAGACAGTAAAGTATGTAAAATGTCCTTCATATCCTACCGGACTGAAATCCAAATCATTCTCCACAGTGAATTCATGGTATCATACAAAGTAAGATCTCGTTCTGGTAAGGACTTTTTGTTTGAAGAAGAAACAATAAAAAGAACAAAATTTCTCAAGGGAATCCTAGAATCATAATCCATAAAATCAAATATATCAATAAGCAGTTCTTATTTTAAAATAGTCATTCAAGTCTCTGAAAGCTGGTATTGACACTATTGACATTAAATTACAATATTCCATAAGAATATACATATGAGGAAGTGAAAAATAATTGTTTAATTATTTAAAAGACTTCATTCTGATGAATAAAATTAAAATTCTCAGTAATCCTTAATTAATACATTTAGAATCCCTTCCTAAGTGATGAGAATTAACTTTGCAGTTTAATTTGACATTTTACAGTGTGAAAAAGAAAGATAAAAAAATAAGCCTCTTGGGAACAGGAAGAAAATTTCTAGTCTCTCACCAGCCAATCCAACTTAATCAAGTCTCCCTTCTTCCTCTTCTCTTTTTCTTTTTAAAAATCATTAGTGTTTCCAATCTGAGCTCTCCTCATCTCCTCTCTTTATAAACAGAACTAGCTTTAAATACCTAAGGTTTGATTTTCACTTTACCTTGAAGTATACATAATTTTTTTGCTGATCAACATGGTAGTCCAGAATCCAAAAAAGATTTTTTAAAAAAATACAGACTATTAAAGATGGTATATCATATTCTAGATATAAGATATGGGGAACCAAATGCATAGTAAATTTTCCAGTGTTGAATACTTTGAAAAGTGTCTGCCTTATCTTGGTGTTTTTTCATTCATTCATTCATCCATTCATTCTCCAAAAATGTATTGAGAATCTATAATGCATTGAAAATCCTAGCCTAGTGGCACTATGGATTTAGTAGGAGGGTCAGAAAAGGAAACACATTAGTTCCAATGTTAGATAGTAAATTCTCATGTAAAGAGTTACATGGTCCTATGGGGAAACAGTGAGAAGACTCCCAGAGAAAGTAGACTGTGATTCATGGACTTTAAGAAAGAACAGAAGGCTAAGCAGAAGTGGGAAATTTATCCCTAGCAGAGATAAAGTACTATGCAAAGAAATGGGAATGGGGAACTTGGGAATATAGATATGTAAGGTTATCTGAAGGACAGTCAGTGGTGACAGAGGAAGCTGAGGAGAGACATGGATTGGAGCCAGCCTTTCTATGCCAAACTAAGAAGTTAATACTTTAGTCGGCTGGCAAGGGATTTTAAGCAGAGAAATGACATAATCGGCTTTGAGATTATGGCAGGTCAGATTCCCTAAGAAACAGACTTTAAAACTCCGAGATTTGCATGCAGCAATTTGTATGAGGAAACATTTGGGGACAGCACCTGTAAGAGACTGTAGGGAAGCAGGGAGAGAAAGGGGAAGGTCAGGCTGTCATGTCATTGCAGAAGTTGCATTGATCCCATGGGGAGTTCTTGTCCAGAATTGCTCTATCTTGAGGTCAAGTGGCCAAGCCTTCTTAACGACACAGAAGTCACTGTATGTGAGCTGTCTCTAGGGAGGAGGTGTAATCTTGGGCAAGAAATATTCCTGCAGATGAAGGTGATGCCTGAAGAGGGACACAGCTGTGAGCCATCACCAACCAACAAGGCCAGCAGCCAAAATGAATGTCTCCATCCTAACAAGGGCTTTGAACAGTGCACCAAAGAATTCATGACACAGGTTTTGTGCTTTTAAAAAATTGTGTTGGTTTATTTTTTATCCTAATCCTAAACACAGTGATAGAGATGGTCTCCAAGTGAGGAAAGACAGGCTAGAAAGAGAAGGCATCTTGTAAAAAAGGATGCTGGAAATGATAGCAAAAGTATATGATGATTCAGTGGTGGAAAGGTAGTCTCTGCAACTAGAGAGAAAAGATAGTCTTTCACAAATGGTGATGGAACAATTCGGATACCATATTGAGAGAGAGAGAGAGAGAGAGAGAGAGAGAATGAGAATGAGATCAATCTCATTTCACACTATACAAAAATTTAACTTGAAATGGATTGTAATCCTAGGGATAAAAGGTAAAACAAAATGAGGGACAACCTTAATAAAACATATAGCTCTATTGGCTATTAGTTACTTGCTTTTAGTTGACTTTTAAATATTTCACTAGTTTTAGAGAGCACGCTGATGATAGTCTCCTATTAGCTGTGGAGAACACCTCTGACACAGGTGTTAGGATGATAAAGATTGTCTAGATGACTTTTCAGGGACTTGAAAGCCACTTTTGTTGAAACCACTGACTCTTTACTTGGGCCTATACCAAAGTCCATTAGGACAAATAATAATTATAAAAAGTCCAATGGGTAATCTTTTGTCATCAACAGGAGGCCAAAAATTCCACCTTCAGATCATACTAACATGGCCATTTTCTGAACATGCATCCCAGAAAAAGCCCTGAAGTTTGATTATGCATGTGTAAACAACAGATTGCTTTACCTCCAATAACTTTTCCCCACATCTTAAATCACCCTGCTTCTTTATTCCATAAATGTCCCCAAACCCTATCCTTGGGGAGGCAGATTTGAGACTTGGGTCTCCCATCTCCATGCTTGGCCACTTTGCAAATAAACTCTCTATTGCCAAAGTCATTGTTTCAGTGATTTGTATACCATGTGGTGGGCAAAAACTGAGGTGGTTCCATAACAAAACTATGAAACTTCTGAGAGAAATAAAGAGAGAAATCATTTTGAACTAGGGTTAGTACAAAATTTCTTAGCTGGGACCCTAGAAAATAAACAACATAAAGGATGAAAGATTGATAAAGCCTGAATGTTGATGAGAATTTAAGGAACTAGAACTCTCATGTATTATGGGTGAGGATGTAAAGTTGCACAGATTTTTTCAAAAACAATTTTGCAATTTCTTATGAAGTCAAGAGCATGCTAACTAGGAAACCCAGGTTCAGCCTAAAGTATTTACCCAAGAGAAATGAAAACAGAGTGTACTCAAAAATTTAGAGCAGTTCAATTTAGAATGGACAAAAACCAGAAACAATCTTGTCTATCAACAAGTGACTATATAAACAAATTTTAATATATTCATAACATTGCCTGTTACTCTGCAATACAAAGATTTGAACTATAGATACAATATCTCCAAAATATTGTGCTAAAAAATGCCAAGACATAAAAGTCTGTATTATTATGTGAAGCTATTTCTATGAAGGTAAAAGATCAGTTATACCAGGGACTGGGAGTGGGAGAGGGAATTCACCACAAAAGAGTACCAAGGAGCATTCTGGAAAATGGAATATCCTACAATCCACATCATAAATGTATAATGTATATATGGCTATATTTTAGTTAAAGTTCATTGAATTATACATTTATTATTTGGAAATTCTGGTGTATATACATTATATTTTTAAAAAGCAAAACATAAAAGTAAATAAGTACCTTGTATTTTCTTCAATTCTGGTTTTTCCAAAAAAAGTTATTTTGTAGAACCTTTGGTATTCATTTATTGAATGTGTACTGAGAATATACCAGTCTTGCTTTTGATAAATGGCCCAATTTTCTTTAAGAAAAGAGATCTAGGAATTAGATCCCTATAGTTTAATCCTTTAGCTACAAGCAAATCGATCACTAAGTCCATTTTAAGAAATTGAATGACTATACATGCAAGGAAAATATTTAAAATAATAATAAGACAAGAGTGAGAGCCTTTAATATAGAAAAGGAAAATTCAAAGCAACTTAGGATAAAATGGGCATATCTTTACCTGGATTTCTTGTGTGTTTATGTGTTAAAATGGAGTAAGTGCCCACTCAATCAGATAGAGATGACAGGAATGAAAATTTTAAAGTTAAAAAAGAAACTATATTTGCTTCTATAAACAAGAAAATATGGAGGGCTGGGGCTGTAGCTCAGCGGTAGAGCGCTTGTCTAGCACATGTGAGGCACTGGGTTCAAACCTCAGCACCACATAAAAAATAAATTAAATAAAGGTTAAATAAAAGAAAAAGAAAATATGGAAAGGAAAATGTCTAGCTAGGAAATGGAATTTTTCTCAGCTATGAGTCTAAAGGCAATCCCTTATCCTCTTCCTCTTCATCCCATGCCTAGCTTGCATAGAGTCAGAAATTCAAACATCTCTCTGGGTAAGTTTTGCCATCTATGTTTATGTCCTTTCAGGTATTATAAATTTCTATTGACATTACTCTGCCTTTCACTTTGTAGAAAGTGTAGAAAGTTCACTCTAAAAGGTAGCCTTGTTGTTAAAACCAGATAATAGGTAAAGCACGTGTCTTAATCCATTTGGGCTATTATAACAAATACTAGAAACAAGATGCTCATAAATAACAGAAATTTACTTTCACAATTCTGGAGACTGGAAGTCCAAACTAAAATTACCAGCACATATGATATCTTTTGAAGGTTAATTTCCTGGTTCATACATGGTACCTTCTTGCTGCATTCACCCATGAGAGAGGGACAAAATAGCTCTTTGAGATCTCCTTTATGAGAGCACTAATCTCATTTCTTAGGGCTCCACCCTCATAACTTGACCACCTCCTAAAGGCCCTCATCTTCTTTTTTTTAAAATATTTATTTTTTAGTTGTAGGTGGACAGAATAACTTTATTTTATTTTTACGTGGTGCCAAGGATCGAACCCAGTGCCTCATGCATGTTAGGCGAGCATGCTACCACTGTGCCATAACCCCAGCCCGGCCCCCATCTTCTTGATACCATCAAATTGGGGGATAAGTTTCAAAATATAAATGTTGTAGGGACACAACCATTCAAACCAAAGTTGTAGAAGAATATGTGTATGTGTCATCCAAACAAGATATGTTTTAGACAGCTTTTTCATTTCTGTGACTGAAAGATCTGACAAGAACAATTAGGGGAAGAAAAGTTTATTTGGAGGCTCATGGTTTCAGAGGTCTCAGTCCATAGATGGTCACCCCCATTCCTCAGTTCCTGAGATGAGGCAGAACATCACAGCAGATGTGAGTGGCAGAGAAAAGCAGCTGGGAACATGGTACCAATAAACAGAAAGAGAGAGAGCTCTGCTCAACAAGAAAAAAATATATACTCCAAAGACATACCCAGGGACCTATGTCCTCTAGCCACACCTATTTGCCTACAGATACCATCCAGTTAATCCCCATCAGTGGAAGAACACAATGATCAGTCTAAGGTCCTCATAACCCAATCATTTCTCCACTAAACCCTGTTGTATTGACACACACATGAGCTTTTGGGGGACATATTTAAACCATAACAAGGTATTTTCCTATACATACATCAGTTTTTGTCATAGACTCAAATATGTTCCATGATACCTGAGACACCAATACTGTGTCTTTTTAAGTTTTAGAAAATTATACCCACTATGATTCACCTTCTATACACTAAAAAGTTAGAAAATACAAAATATTTGTATTTTTCTCCTGGTTCCTCTTCCTACCTCAAGATTGTATACAACCCCAAAAAACAACAGGGAAGAGTCTTCAGTGTCTAGTGGCTACCACTCCTGGTCATCCTTGCACATAGACCTAAATAGTCCATTTACTATATGCAATGGATTCATGTCCATGGATTGTAATGTCCTAAGGTAAATTTGGCAAGAAATAAAATCAATAATCAATAAATTGAATGGCATCAAACTAAAAACTTTCTTCACAGGAAAAGAAACAATCCAGAATGTGAAGAGAAAGCCTACAGAATGGGAGAAAATCTTTGCCACCCACCTGCACCTCAGAGCACTAATTTCCAGAATATATAAAGAATTTTAAAAACTTAACACCCTCAAACAAATAACTCAATCAACAAATGGGCAAAGAAACTGAATAGGCACTTCTCAGAAGAAGAAATACAAATGGTTAACAAACATATGGAAAAATATTCAATATCTCTTGCAATTAGGAAAGTGCAAATTAAAACTACACCGCGATTCCATCTCACTCCAGTCAGAATGGCAATTATCAGGAATACAAGTAACAACAAATGTTGTCAAGGATGTCGGGAAAAAGGTACATTCATACATTGCTGGTGGGACTGTAAATTGGTGTGACCATTCTGGAAAGCAGTATGGAGATTCCCCCCAAAAACTTGGAATGGAACCACCTTTGACCCAGTTATCCCACTCCTTGGTATATACTCAAAGGACTAAAATCAGCATACTGCAGGTAATGCAGCCAGATCAATGTTTATAGTAGCTCAATTCACAATAGTTAAGCTATGGAATCAAACCAGGTGTCTTTCAACAGAGGAATGGATAAAGAAATTGTGGTATATATGCACAATGGCGTATTAGCCAGTCATAAAGAAGAATGACTTAATGACATTTGCAAGTAAATGGATGGGCATGGGTACTATCATGCTAAGTGAAATAAGCCAGTCCCGAAAAACCAAACAACAAATATTTTCGCTGATATGTGGAAACTAACTCACAACACGTGGGAGAGGGGAAGAATAGATATTCAGTAGGATAGACAAAGGGGAAGGAAGGGTGAGGGGGATAGGAATAGGCAAGACAGTGGAATGGATACAAAATAATTTTCCTATGTACTTATATGAATACATCATAATGAATCCTACCATCATATAGATCCATAAGAATGAGGTCCTAACTAGCATTAGATACATTTCACGCTTGTACAATTATACCAAAATGAGTTCTACTGTCATGTATAACCAAAAAGAACCAATTAAAAATGTAATTTACAAGTGATTGTGATTACCATTTGTGACACAGAATAAGCATGACTATAATAGCTAATAGACATTTACTTCCCTTTTTCCATGTGTTATGTGAGAAGAGAGAGGCCCAGGTGATAAATTTGTATGACTCTCTGCTGGGCAAGACAGTGTGTTCTGTGAGTGCTGTCATCAATATATCATTTGCATATGCTGGGTTTTACTAGGTACCCAATCTCTTATTTTACACTCAATTTTTCTTAAGTATTTTTCTCTTTTGTTTAAAAACTATGAAAGGTGACATCATAATGGATAACCCCTAAAACACAAAAAAGTTCCAACTTTAGAAGATAAATTGTGAAAAAAATGTACTTGTAGGGGAAAATACAACTATTTGAAATCATAAATTCACATGGAGTATTAGTAAAATTCTCGGAAAGCTCTTCATTATGCAGGTTATATGATCCTTCTCAAGCTTAAAATGGTCAAGTCCCTCACTTCAAGATTCATAATAAATGCAAGTACCTTTAGGGGGCAAGCAGGTAGGTTAAATAACACTCAGGTCAGGTGGGGTTATAGGAAAACGGGGAACATTTTAGCCTCGAAGTAGGCAGCTTCCATATAATAATGAATGCCCTGAGTGTGTGGCAAATACCATCAAAGCTTCTGATTTTTTGAGAAGAAGCTAAAAACACTTGGATTTTTAGTGTGTTATCTTTATTTTCAGATAGTCAATTCAAAATTTAAAAAACCACAATATGAACCAAAGCCAGCACCTTTGTGAGCTTAGTACCATCTCCATTTTAAATTTCATACACAATTGCATCTGAGTTTTCAAAATTAGATTTTTAAAATTTACTTCTATCTGGCCTAATAGAACTTTCTTAATTTATTAAATATTGCCTTAGCACAACATAAAGGGCAAAAAATAAATGACAATTTGTCAAGTGGAGAAGACGCATGCTGAATTGTCAAAGGGAGCTATCATAGACTCTTAGGGCCACAAAGAACGTACTAGGTAAGACTCCAAGAAGTTGACTTTATCTTCTCAGGCCTTAAGGGCCTTGGGGGACAATCAAGAGTTTTGGTGACAAAAGTGATGACTTTTGTATACTAAATTCCACCACCTGTCACCATGTCTACCATTCCCACCTCAAAGGTATTTGTCAAATGCCTCTTATGTGTCAGGAACTGTGTTAGGTGCTAAGTACACAAAGTTAAATAAATCACAACCCTGTCTTCAAAGAATTCATAGCTTAGTGGGGGAGAAAGAGGCTTAAATAATTATAATACAATACATTGTGTGTTATTCAATCTAAGATGCTTTCAATAAGGCACATCATTTTAAAAATATTTTTATACCTCTTTAAAATTAGTTTAATAATTATGATAGCCATTCAATTTTGAGGTACTTTCTGATTTCAGACATAATTAAATGTTTAAAAATGGGTTGAAATTGATAAATGTTTTCAGGGCATGCTGGCACATGCCAACAATCCCAGCACTTGGGAGGCCTATGTGGAAGAATCGCTTGAGCCCAGGAGTTCAAGACATCCTGAGCAACACAGTGAGACCTCATCTTGAAAATAAATAAATAAATAAATAGGTAAATAAGCTGATAAATAAATAAAAAATAAAAATATATAAATATTATATTGCTACAGGAGAAGTTGTACTAAGGGGAAAAACAAGAGACAGAAGGAGAATCCAACCATCTTGACAAAGCAGGAAGATATAGTGAAGCGTTTTAAGGCTGAAATTGGGAGTCAGATTACTTTAATTGATGACTCTCTTAGTCTGTTTGGGCTGTCATAAATGTCATAGACTTCATGACCTAAGCAACAGATACTTATTTTTCACAGTTCTGGACTCTAGAACGTTCAATTTGGTGTTCTGGCATATTTGTCTCCTAGTGAGGGCCCTCTTCCTGGCTAGCAGGAAGCTATCTTTTTTTCTGTGTCCTCACAAGGTGGGGGAGAAAGCTCTGGTTTTTCTTTCTCTTCTGATAAGATCACCAATTTTATTGGATTAGGGCTCCACCCTTATGAGCTATTTAACTTTACCTCCTAAAGACCCTACCTTCAAAAACAGTTACAGTGAGGGTTAGGACTTCAACACATGCATTTGGGGGTAGATGGTGTAGAATTCTGTCCATAATTCTGACCAAAGACAGGTCATTCTACCTCACTTATAAAATGATGCTACCCCATTAAGTCATTGCTAAGCTTCAATAAAAGATGTCACATACAATGCTTACTAGTGCCTTAGAACCAGTAAGCCCATAGTAACCATTGGCTATTATCAGCAGAGGTGATTAATGATATAATTTGGACGTGAAGACGAGTAGTTCTTCTCCAAGTGGAAAGAGAATAAACAGATTACAACAAGAACAGAATATACAAAGGTTTCTCCAGGCCTGTTGCTGGAGCATTCTGCTTACTACAGTCTTTGGGGCTATGGTAGTAAGGATTTATCCCTTGACAAATTGTAACTCTTTTTGACTCTTTCTTCTTTCTCCTGCATCTTTGTCTCTATCTCCCAATCCCAACAAATCCAAAAAGGCAGCTGGGTTCTTTCAGCTTGAAACTTAAAACTTATACCTGGCCCACAATCATAGATTGTGTTTATCAGACAGTTCCTGGTCTTCCCATTTCCCTCTTTACTCTCCACCCCTTCTTGCTATGGAGGGTAATCTTTATCTAGCATCCTTTGTTTAAGAGAATGAATTCCTATCCTCCAGAGCCTGTCCAGTTCTTTCAGGAGAATTTATGTAAGTAAGGCTCCAGGTGGCCTGCACTGACCCCAGACAGAGTTCCCAGAGGGGTAACACCCCATTAGGACATTCATCAAGAATAACATTTAGTGACATCCCTTTGAGATTTGGAGAAGGTATTGTACTTGCGTGAAAGTTCCCAGATAATAACAGAGCCAACCCACTTCAGTGTTTTGCTATGTCATGCTGTGTTATTCAATGTTTTTCCTTCCTAAAGGATTTTTCTATTCCTGCACACATATTTACCTATTTAGGGCATGGTACTCAGCTACAAGTAAAGGATTTGAGGTTGATCCAGACCAACATTGTCCCTACTCCCACAGACCTTACAGATTTGCAGAGCAGGCGATTAAAATTTTAATTTTCAATGAAAAGAAAAAAAGCTTAGGAAGACTTCTCAGAGGAAATTCTTAAGTATAGACCAAAAAGGAGGAGAATTAGCCACTTAAAGAATTGAGGGAAAATGTGATAAAATGAGATATGAAATGTTACAAGCTGTGTAACTGAAGACATAAGTAAGATTGTGTGGTTATTAAACCTGTATCCCTCCATTGCTCCCCAATCTGTCCAAAGTCTTCATTCCATCAAGCTCCCTATCTCTGCTTTGTCAGAATAACTTTCCACTCTATGTAACTCTTGTTTTATAAATGTTTATTATATTATTAGGACTCTTGTGGGTTTGTGCTGGAGACAAGAGCCTTTCTTTAATCAGGAGTGACTTGATTATTGATTGTGTCAATTACCTGGAAAGAGCTCTCTCAGACCATATCCTGGAGCTTAGAAAGGGATGTAAGGATTTTGTTTATTTTGGTGTTGATCCCAAAATATGTTGAACGATGCATAGAAATAAGGCAAGGGATAACAGCGTTAGGCAGCTTTCTATCATTGTGAAAAAATACCTCCCTCAGCTAGTCAACTTACAGGGAGGAAAGAAAGGTTTATTTTGGCTCCTGGTTGCAGAGGCTTTAGTCCTTGGTCTCTGCTGTTGTGCTTGTGTGAACCCAGTATATCATCATAGGGAGTGCACAGTTGAGGAAGCTGCTTGCCTCCTTGTAGCTGGGAAGCAAAGAGAGGGACAAGGAAGAGACTAGTCTCATATATTACCCCTTTAGGGCAAGCCCCTAGTGACTGAGCTCCACCTCTTAAAGGTTCCACCACCTTCTAATAGTGCTAAGCTGACAACAAAGCCTTTAACATAGGGGCCTTTCGGGGACATTCCAGATCCAAAGTACAGAGGCAGTTAGAGTAATATTGAATTTTTAAAAAAAAATTTTTTTAAGTTGAAAACCATAGTAAGAAATACATTTAACATTGCAACACAGAAAACACACATATTACTGAAACATTAATTTCCCGAACTTTGAATTTGGGGAAAAGTTACTCTTATTACATGTGAAACAATCTAATATTTTATAATTTGGGTTCTGAATAGTATTTTTTAGACTGATAACCCATTAGTGGATCACAAAATCAACTTAGTGGGTTATCATAAGGATCTTAAAAAATAAAATAGAATCATTTAGTGGAGACGGGATGGGAAATAGTGAAAAAAAAAAACCACAACAAAAAACAAAACCAATACATTGCGGTCAGTCTTTTGGAACCAAAATTTACATAAGTTTTCTTGAACTTTCTAAGTTACCTTGTTTCTTGAATCATATGTGTTTTGCTATATGAAACTCAATACAGATCAGTGATTATGGCTGTGGGTTCTGGAGTACAGATTCAAATCTTGACTCCTGTTCAGTAGCTACGTGACATGGGACACCTGACTCAGTCTCTTGTACTCTGCTTATCTCATGTGTTAGATGGGATAAGAACAGTACCTCACCTGGTGGAAGAAATAAGAATTAAAGTGATTGACACATAAGAAATCCTTAATAAATATTAACATTATGCTTCTTTTATCTTAAGTATAAAGTATTTTTAAAATTTTTTTCCTTAGCTTTTCTCAACTGACTATGTAGGACTGAGGAAAGGCTTACATGTATTGAAGGAGAGGGCTCTGAAAGCCAGATTGCTGTGGGCAGCAAGACATCAAAGTGAAAGACTCACAAGTAAAAACTGAAACTCCCTGGACAAGAGTAGAGGGCCTCAGTCTTACCAGGGAAAAATCTGGAAGGTCCAGGGTTTTCTTTCTTTAAACAAAGTGGCTTCCTTACAATTACTTTCTCAAATATCGACACTTTTGATCCTTGCTTCTCACCACTCTTCTTGATCAAATTCTAGTTTTTTACACAAATTTGAATTTCCCTAGAAAAATTTCCCTGACATTCCAAGTTTCCCTCTTTGAGTACCCTTTCTGTTTGTCAATCTTTGATTCAAAGCATTTACTTATGTTCTTTATTGAGCAACAGAGGTTTTTGTTTTTTTTTTTTAAAATACATGGAGTATTGGGGGGAAAAGTACACAGTAGAACGAGGGAAAAAATTATATTCTGTAACTCCATTTTTCAGAGGCAAAAGTATATTAAAAACACTTAAGATATCTGGTGCACAGTTCTCAGCCATTTCCACTTAAAGAAAAATGACAGATGATATTTACTTGTGGGACAATCAGGTGTATCTAGAATCTCATCATTCCCATTTGTGGAAATGATATGCATAAAACATTTCATAAACATGTAAATAATGAAATTGACAATTTAAAGGTAACTTAAAATTGTTTTGTAAGAAAAACGTATATATCACTATTTTACAAATGTGTGGAACTTTTAAAAAGTGCTAATTTTACTATACCGATGCTGCACAGAACAAAAACCTTGTTAAAATTACGTAGACCTTACAAATGTATCTTACATCATTTGATAGACGATTAGAACATTATACGATATTAAAATGTACAAATTTTACCGTCAGAAACTTTCCAAAACTGTAACTACTTAGTTTTTCTGGAATTACAACATATGCTTATTTTTTTACCTGCTCAGATCTCAAAAAAGCTAAAGGTTTACATTCCCCCATCATTCTTATTTCCCAATGAGTGTGTAAACAAAATATTGTTTTAGGTTTTATATACACTGGAGCTGCCTTGCAAAATGCCTGACTTGGCTATTTGCCATGGTTCCAGGTAAATTTTTAAGTGATCCTTGCTGTTTTCAATATTTCCTTAGTATCTTTCCCCGCAGAAGATTTCTTTTCCCTGTTATTTTCAAGACAGATTTATTTGATCCATTTTTTACCAGGTTTACTTTTTTTTCTGCTTATAAGACTCCCACAACTAGAAGTCATGTTAATATTCTGTTGTCAGTTCTTCGCGCCTTCCTTTTTCCTCCTACCGAGCCATCTTGTCACTAGAACTCCCTTGGTGAGCATAAAAGAGCAGAGCACTGGGCTTGGACACTGGAGGGTTTCGTCACGTGGGTAATGAGGGGGGCTGGAAAGTTTACACTGGCAAAGAAGCGTACAGACTTGTTTAGATCACTGTTTCTTGAACTTAATAAAGGTGTACTTGTAAAGCCATTCATTGAACATAAACGTGAAATCCAGTAGAAAGGAAAAACTAAAAGCTCATAGGAAAGGACTAGAGGCGGCGCCTGGGCAGGGCGGGGCAGATGGGCACTGGGGACGGCGGGCGGGGTGGGGGGGGTGGGGAGGGGTGAAAAGGCCGGAGCCGGAAGGGTGGAGCCGAGGGGGCGGGACGGAGCCAGCTATGGGCGGGGCTGAGCCCGGTCCAGAAGAACTAGGGCGGAGCCTGCTCAGAGCCAGGGTGGAGCAAGGCCCGTGGGGAGAGGTGACTTCTCAGTGTGGAGGACCCGCCTTGAGACTCATAAGCACCTGGTGGAAAGCAAAGGATCTTTCTACACGTGGAGCGCTTTCAACGAACATGTGAGGAAAGAAAGGCAGTATGTGTGGAAAAACTAAATCAGAACCCTGACGCCCTGCTCTAACTCCCAGGCGACAGCTTGTTTGCTGTGTTTCTGGTGGTCTCTATCCCCGACTGTTGAATTCCTTCAGCCCAGGCACAGGCTTTGAGCAAAGCTCTTGTTAGAGATGTGATTCCTAGGAGTCCACGCCCACGAAGTCCACGGGCACGCAGCAGCACAGGCCGTCAGCGCCTGCGCCCAGAGTCCTGCGGTGTGGGCGGGACGCCAAGGAAGGGGCGGGGCGCTGAGGACTGGACGTCGCTCCTGCTGTGGCGCTGGGGGCGGAGCCCTGGGGGCTAGCGCGGGCGCCCGGCTGCGTGACCTCCAGAACGCCGGGTCCCATGACGTCACTCCGCCGTGACGCGCACGCTGTAGGAAAACTGTAAGTTTGCGAGGATCCTTGCAGCTCCCTGGTTTTGCGGTCCTCGCTGGCAGCTAGCAGTCCTGCGGCGATGTTGGCAGTGGGCGTTTGAGTCTTGGAAGATGAGGGGAGCCGCAGGACGTGGCGAAGGGACAGGTGCCCGCTCAGAGTGAGAGCGCGACCTTATGGAAGGGAGGGACCAAGATGCGGGCAGGCGAGGCCTCACCCAGCGGGACAGGGTCTGCACCTTTTTCCCCAGGGGCGGGGAAAGCCTGGGAGCCAGGGGACATTCAAATGGACAGTCCTTTAAAAAATTCCTTGGTGAAAGGATTTAGATGTCTATTTTTCATCCCCTCAGTCCTGCAATTGGACATGTTAAGTCGAGGATGGAGAGTTCCTTCAGAGACTAGGAATTCTTATGTCCTCGTTTCCTGTGAGATCCTGCAAGGGCCCAAATCTCTGAGGACAAGTCATAAGACAACCACCTGCTGCCTCAGTTTCCTTTTTGTATTCAGTGGATAGAAAGCAGCCTTTGCCCTCCTCATTGTCTCCCACAGGACCGGCAACGTTACAAAAACACGTGAGATAACACAAGCATGGAAAATGCTACAGAAGGCTTATAAAAACAATTGATTATTTTGAGGTATATGTTGGCCATT
>CM053410.1:30656463-30681958 GCA_028644305.1 Xerus rutilus | reverse complement strand
TAGGAGTTGTTGCTGTGTTGACTTGGAATATTCAGTCATCCCATTTGACTAATAGGCTAACTCTTAACAAGGATTAGTACATTATTGATGAATTAGTACTATCCTATAATACTTCTCAGACCCTGGGACAAGTATTTGTTAAGTATTGAAGGCAAGAACAAAGCACACACATTGGGGTGTATTTATATAGGAGATTAATTTCTGTAAATTCATTTCAGGGTTGTAATATCCTTCTATCCTGTTGGGAGGAGACTTAGAATCAGAAAGGAGAGCTTCTAATTTTTGTTCTACCATTTACTAGCTGTGTGTTTAAAGGCAAGTCACTCAAACCTGAAGCTTTGTTATCTATAAAATGTAAGATGATGATATAGCTGCTGTTCCTTTTTCAAGGGTCAGATGAGATCATGGGTATGAAAATGAAAGGCTTTCTAAGTATGATATTGTTGTTAAGAGATTTGCATCAGTTCCTACCCTGAAAGAGAAGTATGCATTCAAAAGTCAGGATCTGAGTCAGAACTAGAAGTATAGCAGCAAAGTAGTCTCCAACCTGGCGAAGCTCATGTTACAGTTGAGAAATAGACAAGAATAAGTCCATAAAATAATTTCAGATAGGAATAAGTACAGTGAAATAAAGGAAGATAAGAGGAGAATGGGAACAGGGAAGGTTGTTTTAGGTAGGATCTGTCAGAGAAGTCCATTTAAAGGAGGGGATAATTTATTGAAGAGAGGGGAAGAGCTTGAATAAGAACATCTCAAGGAGGGATAATAGTAGCAGTGAACACTTAAGTAGAGCTTACATATGTAAGTACTGTTCTAAACTCTAAATTCTTACAACAATCACATGAAGTAAGTAACACTATCTCCATTTTTATAGAGGAGGAAACGGACAAAGATTAGGGATTTGCTCAACTGAAATGTGGTAGAGACTGTGAATTTGGACAGTCTGACTTCAGAGTCCATGCTTCATATGACTATATTTTTCTTTACCAGAGCTCAGGACAGGGCTCTGAGGTGGAAACAAGCCTGAAGTGGTTGAAAAACAGCAAGGTGAGAGTGTTCAAAGCACAGTAAGGAAGGGGGAAAGTGGTGGCAGATGAGGTTGGAGGGCCTGCTAAGTTAGGGGGGCCCTTGTAGGCTGTGTTGAAGTAAAGGTATTATTCTAAGTGTCATGGAAAACTACTGGAAAGTTTGCATCAAGGGAGTGGCATCCAGTTTAAGCCTTATTGTGTGGAGATTTAACTAGACTCAAGAGGTAGGAGTGAAATAAAAATGTGGAGATAGGCTATTGCTTACTTTTGGGGGCCAGATAGGTGGTATTTTAGGTTAGCGCAAGTAGTAGTAGAGATGATGTAAGTGTTAGAATTTGAAACATATTGACAAGAATTGTTGGTGTGGAATGTGAGGAAAAGGGAAAGTAATACATTCTTAGTTTAAGCTGGAACAACCAGGAGAGTAGTGGTGCAGTTTACTAAAATGAGAGGACATGGAGAACAGGATTTGGGAGGAAAAGTATGAATTCAGTTTTGGATAAGTTTTAGATGTTTGTTAGACATAGTGATAATAATGTAAATGCTAGTAATAATAGTAAGCACAGTGTAAGTATAAACAGTGTTCTAGGCAGAGTTTTAAGTACTTTTGCATAATTAATTCATTTAATCCTCAAAACAGTTGTATATGGTGTGAGCTATTTTTAGAAGGTGGGGGTACCGGGGATTGAACTCAGAGGGACTCAACCGCTGAGCCACATCCCCAGCCCTATTTTGTATTTTTAATTTAGAGATAGTGTCTCACTGAGTTGCTTAGCGCTTCGCCTTTGCTGAGGCTGGCTTTGAATTTACAATCATCCTGCCTCAGCCTCCCAAGCCACTGGGATTATAGGTATGCACCACCGTGCCTGGCTGGTAGGAGCTATTTTTGTCCTCATTTTACAGATAAGAAACTGAACCTGCTTTTATTCCTCATCTAAGCCTGGGTTGGCAGTGGGAGAAAAGAACATAAGGAGTGGGGCTATCCTGATAGATTTTTCATTACTTGATTGGATTCATGCAGGCAAAATTCAGTCTTTCCCCATTCATCTCCCCACTGTAGGTTCCATGAGGGCAACATTTCTGTCTCTCTACCTTCTCTATCTCTATTCCTTCCTTATACATTGCCTGGCATGTAGTAGTTGTTAAGGATGACTTCATGTGAAGGGCATTTAGTTAGGTTTGGGGAGTTCATAGATGAATAAACATAGCTCTCTTCCTGGAGGAGCAGAGTATGAGGAAAACCTGTGGGGATAAAATTAGAGTAGAGTAAAATGCATAAATACATGCTGATTAGTTCATTTTGGTTTTCTACACACTCCTTTCCCCTACCCCGTGACTTGAGAGAAGGGGCATGAAGAGGGCAAAGGAGCAAAAGAATGCCTAAGCAATTGCAGGAAGAATTTAAGGTTCCCCAAGAGTCCTTTCAACAAAAGAATTACTCAAAATCTTGCATATTTTACTACATTTGCATGAGTTTTATTTGGCACTGATATGATTTTTGCCAAATGAAATAAATTGTGATATTTGACTATCATTGTGGAGTGATGAGTTTTTCCAATTCTATTACCTCAGTGATGACAGGGCTCACTGGTGAAATAAGGGAGTTGGCTTGAACTGTCGCAGCTTGCATAATAGAGGGTGATGGAAGGGCTGTATGTGAAGCAGTTGGGCAGGTTTCCACTAGTTTAAGCATATCACATCAAATTTGCACATATTGGAATAAGTTTGAATTTTTCTATACACTCTAACATTGAGATATATTTTTTGTTGTAGAAAGGGAATCTGGTAATATATATCATAGGTGGAGTTATAGTTTGCCTCTCTTGTATCTGGAACGTAGAACTAGAGACTAGACTAGAGAACAACACCCCCATAAAAATGTGTCTCGTTTCTATTTCAGGCATACCACAACCCCAACACAGTTGTTGCAATTTTATCACTTCCTAGCATGAGTATTTCAAATTTGAACCATTAAAAAATTATTCAAAATTGCTCTGGTATAGATTTTATAATTAATTTCAGAGTTTTTTTCTTATAATACATAAAATTATATTTTGTTTAGCTTTTTAAGTTTTTATTGGGAGAGTTGATCTAAATAACCAAGTTCATCATCGTTCCCACAGGAACCCTCCACAAACATAAATGTAGAAGTGTGCTATTTCATTTTGCAGTTCACAGAATTTTAAATATACTTGTGTAGCTTCCCTAATTCAATGGACTTGAAATGATTGGTATTTCTATATATTACTTTGGCAGTTAGCTTCCCTATGGACATCAGATAACCAACTATGGTATAAAGTAGAATTAACTATTGACCTGTTGATTGTACAGGCTTTGTGAAATTTTAAGTTCAGGTTTGGTGAGGGCAGGTTGATGATTATTTGATTATGTCAGGTAGCTCCCAGAAGAGCAGGTATGATGGTAAGTCCTATTTGAAGATAAAAGAAGCCATTCTAACACTGAAGATGTGAAATATAGCATCCTTGATAATGAATAAAATTCGAATTTCTTTTAAAATTTATACTTGTACAAGCAAATTTTAAAACTCCTTTAATGTAAAAGTGCTAATATAAATTTATGGAATTTTTTTCTCATAGATAATGCGTACAGCCAGTGATGGCACATACCAGGCATTTAAATGTAGTTCATAAACTTCCACTTCTTCTAGTTACCTTTATTTTTGCATATATATTAGAAGTGATAATTAAACACTAGTTTTTGTACTTTTGGTACTGTAAATGTTTGAATAATTTAAATAATTTATGTAAATTTAAATAATTTATGAATTATAATTCATAGTTTCTTAGAAATTAAAATCTCTAGCTTGATTTTTTTCCACAAAAACACTAATGGCTAATAATTAGTAAGTCTGGGTGAGACTAAGCTTTAGTGACAGGTCGACCAAATTGTCAAAGAATAATCAAAAGCAAATTCTAAGTACTAAATACAAACCAGTTCTCCCTTTCCTGTTGATAGACGGAATAGCTTAACCATAGTTACCTACTGTAACTATAGTTCTAAGTTGTTGCCATCCCACAGGCTCATTCATTTATTTGGTTCTTATGTTTCAAAGCTGCTAGTTTCAAGCTCCATTCTGAGCCACCAGTCTGTAGTGAGGTAAATGTGAGATAAATATTGAAATATGGTACTATGGATTTAGACCATAGAAGAATAATTTTGTCTTATCCAACCTACCCTGGGGATATTTTGCAATGTTTAGAGATATCTTTGGTTGTCACAACTGTGTGGGGTATCTAGTGGGTTGATGCCAGAAATGTTACTAAACATCCTATAATTCGTCATACAACCTCCCAACAACCAACAACAAAAAATTAACCACTTTAAAATGTCAGTTATGCTGATTTTGAGAAATTGTATAATTTCTTAACATTTCATTTTATTTCATCCTTCCTTTCCTCTCCTTTCCTGTCCTCTCCCCTCACATCCCCCCCCCCTTCCTGTGTTAGGTTTCTATCACTGGGACAGAATATCTAAGATAAACATAATTAGGAAAGATTTCTTTTGGCCTAGGGTTTCAGTGTGGATCAGTCCATGGTTGCTTGGCCCATTGCTTTGGGTCCATAGTGGCACAGTACATCGTGGTGTGGAGTGCATAGTGGAAGATGTCTACATGCCTCATGGTGGCTGGGGAACAGAGAGGGAGAGAGGGGGAGGAAGGGGATGGGGTCCCGGTCGGTATCCCTTTCAGGGGCATGCTGCAATGACCAGACTTTTTTCTACTAGGGCCCATCACCAAAAGTTTCTTCCACCTCCCAGTAAGACCATAGGCTGGCATATGAACCTTTGGGGGACATTTAATATCAAAACCATTATTCTGTTCTGTTCTGCTTTGCTCTGCTCTCCTCTCCTCCTCTCCTTTCTTTTACAGTTTTTCTCTTCTCACTTTCTCTTTCTCTTTTTATCTCTTCCGCTCCTGTCTGTCTTCCTCCTTCCCTCCCTTCCTGCATTTATTCTTTCTGCTTTCCCCAGTGGAGATGGTAGTTTTAAGTGGCAAATGCCTGAACTGGAGCAAAAGATCTGTTTTACTGCTTTTCATTTGTTGCATAGAAAAAAATTCTTGAGACTAGTTATAATAACCTTAAATATTTTTTGGTTGTCATTGTATCTATTGCTTTTGTATTTATTTTTAAGTATGACAAATTTGTCTTCCTAAAATTAATTTAATTTGGACATTATACAGTCTTCGGTTGTAACAGGTTTGCTAGTATGAATTTCCTTTATTTTTTTGTACATACTGAATTAGCTATCTAATAGTTACTTGGTTGTATTTCAAAGATGCTTTTTACATTAGTGTTTATATGTTATTGTCACAAACATCCTGTAAAATATCTAGGGCTTACATTATCCTCATTATTTGACAAATAAGGAAACAAGACCAGTTAAATGACTTTCCATATTGTTAGAGCAAGTTGGTGACAAGAGCAAATCTAGGATTTGGAGATGTAGGTCTTGATGCCTGGAACTCTTTTAAAGTCATCAGTTATTTGTTATCCCATTTAATCTTCCTAAACACCCTATGCAACAGAGTAATTGTTCCCACCTTATAGATAAGAAAGCTGGCTTAGGGAGATTAGTGTATTCAAGGTCACCCAACTCAATATGTAATTTTGACTGTTTCCATTGAGTTATGCTGCCTCTTGAGGTATTCTTCTTTAAAAAATAAAATTGAAAATATCTATATAAATTCATCTAATCTATGCTTACATGACTAAATAAGTCTCTTGGCACATAGTCTTAATTTTGCCACATGAATCAGTTGGTAAATTGAGTGTTTGTAATACTGCTCAGATTTGACTTGAGTAGAAGTTCACTGAGTTTTGGTAAACCATAAGGTAGTGCTGTTTGCTATTTAGAATATAGTTTTTGAAACCACTGAATCCAAAAGTAATCCAAGAGATATCTGTCAGCTGTTTTTTGGAGTATAGTTACGGGAGGTGGCCTGCATGATAATATTTACATTGCTATTCTGATACAGAAGGATTTGTGCAAGGGTTAAGCCTCCCATTTATCTTGAATATTCTAATTTGAATCCATATAGATAATGAGATGAATTGAGTAGCCATTGTTTATGTCATGTTTGAAGCTGTTTCTCTCTCTGTGACCTAAACCTCAAACTGACTTGACTTCAACAACAGAGTGAATGATAATACAGTTTTCATTTTCTTTCTGAAACATTCAGAGTTTATTGTACTCTAAACGAGCCCACGGTTTTTGTGAGGTGATAGGAACAGGAACTGGTGATAGTCATTTTATTTCCTAGATTGGGGAACGTTAGTGTTTATTAGTTTGCCCTAATAAATCCAAGATAGGATTTTGAATTTAGGGTTTCACGTTTTACAAAACCAAGCTACAGTCATTTTCTTTAGGTTAAGAAGAATGTATACCTAAATATTTCAGCAGTTTTTAAAAGATCATTTGATGTTATTCAATTCTTGGTATAAGTTTAGTGATTGGATATTGTAATTTTTCATATACTACATCCATTGGCTGGATTTGGACCATCCATAGTATGAAAGTGTGGGTTTTAGAAGAAGGGAGAGAAGGAGTCTGACATTTGCTAGTGTGCATCCATATTGGCAAGAAGAATTGTACTTTTCCTTAAAAGATGAAGATTCCAAACTTGCCATTATATTGGATTATTGTAGCAAATATTTTTCTTACCTCAGTGACAAAAGATGTTAATATCCAAATACTCATTATATTATTGAGTGAGGAAATCACCATCAAATATTGCTGAAATAAAGCTGAATTGCATACTTAATAAATGGGGAGAACTATGTTTGGAGAACATAGTCCTCCCAGCAGGCAAAAAAAGTTCTTACATGGGGTTTTGGGTTTCTTTTTTTAATTTTTATTTATTTATTTATTTAGTTTTAGACAGACACAATGCCTTTATTTATTTATTTTTATGTGATGCTAAGGATCGAACCCAGTGCCTCACATTTGCTAGGCAAGTGCTCTATCACTGAGCTAAAACTCCAGCCCTTATATGGGATTTGAGGAAGCAAGGAGTTTTAAGATTGGATCATTTTCAAAAGTTAGACAGTTTAAGGATTGGTTGATTTTTAGCTTGGAGTTTAGAGACTGACTGACTTTGATGGGGGTACTGAATCCAGGAAGTTGCTGATTGGCTTTCTGATGACTATTGAGGAAAGATTGTATGAGGGTATGGCAGAGACTAATTCTTCTCCATTATCTAGTTCCTCTTTCTTTCATTCTAGAATTAGAACCCTTGAGGTTTAGCTGGCAGCATGGCTGCCCACTTAGACACTCTAGGTTTCTTCATCTTCTGATGATAGGTATGGTTGTGTGCTTAGGTTTGGGCCAGTTATATATGAACAGAAGTGAAATATGCAGCTTCTGAATTGTCTTTTTAATGGTGCTTGTCCTGCATTTCATCTGCCCATCCTCTTTCCCCTCTCACTGACTGGAAAGCAGCAAACTGGAATGGCAACAACTGCCTTGAACTAAAATAGAAGCCCTGACCTGAAGATATCAGCTCTGGATGACCTTGTGGAGAACACTAACAACTACTTCCTCCCCCCTCAGCCACCTGTGTATCCCCATGTTGTTTCATGATAGAGCATACATTTTTTTTCTTGTTTGAGCCATTGTATTTTGGAATCACTTCATTATAACTGTTTAACCCATACCCTATAAAATGCCAGCCAAAACTTAGTACCTGAAATGGGGTATTCCATAATAAAAAGCTTATATGCATAGCATTGGATAACTGGTTAGCTAACATACATTAAAAAAAAACATTAAAAGTCAAAAAGCCAGTGACCCTTAATTGTATGGTGGTGAAATAGTTGGTGAAACTGTCACCTCTGATAATTTTTATAAGGCATCAATTTCTCTATCCAGTCCATACCTCTAGAGAAGTGGTTAGAAAGAATCAGATTGCTAGTATGAGTTGAGTCTGTTTGCTTCTTTAGCAGGAATTACAAGAGGGCATCAAATAAGGAGCCAGTTAGTTTATATTTAGAGTTCAAAGGGATTCTATAGTTCATTGCTGTCCAAGGCTCTGTTTTTCATGGTCTGTGGTCTGACTGTAATGTGGGGCATTGCAGGGTTGGAAAAAATTGTTCCTGTGTGCCAAACAGTAAGAGGTAAGCTTGTCTTTCTGAAGAACCTCCTGCTAAATTTTCCTGGCCATGGAAGCTAGTCCAGGCAAGAATTAAATTGAGGATTAGCTTTTTCACCAGAACCATCAGTCAAACTAGGTAAAAGTTACAGTTTCAAATACAAAGTCTTAATTCCCTATAACAATAAAAGTTTATTTCTTACTCATGAGATGTTGGCTGTATCCTCTGTCATACCCAAGATTTAAGCCGAAAAAATTTTGCCTCTTTTTTTTGATGGCCGGGGAGCATTGTCATTTTTGTGACAGGGAATAGAGAGGTGGCAAAACCAGGTTCTTGGAAGTGACTTATTACTTTTGTTTATATTTTAGTGGCCAAAGCAAGCCAAATGACTGAGCCTGAAATCAGTCAGGTAAGAAGGAACATCTCAAGTCACATGGCCAATCCTGATGTCATTGGGGTGGAAAAATCCTCTTGGTGAGGATCAGATGACTCCAGGTAGCTAGCCGTAAATCAAGAGAAAAAGGGATGGATCTGCCACCAGTGCCAGAAAATAAAGAACAGAGTTGACAAGTTTAATATCTATGACAAACAAAATCTTTAGTTGTGGTAACTTTCATGTGGCATTGATAGAAGATAAACAGACGTATTGAGTTTTTGAGAGGATTATGTTGTCAAAAATCCAAAAAGTTTGGTTTGCAAAAGCCTGTGATGTTTTGCTGTTTGACACTTTAGTCAAGTAATCCTTAGCTCCCAAATTTGTACCAGCAGAAAGTAGGCAATTAGATCTTTGCTTCCCTGTTGAAGCACATTCTCTTCTGTGTGTACTTCATATATGGCCAGAAAGAATAATGGAAAAGAATCTTTCAGTGGCCAAGACAGGACTCCCACAGACAAATGGACAAGGAAATTCCCTTCAGGGTACAGAACCTGAATTTAACCAAGCAACTTATATTTGCTGGAGCATGGATTCTTCGCAATTCTTTTCCAGAAGTATTTCATTATTGATAAAATGCGTATTTGATATTCTTTTTAGAATATAACACTTAATTATATTTGTATTTGACCCTTATGTATTCGATGTGATGGTGGCAGTAGATAGCAAATATTACTTCTCTGTTAGTTTATAGGTCACTGGATAGGGAAGGAGCCACATGGATAGCTGTTGAAGAGGGTTGTTGTCACCCAGAGATTCTAGACTTTGGATTCCAGTAATGGAGTAGAACTTCCAATTAACTCATGAGAAAGGAGATGATTGTTGCATAGTGGGAAGAAGAACACACTCCGACCTCTGATATTTAGCTAGGCATGTAGCCTCTGTATAAAAAAATAAAAACAAAAAACTTTCTAATGCTCCTTATTGCTAGAGAAAGTCACTAAGCCAGTTTCTAAGTTTTGGCAGTAAGGTGAGAGTGGAAGTGATGTATGCTACTTTTAAAACACATTTGTATTTAAAAAAACTGCTTGTCTGTCATACTCTTTTGCCCATCTCCTTTTCTACCCATGAAGGGTTGGTGTGCTAGCCAAAAGTGGTGGTGCCCCAAGGAGAGGTGAGATGAGACAGGTGGAACCTTAGTCTCTGGATAACCCTGTAGAGCAGAGCTACCTCCCTCCCTCTGGACCACTTGTCTGCCCCAGTACTGTCAACTGTCATGAGAGAGAAATGAACTTTTTTTTTTTTAAGCCATTTTGGTGTTGGTCTTGTTTTATAGCATTTTAGCCTATATTTTAATTTATACAGATGGCAATGCTATAAGCAACAACATAGCAAGTTAATTTGGAATTATTCCTGTGTTTTTTCTCAGTTGAAGTTTTTCATTTTTACTTTTTTTTTTTTGGTGCCACGGATTGAACTCAGGGGCACTTGACCACTGAGCCACATCCTCAGCCCTGTTTTGTATTTTATTTAGAGACAGGGTCTCACTGAATTGCTTAGTGCCTCACTTTTGCTGAGGCTGGCTGAACTCTTCATCCTCTTGCCTCAGCCTCCCAAGCTGCTGAGATAACAGGTATGCACCACTGTGCCCGGCTCATTTTTACTTTTTATGAAAATTCATTTTTCAAATTTTCTAATATGCAAATAGTTTAGAAATGAAGAGAATAGTATCCTTATTATAATTGTGTATTCCTTTTTGTTTTTATAAGTATGGTTTATATATTTATATTAATTTTTTTATCCTGATAATTTCACATGGTATCCATTTTATTTGTTACTTTATTAGAGTTCTTACAATTGCAAGTTATTATTACATGCCACTCAGTTTTACCATATTTGAAGTTTTTTATTGTTGGTTACTGTGGACTCAGTTTTTCCCCCTTACCCCCAAATTCATGTGTTGAAGACCTCACCTGCCATGTGACAGTATATCAGAGATAAGACCTTTAAGAGATAAGTTTAATAAGGTTGTAAGGATGGAGCCCTGATCAGATAGAACATTCATAATCTTAAAATGTTGTGTTTCTTGGCTTCTGTAACATTCCTTCCTGATCTTTTTTCCACTTTTTGGGTCCTGTCTCCCCAGAAGAGGGCCCTCACCATGTTGGCACCCTATCCTAGGCTTCCTAGCCTCCAGAACTGTGAAACAGTACATTTCTGATGTTTAGACAATCTTGTTAAATTTCTGTTGCTGTAGTGGCTTAAACTAAGACAGAGCCCAGGCTTTTGACTACTATATCACATAGACTTTTTTTCTTGGATCACACTGTCAGTAGCAAATGGGACTGGGAAGAAGCAGATAAGAAAAGTAGAAAGAACACGAAGAAGAAATTATATTACAAAGAGATGAGTATTTTGAGATTAAACATGCCAGTATTAAATTAATGAGACCTAATAATTTGTATGAATTTTTAGTTAAGTCCTTTGTGCCTTTGAAAGAGCGGTTTTATGCTAGTAGGCAACATACAGGTTGAAGAGGGTTAAGTAGTGGATGGGAGGACAATAAATATGTCTCAAACTCTTTTCAAGACAGTTGACTGTGAAAGGAAAGGGGCAGGTAGGACACTGGCAGGAGAGAGACATAGTCTGGGGTTGTATATTAGTTTTGTTTGTTCATTTGTTTTATGATAGAGACACAAAGGGAAAATTAGAAATCAAAGACTTGGTGTAAGTGTATAAATCCTTAAGAAGGTGGATGGCTTGAGTTCCAGGACAGTGATGAAAAGTTAGCTTTGAGCAGGAAGAGGGACACCCTTCCTCCACACTGCCAGGAAGGAGGTGAGAATGTGTGTGGTTGTTGGTCAGTGAGGGAGGAAACCAAGGAAGTCTGACCTAATAACCTTTGTTTTGTTTCTGTGGAGGTGATGTCATTTGCTAAGTGAAAGGGGAGTAGGAAACTTGAAGAAAGTGGTGGAAGTTTGAATTTGATTCTGTGGGAAGTAAGGGAGGGAGCTGATAAGGAACCCAAGGGAGGATTGATGGGCAGCAGTGAGAAGGGCTGAGATGGGAGACCATGTATATGTAGAGTTCTCTCTTTATGATTGGGGTTTTTATAGAAGTGATCCAGATGTGGGAAGTCCATCTTTAGGTTGATCCTTAGGTGTGTAGTAGAAGGACAAGCCAAGAAGAAAGTTAAGAATTTAGGGCCAGGAAGTGGGCAAAACCTGGCACTCAGATCCTAGGTTATATTGGATAAGAAGTGAAGTTTGGAGCATAGATAAAAAGATTGGGAAAAAGTAAGGAGGGAAAGTGGATAAAAATTGGAAGCATAAAGAAATTTAAGATCAGATAGGTTTCAATTGATCATTCATTCATTTATTACTATAAAAATTCATTGAGCACTATCTCCTAGATACTGTTCAAGGTGCTGTGGCTACCTAGATCAAAACAGAGCTCAATTCTGGTAGGAAAGTACCTTACACGTGCATGCACACACACACGTGTAAATTTCAGATGGTAAGAAAGTATTAAGAAAAATGAAAAAGAACAGGGGATAGAATGACATAGATGCTATTTTGAATAATGTGATTAGGGAAGAAGCTCTCAGATATGACCTCTGAGCAGACACTTGGATATCATCAGATACATAGCAATCCAGGGTAAGGGAATAGCACTTATGCCTGCAAAGACTTGGTAGGGCCTTGCTTGAGGAGAATCCATGGCACTAGGAGGTATGAGTAAGGGGAATGGTAATCAAATGGGGCATGATTAGTGGTAATCAATTAGGGCCACTGAAAGGATGTAGAATTTTAGCTATGTCCTGGGAAAGCCATTGGAACGTTTCAGACAGAGGAGTGACATGATCTTTCTTACTTTGCTGAAGGCTCACACTGGCTTCTTTTTGGAGAGTTGATTGACTTTTGGAGTCTAGGAATCTAGAGAAGTAAGAAGGCAAGAGATTGTAGTCCTCAAGTAATATGTTGGATTTCAGCTATTGAATGCTTCTGGGTGAAGAATCCCTTTGCTTCTCCTTTAAGCAGAGGCAGTCACTCCACAATAGGCATTCTTTTCTGTGGATAAATACTTGACCCTGGCCTTTAGCTAATGCCGCACCCTTTCCTGTTTTTGAGGGCTCCTCACCCACTTCATTATTCATTCTCCTATTTTGTCCTCACCTTGTCTTTCAGATCTGATGTACATCTTGTCTTCCTGGCCAAGACTTCCTTTTGGTCTTTTTTCAGACCCTTTTTTTTCACAGTCTTCAGAAAACATACCTGGCAGCTCAGTGTGTAAACCAGGTGAAAGTGAGAGGTATGGGGGTTGGGAGTGCAATGCTCTGCTCACAGGCAGTTATCCTCTGACCCTGCAGCAACTCAGACACCTCCAGAAAACCCAAGCCTCCCAGTTCAGAGTGTGGAAAAGCCCTACATTGAACTGTGACATTGCTTTTCTTGTACTAGGCCATATCTGGGATCACCTTGACTCCTGCTTTCCCAGCGTAACCTGTACCCTCATAATCCTTAGCATCTAGCTTGCCAAACAGTGGCACGTGCATCTCCTGTTACAAGGTGGTGTGCTAAGGGCACTCAGAACCATGAAGTAGTTATGATGCATCTTTGTGTGTGTGTTACTCATGGGCTGTTATTTACTCAATTAGTACAGTAAAAATCAATGTAGTTTTAATTATAAGCTATGGGTTCTATCATTCTCAACAAATTATTTTATTGACCATAATTAAGGATGTTAAATATTTTTATAACAAAAGAAAATAGATATGAATAGAGAGCAATATTTGTGTGGATCTTCAAAAATCTACAAGATCAAGAAATTTGAAGTTTGCATGGATCATTTAGGGTTATACCTTCTCTCTCCTGGGGATTATTAGGTCCTTCCACGTTAGGAAAACTGATTTAAATGGCTAGAACTACCTTTTTAAGTTTTTGAATTTGTAATACTGTATTTTTTTATGTTTAATGGAGCTATTATAACATTTTTATTCAGCATGGAGTTGGACACTGCCGTGATTTAGACTACGAACCATCAGGGTTTTCTAGTTAGAGGGAAAAAATATAAATATTTTCTTTTAGTTAATTTTGAAAATGCCATTAAACCAAGCACTGCTGTATTTAAAAGGCTTTATAAGAACCAGATGATGGCCTAGTAATTGGAACAGTACTCAAAATAAGGTTGTCTTAGGTCACAAAATAAGTTTCATGCTTTGGATTTTTAAAGATAGGATATCACATGCATTAAACTCTATGAGGTTTCCTGAGTTAAGGATGGATCTTCAGATACTAGGATAAAAACTTTCTTTGTCAGGACTGTTTACCTTTAAGGAATTGATTTAGAGATTGGGGTTTTGCATAACTCTGCCAAATTATGAAACTAATGAGGGAAAGAATTTAGTTATGTTCACTGATAAATCTGGAGGTAAGAGTTGCTTGGCACTCACATGTTACTACATTTTTAGTAAATGAATGAACCATCTTTGATATGGGTGTGGAAGTGATATTGTATGGTTATAGATACAGGACAGCTTTAGGATTGAAGGAGGGAGCCTTCCTAAGTATGCTGTCACTACATGATCTCTTTAATAGAAATAGGAACACAGCTATAAGTTTTCTTTAGAGTCTGACTGCCAGTTGTCAAGACTGTTTAATCATATGACATGCCAATTCTGTCTGCAAAATGGTGATAGCAATACAGAATCTTCTAGGAGCATGTAACTGTACTGAGATTAGGTGAGGTACATAGAATGGGATAAAATGCTTGTAAATCATGTATCTGATAATGGACTTGTATCCAGAATTTATTTAAAAAAAAGAAAACTCTTAGAACTCAATAATAAAAAGATATTCAAGTAAAAATTTCTGAATGGACATTCCTCCAAAGATGATTTACAAATGGCTAATAAGCACATGAAAAGATGTTTAGTGTCATTAGTCATAGGTAAAAAACAAATCAGAACCACATAAGATAACATACTAAACCCACTAGTTGACTATTATAAAAAATAGCAACAAGTAACAAACAGGTAAGGATGTAGAGAAATCGGAACCTTTATATGTTGCTGTTGGGAACGTAAAGGAGAAACTGCTTTGGACAGTAGCTTGGCAGTTCTTCAGTAGGTTAAAACACATTACCTAGCAATTCCACTCCTGGGGATCTACCCAAGATACATAAAAATAAAAAGCCACACAAAACATGTACATAAATATCCAGAATGACATTATTCTAATAATGCATGGCCAGTACAAAAACCCAATATCTATCAGCTGATGAATAGGTAAACAAAATGTGTTATATTTATACTGTGGAATATTATTCAACATTAAAATGTACTGTCATGTGGGACAACATGGATGAATTTCAAAACATTATGCTGAGTGAAGAACTCAGACACAAAAGGCTATGTGTTGTGTGATCTCATTTATATAAAATGTTCAGGGTAGGCCAATAAATAGGGACAGAAAATAAATGAATGAGTTAGAAGGGTTGAAGGGGAGGGGTGCACAGTGACTGCTAAATAAGTAGAGTTTCTTTTTGAGATGAAAATGTCCTAAAATTGTGGTGATGCTTTCACAATTCAGTGAATATATTAAAACAGCTATATTGTATATTTCAAAAGGGGGGATTGTATGGTATGTGAATTATCTCAATAAAGCTGTTAAAAAAAGAATAAATGAGGTAATATGTGGGCATATACTTTGAGTTATTATTATTTTAGTTTGACTCTGAGGCTTTTAAATAGTAGCAGGATGACTTAGATGTTTTTCCTGACTTGCAAGCCTATGATTTTTATGCCATGACTCAACTTTATAAGGCTGTAACTCAGTAATATAAAATATTGAAAATGTTGAAACATAAAATGAAAACTGCTTGGTCTACTATTTTTATTTAATAGGATTTTATGAATCAGTTAATTAGCAATAAGTAGAATATGTCATTAAGGAATTAGGTTTTAGAATCATAAAATTTTAGAGCTAGAAAGAACTTTAGAAGTCATCTATTCTTGGCTCTCTCATTTTGTTTTGTGAGAGAACTGAGACCTTAGGTCACAGAATTGAGCAAATTGTAGAACTGAGTCAATTCATTATTTTTTTGTTGACTGTTTGGTTTTGATCCTATTAGTAGTATCAAAACTTTTAATATCAATAGCAGCTATTTAAATGCATCTTATATATTAGGCACTCTGTTAGGTTCTTCATATTCAGTATCTAGGTTAATCTACATGATGATTTATGAAGATAGTGTATTTTACTTGTGTATTAATTTTCCATAGTTGCTGTAAAATAAAACACAAAAAACCTCTGTGGCTTAAATAGCCTAAGTTTATTATCTTACCCTTCTGGAGGCCAGAATCCCCCAAATGACTCTCACTGAGTGTTAGGAGGGCTACATTTCTTTCTGAAGGCTTTAAGAGATTGAGTCAGTTTGCCTGTCTTCCAGCTTCTGTAGGTAGCCCCCATTCTTTAATTCATAGCTTCCTCCCTTCTTAAAGCCAGTGGTGACTGGTTAAGTCTTTCTCATAATACCATCTCTCTGGTTCTGATTTTTCTGCTCTTCCTTCCCCTCTAAGGACTTTTGTGACTACTTTAGACCCACCAAGATAGTCCAGGATAGTCTCCTTATTTTCAGGCACATGTGCATCCCTAATTCCATTCTCCCTTGCCATGTAACAGCATAGTCAGAGATTTTAGGAATTAGGATATGGATATCCTTCAAGGAGGGACAGTATTTCACCTACCACAATCTATTAACTAGATGAGGAGATTTAGGTTTATAGAGGTTAGGTAAGTTGTTTAAAGTCACAAGAGTAGTAAAATGAAAGAGCTGATGTTTTAACCTAAGTCTGTCATGTGTCATATATATTCACAATAATATGGTATTTTCCACAAATGCCATTTGGTCCTGGTCCACAAAGTAAATGAGTTGGAAGAGTTTGAAGTGAATAGTGCACAGTGACTGTTAAATAGGTAAAGAGTTTCTTTTTGATGATGAGCTGTGTTCAAATATTATCTCTTATTTATTGTTTTAATTTTTATGTGTATTTAAGGGGAACATCATGAATTTTAATATACTTAGTGAAATGGTTATTACAGTCAAGCAAATTAACATATCAGTCATCTCACATAGCTAGCTACCCTTTTAGTTTTTGTGGCAGGAAAGCAGAAGTCTCTAATAGAGTACAACATTAACCATAGTCCTGTTGTTATAAATTGTACTTCTAGGCTTGTTTGTCCTACATATCTGCAACTTTGTATCCTTTGACTAACCCACATCTTCATTTTTCTTTCCTGCCTCTAGTAATCTCCATTTTGTTGTCTATCTCTATGTACTAAACATTTTTTCTTTCCTTCTTAAAGATTCCATTTGTATGTGAGATCATGTAGTATTAATCTTTTTGTAGCTGGATTATTTCACTTAGTATAATGTCTTCCATGTTCATACATCTTGTA
The DNA here is from genome assembly GCA_028644305.1 of Xerus rutilus. Lineage (NCBI taxonomy): Eukaryota > Metazoa > Chordata > Mammalia > Rodentia > Sciuridae > Xerus > Xerus rutilus. The sequence goes on along the minus strand of CM053410.1, from coordinate 30,664,989 downwards.
GCCAGTGGAAACAATTTTTAAAAAATTTTTAGTTGTAGATGGACACAATACCTTTATTTTTTTAAAATTTATTTTCATGTGGTAATGAGGATTGAACCCAGTGCGTCACATGTGCTCGGCAAGTGCAGTACTGCTGAGACACAACCCCAGCCCGGGAACAATTTTTTTTAAGTTGAATATAATAACTCATTATGTATACATGCATACACATACACACACATGTGCATGCACACACGTGTGCATACACAGTTTCTTTATCCATTTGCTGTGGTTAGGCTATGGTTTAATTATATCCCTGAAAGTTCATGTCATTTAAAGGCTTGATCCCTAGAATGGTAATATTGGGAGGTAAGCAGATTGTCTAATACTTTTCTCATTCTAGTTAACCCTTCTCTGTCTTTGGTGTTCTTCTGCTTTTCCCTTTAAGAGAGGGGGCCTAGTCAGACTTCCTTAGGTTATTGAGGAGTGCTTTCAGAAGGTAGTTCTTCTCTGACCTCTTGAATTCTATTGAAAGAGTTCTTTTATGAAAGGAGCAAGCCTGGTCCCACCCAACTTTCTGCTTCCCGGCTTGAGAAATTTGCCCCAACACATACTACTACTACCTTGTTATCAGCTATGAGGTGATGCAGCCAAGGAATAGTTCACACCAGTGCCTGTGCTATGCTGTTGTGTTTAAACCTCCCAAATTATAAGCAAGATAAACTTTTTTTTCATATGTACTGTCTTAGGTATTTCATTATAGTAATGAAAAGCTAGCTAATATACTGATCTTCTGTGCATGGACACTTCAAGTATTTCCATTTCTTGACAATTGTGAATAATGCTTCAGTGAGCATGGGAATGTATCTTTACATGGGAGATATTTTTATGAGGTAGTGATTTCATTTCCTTTGGATATATACTCAGAAGAGGGACTGCTGGGTTGTGTCACATAGTAGTAGTGTTTTAAGTTTCTTTAGGACCCTTCATGTTGTTTTTCACAATGACTGAATAATTTACATTTCCACCAAATGTATATGAAAGGGTTCCCTTTTCTCCACACCTTTACCAACACTTATCTTTCAGTTTTTTATTATTAAGGTAAAATTATATCAAGAAGCAAGCTATATTATTATGGAACAGTTAAAAGCATAGTAGAGAAGTGTATTTATTGATGTGGAAGAATGTTTATGACTTAAAGATTTCCATTGTATTAGTTTGTTTTTCATTACTATAACAAAATACCTAAGGCATGCTACTTTAGAAAGAAAGTAAGTTTATTTTGGCTCATAGTTCTGGAGTTGCAAGGCCTACGGATCTCATCTGGTGATGGCCTTCTTGCAGGTTATGTCCTGAGGCTGCACAGAGCATCATATGGCAAGAGACAGGGTATACCCATGTGTATGTGCATGCCTTCTGGTGTCTCTCTTTTTAAAAAGCTACCAGGATTCAATCATGAGAGCTCTACGCTAATGACTTTATATAATCCTAATCATCTCCCAAAGGCCTCTACCTCCAAACTCCACAGATTTTTTTCCACTGTCTTAATACCTCACAATGAGGATTACACTTCAACACATGAAGCCTTGAGGAGCTCTCAAACCTCATCCAAACCGTAGCACCGTCCATTAACCCCCCCATTTCTCTCTATTCATGAGCTCCCCCATTATCAGTTCTTTCTTTATATAACCTAGATACTCCAATTCAAATTACTTTAGTGCAAATTTCCTATTTTCTTTGTAGCTCTTTGGTCTCTCCAACCTGGCAAAGCCTCAGGACTGGGTGAACCCTGCTAGTTTTTTCTCTTTACTGATGTACTTAGAGGCCTAAAATTACCCTGCAGTTTCATCCAGTGTGTCTATGGCCCAGTGTCTCACTCCCCACCGCATGCTTCCTCCATTCTTCTCAAAGTTCTTAATCCCCTGCCCGTGTTTCTTGGCATGACAGTTGTCCTCCAGGGACCTATGCTTCCCTTTGAAAACACTCTTCTCTTGGCCTTTGTCACACTACGCTCCTCTTGTTTTCTTTTTCTCATTCTAGTTAACCCTCTTCTGTCTTCTATGTTTTCTATGTTCTTCTGCTTTTCCCTGACTTCTAAAAGAAGAGTTTATCAAGATTAATTCCTCCTCTTTTTCTCTTTACTTTTGGTTTTACATGTGATCTGTTTGCCCAAGTCTTTCATGTTACTTCTAGCACAGAATTTGTTAAGTGTAGCACTATTGATATTTTGGGCTGGGCAATTATTTTGTTGTGCCTTGTGCATTGTAGTGTATATTCAGTAGCACCTTTGACCTCTACCCACTAGGTGCCAGTAGAACTCCCTCTACCCCAGTGGTGATAACCAAAATATCTATAGATATTGCCAGATGTCTCCTGGGGGACAAAATAACCCCCATTTGAGAATTAGTTAATTAGCCTAAAGTTCTCTCCTGAGGATCTAAGGAAAATACCTTTTTGACATCAACAACTTGAATGTCTCATTGGCATCACAAATTTAACATGATAAAAATGGACTCTTGTTTTTTGCCCAATATATTCTTTCTGCAGTTTTCTTCCTTTTATATCTTTCATGGCCTCGTGGGCCACTGGAAGTACTTTGGCTTTAATTTGGAGTGAATTAGGAAAGCATCAGGGAGTTTGAGGCCAAGAAATGAGATAGTCTCATTTTGATCAGACCTTTTATGAGAATAGACTATGAGTGGGAAGATTGAAGCAGGAAGACTCTTATCTAAGAGGCAACTCTGGTAATACAAGAGAAGAATGGTAATGCCCTAGGCCAGGGTGGTAATAGAAGGGATGGTAAGAAGTTGTGTCTTTGGATTATTGCTTAAATATGAATATTCCTGAGAAGAGTAGTGCTATGTCTCATCATGAAATTAACTTAGTATGCTTTACTTCTTAAGTGTTTTCTAAGAACTTATGAGAAACAGGTTTTGAATCAGAGGAAGAAGAAAGTAATGAAAACCCAGGAACTCCCTGGGATTTTACTGGAGGGGATTCAAGCCAGAACAGGAAGTAAAATGAGGGATTCAACAGGATGAGGAAACAAAACATCCTGTACAGGCAGGTCTACCTCACAGTCTTATCTGTGACTGACCTTCCCACTGTAAAACATGTACCTTTAAAAGGATTGCTAGAACAAATGGAAGTTGGGAGACTTTCCTTCATTAAATATCAGAAGGAAGTCATTTGGATTATCTGGCCATTTGCTGAAGTAGGGTAGCTATTGGTATTTGGGATAAGACAGGTTTTTGTTGTATACGATTGTTTAATACTTTGCAAGACCCTTAAAGTCCCTGGTTCTTCAAAAACTAGCAAGAGTGTGCTCCCTTATTGTGACCTCTAAAAAAAATGTTCCTCCCTCCTACACACCAATTTCCAAAGTATCCATGGGAGTTGGGCATGCTCAACAGCAAACCATTGGACTAAGCCCCCTTTTTCTAATTATTCAGTTACCTTTCATAAGGCTATGACATACTAGATCCTTAAAAACACCTTGAATTATCTGGTTTTAGTCCTGGGGATTTAGAAGACATCTTCTAAAACTTTAAAATTAACTAATTTTTATTGCTGATACATCCATAAGTATTTTCTGTCCATGATATATGCCTTTAAAATATTAATACTTAATCCTTTAACAGAGGGTGTGGATGTCTCAGGGCCATTTCTAAAGAGAGTGGGAAGGACACAGCTTCAGCAGCTCTCTTGCCAGCACTGTATTATAAGGGAACATGAGCTAAAATGAATGTGGAATTTGAATGAAAAAGAATTTCCTTGTTGTTGGATTTTGTCAGAGGGCGTGGGAGTAGGATTGAAAGAGCTCAATGGCTAGTATGTGAATATTTATGTACATCAAGTCTTTATTAGATCTATCTAGTATTAAGAGCTAAATATATTTACATAACATTTTTAAAAAGTAATAGAAAATAGAATGTAATATTCATCATATATGTGAAAGATTAAAGACTCAGTATTGGAACACTGGAAAATTAACCAAGAAAAAGATCAATAATTTTGAATGTGTGACAATAACAGGACCAGGAGAAATGCTTGTATCAAGCATGACTAAGGATTGATATCCAAAATACCTGAAGAGTTCTCTCAAACTTGATGTAAAAATATTAAAATTCAGTGCATAACTGGGTAGAGTATTTTAGCAGTTAAGTAGTGTAATAAAAATGTGGGAATGTTCACCATAACTGGATAATTAAAAAAATGCATTTTAAATCAAACTTGAGTTACTACTTCCATTCTCTCAAAGTACTTAAAATAATTCCATGTTCTTGAGAAGTTTAAAGGAGCCCATTCATACTTGTTTGTTTCTTATGCTTTATCTTTTCCCAGCCACTGCTTTTCTCTGAATATTCTGTGTGATTTCAGACTCTTGTACCTTATTCTCATGAGTGTTTTTCTACTTCTTCTTCATCCCATCAGATTTTCACCCTTTTAGAGCAACAGTCAGAACCTGGGGGCATCTCTTCTGACTCAGTGCTAGTGAGCACCCTGCACTGCGGCCATGGGCACATAAATCAATTCTTACCACTGTCAGGGTGGGTCTTGAGGTTTGGAATGGTCAGGTCTTCCCTCAGGGCCTGGCACACAGTAATTGTTAAATGACTGTTGTCCTAAATCTTTGAACTTTGGTGAATGTTTTAGTGAACTACATTATGTTGGGTTGTTGAAATAACATGATCATTGGAAGTATGAGTGTGGCAAAATTTTGTAACCAAGTACAAAATGATATTTTTAGTGTGATTTTAACTGCACTTGAAAAGTAATATGCAAAAATGAACTTTTTTTTTAGATTTTTAGACTATTGATAAACTTATTACATTTATTATAGTCTTTATGATAAAATACGTAATTTAAAAAATCATCTGGCACACTTGACCTCTACCTCCTCGATCGCAGACTAACCTCTGGGTCTCCTGTCCAGTTATCTGATCTAACAGGGAGGAGGATGGGCTTGTGGACTTTTGAGGATAGTTGCATTTATGTGAGTGGAATTAGGTCCTCAAGCATATTTGAATTTTCATTGTTCCTTGATGCATGTAGCTTGAGAGATTTTATTTTCTAAATACTTTTATCAGATGGGAGCATAGTACTAGTTTTTAGTTTACAAGCGTGTTCCCATTATCAGTGATAAATTCCATAGCTTCTAATGCTGTCAAGTATAAATGGTAATTGATTTCTTTAATATATTTTGAGTATTGACCATCTGCCTGTGACCAACATAGAGAATTTCTTTAGACAAGGCCTTGTCTGTTAGGGAAGACAGATACATCCAGAGGCACTTCATATAGTACCATGAGTGCCATGAGTATGTGATGAACAAAGCATAGTGGAAGGCAGAGGGGAAGAAGTACTTTTTTATTTTTTTACCAATGGAGGACAGTGAGGTGCAAGGTTCTTCTCTAGTTAGATGACTCTTCAGCGGGACTTCAGAAAATGAACAAAATTTTTGCAGGATGAAGGAAAAAAGGAAAAGCATGAACAGAAAGGCAGAGGTATAGAAGTATAGGTTGTGTTCAGAAGCCACTGGAAGATTTTAGAGACTGATATAACATGATCAGTCTTATGCTTTTGAAAGAAAATTAAGGTCAGTGTGGGAAACAATTGGAACAAGAAGTCATGAGAAAAATGATTCTCATACTCTTCTGTTTTGTTTTTTTGCATGCTCTCTCTTGTGACAAGTTAGCATCACCAGAATTCAGATTGCAACGTAGATAAAACAGACTTTATATTATGCACAGTTCTAGCCAGTCAACCTTTTGACCTCACTACAGCTGTATATCAGAGTGTCTCTTCTAAAATTATGAGTAAGAACCAGTGGACTAAGGAATGAGATCAGCTAACAGGCCATTGTAGTGTTCCTCTATATTTCATTGTATAGACTTGGTGTTAGAGTTTATGTATAGAGTAGGGAAAAGGGGAATTACAGACCAGTGTTACTCAAACTTTTATGTGCATATGAATTGCCAGGGGAATTAAAAGGTAGGTTCTGATGCAGCAGGTCTGGGACAGGGCCTGAGATTCAGCATTTTTATAGGTTCCCAGTCATGCCAACAGTGTTTGTCCATGGACCATGTTTAAGTAACAAGAGTGAGAAAACTTGGGGGTGAGGCTGCAATGAGTAGATGGTGCTGTCATCATTTGAAATGCAGAACACAAGAGAAAAGAAAGGTTGGGGAGAATATGAGGAATCTCTGTCTTTGTGGGACATTCAGGTCAAGAATTATTAGCTGGAAATTTGGATATTAAGCATAAGGGAGAAAATGAGGCCTAGAAACAAATTTGAGAATCAGTATTTCATTGCTGTTAGGAAAGGCTGTGAGAATCAATGACATAACCTATAAGAAGGAGATGAAAATAATATTAGAAAATACGCTTATCCCTGTTTGCAGGAATTTTAATGCTTCATTCAAATGACTATAAACCAGCAATGGGGGAAGAAATTAAAAAGCTTTCTCCATATAAATAATTCTTGGGGTAAATTCAGGAGTACGAAGTCTTCTTTGGAAAACAGCCTTCTTCCTTGGTAATAACCATAGATAAAGTTAAATATTCCAAAGTTCTATTTAAGAATGCACTGAAGTATCTTTTATTATGAAAATCCATTCATATAAACATTTATATTAAGCATTTTCAATATGCCAGGCATTCTTTTGTAAGCTCTGGGTTAAAATAATGAGTCCTTGATACAATGGAGCTTATGGGGAGATTCTCAAAAGTAATTGTAATACAGTATGGTAAATGCTGTAATAGGGAAGTGTAGGGTGATATGAGAATGCCTACATACATCAGGGGCACATGACTCAGTGGGAGACATGAGATGACCTTGCTAAGGAAGTAGCATTTAAACTGAAACCAGAAGGCTAAGTGGAGGTGACCTACAAAAAGAGGAAAAGATGGGCATGCAAGCAGTGTGTTAGAGGGGAGAAGGGTCTGCAGGTTGGTGGAGTTCAGTATATGACCCATAAGGTATATGGTGTGAGATTGATGAGAGATGATCTTGGAGAAGTGAACAGAGTTCATGCTGGGCTATGACCCCTGGGACTTGGGATGGAGTCAGAAAATGATGTAGAAGGAAAAACTATTATTCTACCTTAGTGTAGTTTCAGCAGTAGTCTTAATTATGCGTATGGTTTTACAAGGTTTTTATGGACTGACCTAATAATGGAATGGTTACGTTGTTTCTATAGGAAAACTGTTGGGCTTCAAAAGCTGTATTATAATTCAACTTTCAAAAAAAATGTGTTTTTAACCATTTGGGAACTGCTTGGATGAATGTATGACTCTAGTACTTGTTGCTATTCATGCCAAAAATGTGCCTTTACTGGTATTTTTTTTAATGTGGATACAGTGTTGATTTTCTTACTCTCCAGTATAAATCAAATGTATCATTCCACATGTGCAGTTGAATTTTTTTCTTGACCAGATTTAGAAAATATATGGAAATAAATATATAAATATTTATAAGTTGTTTGGTTTTAAAAGTGTTCTTAAAAGTTAAGGATTCCCTCTGTAAACTATATTATGGTATATGTTATATACCAAGAAAGTATGAAAAATGAAGCTGACGTGATGATTGTTAATTAATAGAAAGTAAAAGATTAGTATGGTTTCACTACTGAAGTCAAGTAGAATGCAGAAAGTAAACAAAAGGATAAAATGCCTAGCTTTTTAAAATACTTATCCCTAAGTTCATCATTGTCATCACCACTACCAGCTATTGTTAGTACTAGAAAAACATGAATTTTTAAAGCAGGAAGAGGCTGTTAAGGCAAGTCTCTTTATAAAATTAGTTTATATGAGCTTTATTTTGTTTAACAAAACTGTAGGCCAAAACTGAAACTCTCAAGTTCCCATGTCTGCAACATGTGAAGTTAATTTCACCAACATCCATCTCAGAAAAAGCATCTTTCTTTGTTAGAATGCTTTCAGCTTGCAAGTAATGAAAGATCCAACTGAAAATGACTTCAGTAATAAGTACATTTTATTATCTTATATAACTGAAGATCTGGTTTTATAGTTGTTTCATGCAACAGCTAACTGCTGTCATCAGACTCTGGTTTTGCCTTTCCCTTATACAACCCTGGATAAGTTGCCTTTTGTCCTCAGACTTCTCCCTTCCTGGTCTAAGAATTTCACCTACATATCAAAGTAACCAAGATTGTAAGAAAAGAGGGTATCTCTTTTATATCTTTTTTAGAGTGAAGTAGATTTTCTTAGAAGCCTTCTAGAGGACTGGACCTCCCTAGCCAAAATTGCATCTTGTATGCCTCAATTGCATCTCAGGGGCCTACAAGTCCTGTTTAGCTGAGACTAGTCAAAATTCATGGCCTCTGCCAGTGTGAACACAATCAGGATTCTGTCACTCTGATTGCTCCCAAGGCCAATTTATTTTTTTCTAGACTCTTAATCCCTTTCAATCTCTTGGAAGATCCTACTCTGTTAATGATCTTCTTGCCTGTATTTTCAGTTTCTCTCTTCTTACTTGTTTTTGAATTCAAATTTATTGGAAGAAGAATCTACAGCTGTCATCTC
>CM053410.1:30553284-30656363 GCA_028644305.1 Xerus rutilus | reverse complement strand
AAGAGTATGTATGTTGTAGAACTCTCAATCCATAGATTGCCAATTCCATTCCTCAGAGCCTGCGGCAAGGCAGGACATCATGGTGGAACAGTGTGATGGAGGAATGTGACTTGGGACCTTGCACTGAGAAGCAGACAGAGCTTTGCTCAAAAAGGACAAAATACAAATCCCAAAGGTATGCCTCCAGGAACCCGCCTCCTCCAGCCGTACCCTACCACCAAGTTAATCCCTACCAGGGGATTAATGCACTGATTAGGTTAAACCTCTCATAACTCCATCATTTTACCTCTAAACTTTCTTTCATTGTCTCACACATGAGCTTTTGAGGACACCTAATATCTAAACCATAACAGTGCACATATTTCAGATAAGGTAAAAATACTTCATAGGTTCTTATTGATACTGCAATTTTTACTTGAGACTGTACTACGCTCAAGTCTTCCATTTGTATTTCTTTTCCTTTGCATCAAGAATTCTGACTTTCAAGAAAATGTTAAAGAATTAGAAAATCCCATTATTATTCATCCATTTTTATTCCATATTACACAGGTAACAGTATAATATAGGATAGTAATAATATTGAGTGATAACACTAATACTATTGAAAATATTAAAATACACATTTTTATATATACTCTCACCATCTTACTAGTATTTGGGGCTGGAGATATTTTCTGACCCTTTACTTCATTTAGCAACATTCTAGAGCACCTTCTCTGTCTGACTCCCTGCTGGAAAGAGGGTACAAAGAGGAGTTAGACACATACTTGTTCTCCAAACGCTAAGGGTCAGCATTGTTGGTTTATGTACCAGTATCATTCTGGTATAAAAAGATGTGGCCATAGAATCTGGGATTCTGTTTTTCTTTAAAGTAATGCTAATAATTTGATTGCATGCTTCCTAAAATGAAATCCTTTCTCTCAGTGTCTGCTCCTATCAGGAATAGCTTCTTTTTGTTAGGGCTCCTTGATACTTCTATCCTCCCTTTCTACTATATTAGTCAAGCAGGGTTCTTTAGAGAACCTGAACTAGTAAGGTGGATGGATGGATGTGAGAACAAGGGGAGAGGGAGAGAGAGAGTACTTATTTTAAGGAACCGGCTCACACAATTGTAGGAGCTGGCAAGTCTGAAATTTGTAAGACAGGCCAGCAGACTAGAAACTCAGGCAAGGCTCGCATGTTAATAGTCTTGAGGCAGAGTTTCTTCAGGAAACATCAGTCTTTTCTGATAAGGCCTCCCTTTGATTTAATAAGATCCACCATTAATGGAGGTAATCTGCTTTATTTAAAATCATCTGAGTGTAAATGTTAATCACATCCACAGAGACTCTCATGCAACATCTGAATTAGCGGTAGACTACACAGCTGGACACCTTAACTGTAGCCAAGTTGACACATAAAATTAACCATCACACCTGGGTTGAACACTAAATTTGTTGTCCAAATTGAGGATTATTTTTTTTTGAGAATAAGGAGTTATAAATAAATCCATATAATTATATACATAGAATATTATACAGTTATATGATTTTATTCATTGACATTGTTTTTTATCATTGGTGAACCTATAAAATAGTCCTTTTAAGAAAATTATTCTAACAATATTAACATTTATCTGTGCATTAAAGCAAAACAAAAACTGTTCCGTTGAGTTTCTCAACCTTGAAAAGTACAGTAAATGTTCATATATGTTATTTAGTATCTTAGTTATAATATTGGGTATGTATTTCTGAAAAATGTATTTTAAAATTCTGGTTGCATTATTTTTAATTACCTCATAAAATTGTGATTTTTTTTTTAAAGTTGCATTTTATGTTTGCTAATTTTGGGAGGTTACTGGGGATTGAATTTAGGAGCACTCAACCACGGAGCTACATTACCAGCCTATTTTGTATTTTTAGAGACAGAGTCTAAGTGAGTTGCTTAGCACCTCTCTTTTGCTGAGGCTGGCTTTGAACTCGTGATCCCCCTGCCTCAGCCTCCCAAGCCACTGGGATTACAGGCGTGCACCACTGTGCCTGGCAAGTTAAATTTGAATACGCTGAAAAATTTGAAAAAATCTGTTGATTTTTTTTTCAACAGCTGCTATTCTTTGTCAATTATGATTTAAAAATTTTAGAATAGGATCTCAAATTATAAATACTAAGGTACCTGTTAATTTCAAAGCAAATTCTACTAAATTGAGATTATTCTAAAATTTTGAGGTTTTGAAATAGTTTAATATGTAAATATTCCATCCTATATTATTTCACAGGTATTGTCTTTTTTACTCTATTTAGAACACTTCTAGTCAGCAAAAGTTTTAGAAAACAAAGCTTGTCAAATAAGTTGTATCTATTTTATGGATCTTGAAAAATTTACCAAATTTACATGCTGCTAATTTTTAGGCATTCTTAGATTTATTTCATTCTGCCATATATTATAAATAAGTTCTCTTTAAATACTACATATGGAATTAAAAGATTTTTGTCTTAATTTGGGCTGCTATTATAAAATACAAAAATTGGATGACTTAAAGAACAAGCATTAATTTCTCATAGTTCTTGAGGCTGAGAAATGGAAGACCAAGGTGCTGGCAGATTCACTGTCTGACAAGGGCCTACTTCCTATTTGCAGACTGGTTTGATCTTATGTCAAAGACTGGTTTGATCTTATGTCCTTATATGGCCCTTTCTTTGTGCATGCACTGAGAGAGAGGGGGGAATGAAGAGACAAAGATCTTGTGTCATCATCTTATAAAGGCCTTAATATCATCATGAGTGTCTCCATCACATTACCTAATCAATCTAACCTTAATTACTTCCCAAATGCCACACCTTCAAATACTATCACATTAGGAATTAGGACTTCAACATAAGTATTTTTTTGGGACAGGGAGGACACATATTTTTAATCCATAGTTATTTCCAACTGACTTTGAATGAAAAACAGGATTTAGAAAGTAATTGAAAGTCATCAGTGCTATTGATTTTGCCAAGTGGATCTTAAAAAATTCAGCCCAGTTCTGCGCCAGAGTTCCTGCCTACCATCGTGAGCACAGGCCAAGGCCCAGGACCACCTTCAGAGACCCTGCGGGAGCCAAGGGCAGACCTGCGACTGCTAGCCACCAGTCACAGGGAAACCCAGACCCAGGGGAAGGACTGCTTCCGGGGACCCCTGCAGGAGACCTGGCCTAAGCGAGGCCCAGGACCACCCCCAGTTCTACGCCAGAGCCCCTGCCACAGCAGGAGCACAGGCCAAGGCCCAGGACCAGCTTCAGGGACCTCAGCAGGAGCCCAGCCAAGCTCAAGCCCAAGATTACTACCCACCAATCTGCTGACCCGCAGGGGAACCCAGACCCAGGCGGACTGCCTCTGTGTACCCCAGCGGCTGAGGCCCAGGACCACCCCCAGTTCAGCGCCAGAGCCCCTACAGATCTATGGGAGCCCAGGCCCAGGGCTAGCCCCACCAGCTGGAATCCCTGAGGGAGTACAAGCCAAGATCAGGCCTAGGACTGCCCTCACAGGTCTCTGTCAGAGCCCAGGCCCAGGACCGCCCCTGCACATAGTGGGGATCCACTGTGTTGCTTCCTTTCTGTATCCATGTTGTATACTGCAGCCATCCTCATAGTTCTTCCCATTTATTAGCCTCTACCTTGGCTCAACAGATAGGGCCTGGAGACAGCGGCCCCACCAATGAACTGCATCTCCAATCAAACAGCCCAAAGCCATTGTAAGTCCCACTCTTGCAGCCCCATCTCTGAAAGTGTTTGCATCCATCTTGGGTTATTCCTACTGCCATCTTGAGATCCCTCCACTACCGCCACCACCATCTTTAGTGGTAGTAGTGTCCATCTAGCGACACCTGCTGGGGACTGGAAGTGAACCCCAAGGTGAGACACAGGTAATCTGTAGTATCACTACAATATTATAGGATAGAAATCGCAATACCTCAGATTGGCATTGCAAGAAAGGAAGATACATAATCAACATGAGAAAACAAGGGAAGAAAGTACCCCAAATAAACCAAGATACTAAAATAATGGAATCTATTGACAGTATAGTTGATGAAATGTCAGAAAAAGAATTCAGAATGTACATAATTAAAATGATCTGTGAATTAAAGAATACCTTAAGCAAGCAAATACAGGCAAAAATTGATCACTCCAACAAAGAAATAAGGGAACAAATAAAGGCAACCATCGATCACACCAACAAAGAGATAAGGGAGCAAATACAAGTAGCAAAAGATTACTTTAAGAAAGAGCTAGAGATTTTGAAAAAAAATCAGAAAATTATTGAAATGAAGGAAACAATAAACCAAATAAAAAACTTGATAGCATCACCAGCAGAGTAGATCACTTGGAAGACAGAACCTTGGATAATGAAGACAAAATATAGTCTTGAAAATAAAGTTGACTATATAGTGAAGATGGTAAGAAACCAAGAACAGAACATCCAAGAATTATGGGATAGCATCAAAAGACCAAGTCTAAGATTTATCGGGATAAAAGCAGGCACATAATTTTAAACCAAAGGAATGCACAATCTCTTTAATGAAATAATATCAGAAAATTTCCCAAACATGAAAAATGAATTGGAAAATCAAATACAAGAGGCTCGCAGGATACCAAATATACAAAATAACAACAGATTTACACCAAGGCACGTTATAATGAAAATGCCCAACATACAGAATAGACAGAATTTTCAAAGCTGCAAGAGAGAGGAATCAGATTACATATAGGGGGAGACGAATTTGGACCTGAGCAGATTTTTCAACCCAGACCCTAAAAGCCAGGAGATCTGGGAACATATACCAAGCTCTGAAAGAAAATGGATGCCAACCAAGAATCTTATATCCAGCAAAATTAAGCTTCAGATTTGATGATGAAATAAAAACCTTCCATGATAAACAAAAGTTAAAAGAATTTACAGTGAGAAAGCCTGCACTATACAGCATTCTCAGCAAAATGTTCCATGAGGAGGAAATGATAACCAACAATGATAATATACAAAGAGAGGAACTACACTAAAGGAAAGGCCAAAGGAGAAACTGAGTCAAGGTAAAAAAACAAAAACCAAAATGACCAGGATTACAAATCATATTTCAATAATAACCCTGGATGTGAATGGCCTAAACTCATCAATGAAAAGACATAGACTGAAAAAAAAGACCCAGCAATATGCTGCCTTCAAGAGACTCATCTCACAGGAAAAGACATCCACAGATTGAAAGTGAAAGGGTGGAAAAAAATGTTATCACTCACATGGACCACGTAAACAAGCAGGAGTTTCCATCTTCATATCAGATAAAGTGGACTTCAAACCAAAGTTAGGGAAAAAGGATAAAGAAGGACATTTCATACTGTTTAAGGGAATCATACATCAACAAGACATAACAATTATAAATATCTATGCCCCAAACAATGGGACATTATGTATATTAAACAAATCCTTCTCAATTACAAGAATCAAATAGACCACAACACAATAATACTTGGTGACTTTAACACAGCTTTCTCACCACTGGATAGCTCTTCCAAACAAAAATTAAACAAAGATACCATAGAATTCAATAAAACAATGAATAATTTAGACTTAAAAGACATATATAGAGTATTCCATCCATCAACAAGTGAATACACTTTTTTCTCAGCAGCACATGGATCCTTTTCCAAAATAGATCATATGTTATGTCACAAAGCAAGTCTTAGCGAATACCAAAAAATAGAGATACTACCCTGCATTCTATCTGACCATAATGGAATAAAATTAGAAATCAATGACAGATTAAAAAATAGAAACTACTCCAACAGCTGGAAACTAAATAATACACTATTGAATAACGTAGGGATAACAGAAGACTTGAGGGAGGAGATAAAAAAATTCTTAGAGGTAAATGAAAACTCCAATGCAACATATCAGAATCTCTGGGACACCATGAAGGCAGTGCTAAGAGGAAAGTTCATTGCATTAAGCTCATTCATTAAAAGAAGAAAAAGTCAACAAATAAATGACTTGAGTCTACATCTGAAAGCCCTAGAAAAAGAAGAACAAACCAACACCAAAAGAAGTAGAAGACAAGAAATAATTAAAATCAGGGCTGAAATCAATGAAATTGAAGCAAAAGAAACAATTGAAAAATTGACAATACAAAAAGCTGGTTCTTTGAAAAAATAAATAAATTGACAAACCCTTAGCCGCCCTAACAAAAAGGAGAGAGAAAACCCAATTTACTAAAGTACATGATGAAAAAGGAAATATCACAACAGACACTACTGAAATATAGAGGATAATTAGAAACTATTTTGAAAATTTATACTCCAGTAAAATAGGAAACCCCGAAGACACCAACAAATTTCAAGAGGCGTATGACCTACCCACACTGAACAAAGTCATACACAATTTAAACAGATCAATTTCAAGCAAGGAAATAGAAGATGCCATCAAAAGCCTGCCTACCAAGAAAAGCCCAGGATCAGGTGGATTCTCAGCCAAGTTCTACAAGACCTACAAAGAAGAATTAATACCAATACTCCTCAAACTATTTTATGAAATAGAAGAGGAGAGAACCCTTCCAAACTCATTCTATGAGGTATCACCCTGATACCAAAACCAGACAGAGACACAACATCAGAGAAAGAAAATTTCAGACCAATATCCCTGATGAACATAGATGTAAAAATTCTCAATAAAATTGGGGCAAATCACATACAAAAACATATTAAAAAAATAGTGCACTATGATCAAGTGGGGTTCATTCCAGGGATGTAAGATTGGTTCAACATATGGAAATCTATTAATGTAATTCATCACATCAATAGACTTAAAGATAAGAATCATATGATTTTATCAATTCACCCAGAGAAAGCATTTGACAAAATACAGTACCCTTTTATGTTCAAAACACTAGAAAAACTAGGGATAGTAGGAACATACCTCAAATTTGTAAAAGCTATCTATGCTAAACTGAAGGCCAACATTATCCTAAATGGAGAAAAAGTGGAAGCATTCCCTCTAAAAAATGGGAACAAGACAGGGAATGCCCTCTTTTATCACTGCTATTCAACATAATCCTTGAAACATTAGCCAGAGCAATTAGACAGATGAAAGAAATTAAAGGGATATGAATAGGAAAAGAAGAGCTCAAACTTTCACTATTTGCTGATGACATGATTTATATGTAGAGAATCCAAAAAATTCCACCAGAAAACTTCTAAAGAATTAAAAAATGAATTCAGCAAAGTAGCAGGATATAAAATCAACACCCATAAACCAATTGCATTTCTATATATCAGTGATGAATCCTCTGAAAGAGAAATTAGGAAAACTACTGCATTCACAATAGCCTCAAAAAAAATAAAATACTTGGGAATCAATTTAACAAAAGAGGTGAAAGACCTTTACAATGAAAATTACAGGGCAATAAAGAAAGGAATTGAACAAGACCTTAGAAGATGGAAAAATCTCCCATGCTCTTGGATAGGCAGAATTAATATTGTCAAAATGGCCATACTTGGATAGGCAGAATTAATATTGTCAAAATATTAATTCTATAGTTTTCATTGTAGAGGTCTTTCACTTCTTTTGCTAAATTGATTCCCAAGTATTTTATTTTATTTTATTCAGTACCAATGGTAGAGAAGACACAGAGACAAACCAACTTAAATACAGTTATCTTATACTAAACAAAGGTGCCAAACACATACATTAGAGAAAAGATAGCCTCTGCAACAAATGGTGTTGGGAAAACTGGAAATTCATATGCAGCAAAATGAAACTTAACCCCTATCTCTCACCATGCACAAAATCCAACTCAAAGTGGATCAAGGACCTGGGAATTAGACCAGACACCCTACACCTAATAGAAGAAAAAGTAGGCCCAAAATCTTCATCACATCAGCTTAGGACCTTACTTCCTTAACAAGACTCCTATAGCACAAGAATTAAAATCAAGACTCAATAAATGGGATGGATCCAAACTAAAAACCTTCTTCTCAGCAAAAGAATGAAGTGAACAGAGAGCTGACATTCTGGTAATAAATTTTTGCCACAAGCACATCAGACAGAGCACTAATCTCAAGGATATATAAAAGAACTCAAAAATCTTAACACCAAAAAAACAACCCAATCAATAAATGGGCAAAGGAGCAGAACAGACACTTCTGAGAAGAACAGACATGTCTATCAACAGACATGAAAAAATATTCAACATCTCTAGCCATTAGAGAAATACAAATCAAAACTAAGATTTCATCTCATGCCAGTCAGAATGGCAGTTATCAAGAATACAACAATAAGTGTTGGCGAGGTTGTGGGGGTAAAGGCATGCTCATACATTGCTGGTGGGACTGCAAATTGGTACAACCCATCTGGAAAGCAATATAGAGATTCCTTAGAAAACTTGGAATGCAACCACCATTTGACCCAGCTATCCCACTCCTCAGTCTATACCCAAAAGACTTAAAAACAGCATACTTCAGTGACGCAGCCACTTCAGTGTTTATAGCAGCTCAATTCACAATAGCTAAACTGTGGAACCAACCTAGATGCCCTTCAATAGATGAATGGATAAAGAAACTGTGGTATATATACACAATGGAATATTACTTAGCAATAAAAGAGAATAAAATTATGGCATTTGCAGGTAAATGGATGGAGTTGGAGAATATTATGCTAAGCAAAAAGCCAATCCCAAAAAACCAAAGACCAAATGTTCTCTCTGATAAGTGGATGCTGATCCATAATGGAGGAGAGGACATGGGAAGAATGGAGGAACTTTGGTCAAAAGGGAGGGAGGCAGGATGGGGTATGGGAACAGTAAAGATGGTGGAATGAGATGGACATCATAGCCCTAGCTTCATGTATGACTACATATATGTTGTGATTCTACATGACGTACAACCAGAGAAATGAAAATTTGTGCTCCATGTGTGTACAATGAATCAAAATGCATTCTGCTATCATGTATATCTAAGTAGAATAAATAAACTTTTAAAAAAAGATTCAAAGAATTCTAAGGTAACAAAAAGAAAAGATGTACTACTATGATAAAGTGTTTTTTAAATTTGACACCTCTGTCACAAAAAATATTTTAATTCACTTTATATGTGTATACATTTTCATAAACTGTGGTAGACTGTCACAGCTTCTGTGAATGAAATTGTGAAATTGCTTCCATTTTATTGGTAGTGGTATATTAGAGTTTATATAGGCATAGTTGTGAATTATATTTGAACCATAACCCAAGTCCAAGTTTGTTTCT
The DNA here is from genome assembly GCA_028644305.1 of Xerus rutilus. Classification (NCBI taxonomy): domain Eukaryota; kingdom Metazoa; phylum Chordata; class Mammalia; order Rodentia; family Sciuridae; genus Xerus; species Xerus rutilus. The sequence continues at coordinate 30,647,117 of CM053410.1, read as the reverse complement.
GTTTTATAATTGTTTTTACTTTAATGAAAATGTTTTTACTATGATGCTATCTATGCTCTACCAAAATTTGTTGTTATATTTTCACTGTAAAAATGGAGTTATATAGTTGGTTCTTATTCACAGATTTTATTCTTGTGAATTTTTCTATTCTTGTAAATTTAATTATAACTTCAAAATCAATACTCATGGATCTTTTGTAGTCATTCAGTGGGATGAATGACTACAAACAACAAAATAGAGATAAAATTTAAATTGGTCAACACACATTTTTTAGCTGAACACTTATGTTCTGCCTTCTTTCAGCGCTGATACTTAAATAAGTGTTCTTTATGTGGTCTATGAGGGATTTGTGTGTGTGTGTGTGTGTGTGTGTGCGCGCGCGCGCTTCTTGTTAGTGATTTTGGTGTTTCAAATTTTAACTATCAAATACAGAATTTAAGTGCTGTGTAGTGTTCCTAAATGCAGGAAGGCTGTGATATACCTTAAAAAGCTTCATTCAGACCTGTGTTATAGCGCTGTTAACTGTGAGTTATTAGCAATCTACATTAAATAAGATATCTTGAACCAAAAGCATATGTAAAACAAGGGTACATTTGATCAATTGATGAAAATTTGACCAGAGAGACTATCAGCCTACCGTGTATCTCTCAGGAGCAGTGGTTTGGTATTCACTAATTAAGTGTTCATGGTAATGTTATAAAACTTAACTATTCTGATAATGAGAACCAATTGTAATTTTATCTTTATTGTTGAACTTATTTTTAAATGAATGGAATTAGCAATTATAGCAATATCAGGTATTTGATGTTCTACAGAATAAACATCAAAAAGCTTTACTTTGATTTCACAAATTAGATGGAGCAATCAAGATATTATTGGAATTAATTGATTTATTCTATGTGACACCAATAGAAAGCCGAAATCATTAAATTGTGAAATTCTTCTGTTAATGGAGCCAACAAAGATACATTTATGACTTGACTTTGACTATGTGAAACAATTTTGAATCAGACCTGAGTTTTTTTTTAAAAAGTCATTTGATCTAGATGAAAAGCCATGCTTTATAGAGTAACATATAAAATACTTTCTTTACCTGCTTTTGTTTCATTGGTGTGTTTGAGCAGGTCATAAGCTGGGGCAGCAGCATTGAGTATTTCTTCTGGTTATGCTCTTTGAGAGTAAGGTGTCAGTCTTAATACTTATAAGAGGTAGGTCACTGCTAGGTGTCTTTCCAATGTAACTACATGTTATATTGATAAATAGCTTCACTGCCTTGCATCTCATACATGACTCTACAAGCTTATACCAGAGCCTGAGTGAAAATTACAAATGTGTCCCAGTTTATTTCATTGATCCCATAAAAAAAATCATTGGAGAATGACAAATCTAGGACATATAATAATTTTGTTGAGGCCCTGAGACAGTGGACATAAATTGGGATTGTCTTGGGAAAACTGACACACAGACACTTTACCTTTCAAAAATCTCCTAACGCCAAATTCTTGATTACTGTTTTTCCATCAAAAAGGCTATGCCCTCAATATGATTCACTTGTTTGTGACTATTTAGTAATTCCCACAGCATTATGCACTCAGAAAAGAATGTGAAGCACTCTTCTTAGTCAGATTTATTGATTGTGTCATTTCTTTTATTTCTGGAACATTTTCTATTCATCTAAAAACTTAAATTTTGTGTATTTTCACTTTTAAACTAAAGATAATAATAGTAATAAACCATGCAATTATTTTCTCTGAAATTATTTTTTTGTTATCTTAATATGAACACACAGTAATTAAAAATGAAAGTAATTTATATATATATTTGATAAAACTGGATTATCTGAATATGATTATAATACTACTTTATATTCTATTACAGAATTAATTGAAGTATTTACTCTGTATCTTATGACTGCAAGAGCCTTGGGAAATAGGTAAGTGACAAGGCTCTTTTGAAGAACTATTTCTGGAACATTAAGTCATTTGATCTCTTAGGTTCTTGGCAAATAGGCAATAGGCCATATCTGAGTGATTTACTTATTTTTCTCTTAATACATTAGTTAAAGTATCATATTTACATGATACTTTTCTCTAATACCTAATAATCATATTTTCCAGGGTATTTCAGGTTTATTATCTACAATAACCATAAGAATATCATTACTAAGACATTGAAGTGTAGTATGTACCAAAAGTTACTGTGTTTTTTAAAAAATCATTAAGTGCAATGAGGTACCTTGAATTGCACCTAGAAACTGAAAAAAGACATTAATAGAAAAACAGATAAAATCTAGTTTAGTTCAAAATAATGAATCAGTTTTAGTTTCTTAGTTTTGACAAATGTTGCTGGGATTTTGCAAGATGTTAACTTTAGGGGAAACTGGGTGAAGGGTTTCCTTACGGAAACTCTGTACTATGTTTGTAAATCTATTTTGTAGATCTAAACTTATTCTAAAATAAGCTTAAGGCAAAAAAGCCAAAGTTTGTTGATTTGAGAAATACGGTTTGGCAATAGATTTTCTGTGTAATGGTTTGGAAAAAATCAAAATTATTCATTACTTTTAAAAATCCAGACTCCATGAAACAGAGATACAGGAAAATGATGTAGTCATAGGAAGTATGGGAATTTCATTGTTTGGACATTGATGTATTGTTCATGGACTTGTCCTAGTACTTAGTTAAGGCTTTCTCTTTGAGTCTTTTAAGGCATTTGTGTATTCTTTGATCATTTTTTATAGCACTTTCTTTTAATGTAAGCAGGCCCTTTAAATGGTTCCCAGTGCACCGCACTCCTCCTCTTTGTTAGTGTACTAGAGACAGAAGGTCATGTGATGTGACTCAGTGGTTTGGAATTGTTAAGTATAGTTTGTTCAGTTATACCTACTTGAGCTTTTAGGTCAAATTCTAGACATGGTTGACTTATTGTTAATGAGTATGAATAAAGATGAACGTAACTTAAATAGCCTTTCTGTAATTGAGCTAAAATAATTTAGAATTGATTACTGCCAGATAATAGAAATTCTGTTTCCAAAATGGACTCTAGCATGATAACTCTTAAATTTCTATAAATATTAAGAGTATAAGAAGGGAACTCTGTAGTTTGCTGAAACTGTTATGTCACTTCTCATTAATAAACTAGCCATCCTAGTCTTATGAATGGTTTCCTGCTTCTGTTGCCAACTTTCGTAATCTTAGTTGAAATTCATAAAGGGAAATAGAAATATATTACAGTTAAAGGATGTAGGCATTTAAAACAATAGGCTCAGGCCTGAATGACTCTTATAGGATTGGAGATTTCTGTTTTGCTTAGTAATCTTTATTCAGAATAGTGTTATTAATCATATGTTAATAGAATCTACAACTCTGTTTCTTGGATGTATAGCATTATTGTTCCAACTTTGGTAGGGAAGTTTGGAAAAAAGGATAATTTTTTCAGACCAAGTTTAAAATTCATTGATCATGTAATATTTCACACAATACAAATAAGCTAAATGAAATTTTTATTAGTCTGTACTAGAAGCACATTAAAAGTGCTGTTTTTAAGGACATGATTACCATTTAGCTGGTTGTCATTGTGGCCATAAAAGTGAGAATAAAAGAGAATAGCTAATATTTATTGTGCACTTCTTATGAACCAGGCTATTTACTTTTATTTAATCTTCACTACACCTATGAGATAGATTGGAATTTCCTTTATAATGAGTGTGGGAGAGTAACAGTTATTTCCATGCTATCCCTGAGACTATGGGGCAGAAAGAAGAAGATCCCTTTGTATGCAGTACCCATAATTTGGTTCACAGTTTTAGTGCCTTCCAGGAAATGCTGACACATTGTCATGGACATACAGTAAACTTCAGATCACTTCCACTTTTTCTGGAAATAGTACTAGATCACACTGGGCGACCAAGAGCAGATTCTCCTAGAGAGACTAGCCCACATAACTTCTGTTTTTGTTCTAGCCTTGATATAACATTCTACAGAACCCTAACATGCCAGCTGTTTTCTATTACCTGATTAATCTGTTACCTGATAAATTACAGAACATTCTCTTATTGTGTGCTTCATTGATCATGTGCCAGGAACTTTTGGCAGCTCTGGGGAACATGCTCACAACATGTCTTTGGTCGGTTAGGTAACTAGAAGTTCTTAGTTGGCATGGGAACTTGGATCGAGAAACCAGAACAATTGCCAGAGATGAGGGAAAAAGTCAGAGATTTCTACTCAGTTTAAGTAGCACTATAATGAATAACTTGGCCAACAGTTACATCTGTATGGAAACAGCTTGAGCTCCTTCTTAAGAAGGTGAATTCTTCATCACTGACAGTGTATAATGGAGGCTGATCACCCTCTTGCTAAGATGTCCTTGAGGAAATATGTGCTGAGTAGAGTGGGAAGAGTTCATTTCTAAGATCTTCTCAAGTCAGAGATTATGTCAATTTTTAGAATCCTTTTTTTTTTTTCAGAAGCAGTTCTCACAGTCCTCAGATTCTTCCTCCCATATTTGTATTGGGAAACTTTCTCCATAAAAGTACACATCACTTTTAGGTTATAGTTGTCAGTAGTTGAAAGGAAGAAGAGCTACTTTCAAGGTTGATTTCTAGTCAATTGGCCAAGTGCTCTTCCAAAAATTTTTCTTTGAGACTTTTTCACTATTTTGATTGAACTTTTGTCTAAATAAACAAACATACATAAATTCTTAATAGATTTTAGTTATTAATCAAAAATTCCTCAAGTCTGAGAATAAAAGAACGTGCTACTTGGAAATAGCCTTTGGTTATAGTTTGCTAGAAATGGAAAATGCACCTCATTCCTACCCTTATACCAGAAACTCCTTGAGAAGTAGCAACTGTGTTTTGAGTGTTTTATTTGAGGGTCAGGCACCCCCTTTCCTTCTCTTCAAAGAGGCAAGAATATGGAGAACTTTAAGTTGCAGACATTTTTCATTAGACCTGAGTAAGGTAATGGCTTGTAACTGTGGTACTTAGAATTAATGATAGGAAAGAATGATTTTCAGGGTCTTAAAATACTTCATATTTGATCAGTTCTGGAAGCTAACATCTCAGTGATAGGATGACATTTTAAAATTGTCTCTGGCCTACAACAACTTCTTTAGCATCTGGGCCTCCTCACCTGTGGCCCCAAGGTGTACCTTGGCATACCATATGAAAATAATGTTTTGATGAGTACACTGTTTCTGACTCTCCAAGAAGGGCCTGCACTCCTTAATTTATCAGAATTTCTTCCTGTTTCTATATCTTCCCTGAGTTTCTGACTTTGCTGCTTCTTTTCTATTATAGCTCTCTCCCTGTCCTTTGGATTCAACTCTGCTTTCTTCCTGACAATTATCTTGACTTCACTCAAACAAAACTGTTACTCTGACTCAACACATATAGTTTATATTACCTCTCGTATTGATATTTTTGTCTTAACTTGAGCCAGGATCCTCCTAGAGGAGAAAGAAATTATAAAGATAATATGAGCGTTGCACATGTTTCATGGTTCTTGATCTCTTGCTCCAATGCAAATTGAATTTAAGTTTTCACTTGGCCATAGCAAAAGGCTAAAATGTCCACCCATCTCTTAAAACCAGCAATGAAGCAATAAATGAAGAAAGAAAAAGAAATTCTTAAATATAGTACACATCTCTTTGTCATCCAGCTACTTGGTATACATCTAAGCAGGGATGAAATGAAAGAGGCTTTAAACTACATACAGTTATGTTCAGATTTTTTTCCGTGGTGGGGAGGTAACCAGGGATTGAATTTAGGGATACTCAATCGCTGAGCCACATCCCCAGCCCTATTTTGTATTTTATTTAGAGACAGGGTCTCACTGAGTTGTTTAGCACCTCGCTTCTGTTGAGGCTGGCTTTTAACACTCCATCCTCCTGCTTCATTCTCCTGAGTCACTGGGATTACAGGCATGTGCTACCGAGCCTGGCCATAAATTCAGATCTTAAAATGGTATATTTGGTTCATGTAGTCTCTTTATTTACTCATTTATTTTCCTCCTTACTATTAATACTGAACTTTCTTCCTTACTAGTAATAGTGAACACATCTGTGGTACTTAGTATATTCTAAGTGCTTTATGTGTTTTAGCTAATTCTCAGAGCAATCCTGTGAGATATATACTATTATGATTCCCAGTTAACAGATGAGGTAAATAAATCATGAATCATTTAAGTAATTTGCCCAAAATTTATACAGCTGTGTGTCAGAGATGGGATTCAAACCCACTGTATAACCACTTGCTGTTTTGATCCTTGAATTCCTGAATTCATAATTTTAAGAAGCCTAGTTTCTCAGAGCACACACAGCATATTAGAAGTTAATTTAAGAGAATATGGTGACCTATGGTTCCCACTTTCATCTATCTTCTCCTAATAAAATAATTATTTACTTAAGAACACAAAGCTACATATGCAGGGGAGTTCTGTACAGTGTTAACAGTTTATGATAGCAAAATAATTGAATACAATTAAAAAGATACAATATGTATCTTGAATTCATGTATATGAATACAATACAAAAAGATCAGTAATGGTAAAAATGACCTTGAAATGACAGAGGTGATGAAATTAATGGACAAGTATATTAAAACAGCTATTTCAAGCCAGACGTGGTGGCGCATACCTGTAATCCCAGCTCTCTGGGAGGGTAAGACAGGAGAATCACCAAGTTCAAAGCTAGCCTCAGTAAGGACGAGGCACTAAGCAACTCAGTGAGACCTTGTCTCTAAATAAAACACAAAACAGGTCTGGGTATATGGCTCAGTGGTTGAGTGCCCCTGAGTTCAATCCCTGGTACTAAAAAAAACCAAAAACCAAAAACCACCAGCTATTTCAGATATGATCCTTGTACATAAACATAATAAAGAATGAAATGGAAGAGAGAAAATAAAAACATTGGAACATCTAGAAATAAAAAATAAGTAAAATTTTTACTAATAGAGATTCTTGTTTAAGAGATCAGTAAACTTAGGAACATATTGAAATTTTAGCTAACATGAAGAAAAGAAAGAAGACAGATTTAAAAAGATAAAAAGAGGCTGTGTCACTTGTAGGATAATAACCAAGTGTCTGATAGACAGTCTATTGTAATAAGATTAGGAATGGTGAGCTTAATATTAAAATAAGCATTAGAATAAGTATTCCCAGAGTTAAATAGGGTCATTTTATAATAACAAATGGGTCAATTCATTGAGAATAATCATAAATTTAAAATGCAACCAATACTATATTGTCAAAATTCATGAATTAGAAACTGATAGAATTGAAAGAAGAAATTGACAAATCCTCAGTTATAGTTGTAGAGTTAGATCAACATTTCATATACATATTAACTTATGAATTCTATCAAACATTTGATGCAGAAAATGGAGGAAGGAGGAACACTTCTCACCTCATTTTAGGAGACCAACATTATGCTAATCCTATAACCAGATAAAAGTATGAAAAAGTGTAGCAAAGAATACAGATGAAGAATTGGTTAACGAAACAAACCAGTAGGAAATCAAATCCATCAATACGTAGAAAGTGGATTTATTACAGGGATGCAGGGTTGTTTTAACATTGAAATTCACCAGCATAATTTATTGCTTTAACAGAAAAAAGGAAAAGAGCATATGCTCTTGTCAATAGTTATAAAGAAATCACTGGACTAAATTCAGTAGCCATTTATAATAAAAACTACCAAGAGACTAGAAATAGAGCAGAAATTTCTCAAGAAAGACATATTGCACCAAATTTCTAGCCAAAATCTTATTTAATGGCCCAAAGGATAGTGTTTTCTCCTTAAAGTGAGGAAAAATCCAAATGGCCTACTCTTCCTGCATTCATCTACTTTTGAAATGGAGGCCCAAACTGGTTTAGTGAGGCAATCAAAAGAAGCAGGTGGCATATAGATTGACAAGGAATAAGTAAAATGTTCTTTTTTTGCAGATGACTTGGTCATGCACAAAGAAAATGCTAAGAAATCTCCAAAACCACTAGAACTTATATTTGAATTTAACAGGATTGCAGGACACAAGTATATATACAAAATTAGGTGTACATGTATCTCCTAGCAATGAACAATTGGAAATTGAATTAGTAATTTATATGGGAATATGAAGACTCTAGAAAAGTAAGCAAAAAAAAAAAAAATACTGTTCTGCAAAACAGTATTGCAGAACATTCACTATCTAATTTGAAGATTTTCTTTGAAACTACAATGATCAAAGCAGTATTGGCCCAAGGATAGATATGCAGATCAGTGGAATGGAGATTCTGGAAACAGATCCAGGCATCTATGGTCCGTTGATTTTTGAAAGTCATGCCAAGGAAATTCAATGAGGAAAAGGTAGTCTTGTCAATAAATGTTACTTAAATGCCTGGATATCCCTATGGAAAGATTAACTCAGTCCTTACTTCCTTACACAGAAATAACTTGAAAGAAATCATGGACCTAAATATAAAAGATTAAAACTGTAAAACCTGAAGAAATCACAAAAGAAAATATTCAAAAACTTGGAGTAGGTAAGGATTTCTAAAGATAAAAAAGCATGAACCATAAAAGATTAAAAACTGATAAATGTGACTCCATCAAAATTTAAAACATATTCTTCAATGGATGTTTTTAAGAAAATATAAAAGCAATCCTTTGCATTTCATAATAGATGTACTTGACAAATGTCCTAGGACCAAAACACATAAAGAACTCTTAAAGCTCTTTTTTTTTTTTTTTGGTACCAGAGATTGAACTCAAGGGCACTCGACCACTGAGCCACATCCCCAGCCCTATTTTGTGTTTTATGTAGAGACATGGTCTCACTGAGTTGCTTAGCACCTCGCAGTTGCTGAGGCTGGCTTTGAACTCGCGATTCTCCTGTCTCAGCCTCCGAAAGTGTTGGGATTACAAGCGTGAGCCCCCACGCCAGCTTAAAGCTCTTATTTAAAGAATAGGCAGAAGAGGATTATAAATAGGCAGTAGAGTACAGGAAAAGGTGTTTAACATCATTAGATATCAGCAAAACACAAATCAGTACAATAAGAAGATAATGTTGTATACTCACTAGAATAGCTAAAATTAAAAATTTAAGAAGAGCAGTACCAGTGGCTGAGATGTGGACCAATCAGAACTTTCATATATTGCCAATGAGAATTAAAATGTTAAATCCATTTTGGAAAACCATACTTTCTTATATTACTATAAGACCCAACAATTCTATTCTTTTTTTTTTTTTTTGGTACTGAGGATTGAACTCAGGGGTACTCGACCACTGAGCCACATCCCCAGCTCTGTTTTGTGTTTTATGTAGAGACAGGGTCTCACTGAGTTGCTTAGCGCCTCACCATTGCTGAGGCTGGCTTTGAACTCAAGATTCTCCTGTCTCAGCCTCCTTAAGTGCTGGGATTACAGGCTTGAGCCACCGCACCCGGCAACAATTCTACTCTTAAGTATTTACCTAAGAAAAATAAAAAGCTATGTTCACATATAGACTTGTATGTGAATGCTTATACAGGTAGAGTATCCCTTATCAGAAATTCTTGGGACCAGAAGAATTTTAGATTTTTTTAAAAAGTTGGAATATTTTCATAGATTGGTAACAGTTGAGTATCACTGATCTAAAAATCCAGAATCAATGCTCCAAAATCCAAGACTTTTTGAGTGTTATATTGGCATTCAACAAATTTTGGATTTTGGAGCATTTCAGAGTTTAGAATTTTGGATTAGGGATGCTCAACCCGTAGCAGCTTCATTTAATAGCCCCAAACTGGAAACTGATGTCCATCAAGTAATGAATGAACAAACATTGTGTTATGTTCATGCGGTGGAATAATGTTCAGTAGGAAAGAGGGTAAAGTACTGAGATGCACAAATAATATGTATGTATTCAGATACATGATGCTAATAAGCCAGACACAAAAGAATACAAACTGTGATTCCATTTAATCTGTGGTGACAAATATAGACAGGTTGCCTACACCTTAGGGTAGATTGTGATGAACTTGTATGCAGTATAAGGGAACTGTTTGGGATGATATATGTAAGTTCTGTATCTCTATTAAGGCAGTGATTATATGAGTGTATAAATTTGTCTAAAACCATTGAAAAGTATGCTTCGTGTGGGTGTGTGGGTGTGGGTGTGTGGGTGTGGGTGTGGGTGAGTGTGTGTCTTACTATTTGTGAATTATACCCTAGTAACATTGTTTTTTTAAAAAAAAAGTTCCTGGTTCTCAAATTTCAATAGTTATTTTACTAGCAGAAGATTAACTTCTGTTTAATGTTAGAAGACATTATGTAAGGACTGAAACTTAGTTGACCTGAAAAATCCATTTGGGTAGATCAATGTGAATATAAACAATACATGAATTAAATATCCTTAAGGAGAAAGTAGATGAATTTTCCGCATATTTTCTAGCCTATGTATTAGAATGGGACCTCAGAATGCATTGATGTTCTTTTCTATTCTCTTAGATTGATATTTGGTAGTACCATTGGCACTGAGAAGCATCCAGCTAACATGAAATAATTGCAAATCATCTGTTCTTGGTTTTATTGTTCATTTCCGGATTAATGAGTTGAATTTGATTTCATTTTTAAGCTTGAAAGCATGTATAGAAAATGCACTAGTGTTTCTTAGAATCTATTCTTTCCTTTAGAAACAGAATCCCTAGATTTTAGCATATTGTATAGCTACCCATCTAGACCCTGTGCTTCTTAGTTTCTCTTGGAGCAGGGGTGGATGTGTCACTAATGAGAAGTGAATTGTAATGTGAATAGGGTCACTTCCTTTAACACATGCAGCCTTCTTTTTTTGTTTGTTTGGGTTTTTTTCCCCCCTACTGGCTGGGATGTTATACCAGTTTAAAAAGCCACTTTAAGTACAGTGTTGGAAACTGTATGGAGGATGGCAACGCCAGCATGGATTTCTAAGTGATCCTGTGATGCACACCTTTCCCTGACACCCTTTGTTGTTACACAAAAAGGAAAAATACCTATCTTACTTGAGCTATTGTACTTATTATTCTTTTTGTGTGGTAAGAAGTTTATACATCAATAAAAAATGGAAAGCATTTAAATTTTTAAAGTTTTTGTCTCTATACAAGAAATACATATTTTAGTTAAAATAATTTTAAAAATAGAATATGACTGTATACTAAGAGTTACTTTTTGATCCAATAGTTATTTAGGAGCTTGTTTCTCAGATTATCAAGTTATAATTAAACTTTTGATACTAGTTATTAATAAATTGATACTTGTTTTGTTATTATGGTTGTCTTTATGCACTATTTTATGATCAGTTTTGTTCAAGTTACACAGATATTTTTAAAGTTGTGTTTTTAAGAAGCTAAATGTTCAACTTTCTATAATTTTTTGTCTAAGCAAAGGTTTAAAGTTATTAATCAGTGATTTCTTTCATTAATTTTTTTATATTTGTCAGTTTTTGGTTAATGTGTATTTTACTGTTAGTTATTGCCAGTATCTCAATTGAGGATTATACCTTTTATCTGAATAAGATAACTTTCTTCCTGGTTTGTAACTTGTGCTTTGGGTTTTGTTTCAGTTGATATTGCCGCCTTTGTTTATATTTCCCTTTAAATCTTTGTAGTTCTGATATATTTGCCTTTCCTTTTTCATTTCTTTTAGGTGTATTTCCTAGAAGTGTAGCATAGTTGAATTTCACTTTTACAACCTGCTGAGAATCTTTGTCTTTTAACAGATATTTAATATAGTTTTTGTAAAATTGATCCCATTGGTTTCATTTCATTGATCTTGTTTTAAATTTTAACTCCTTCCTTGTTTCCATTGTATTTTGAGTTTTTTGCTGTTTGATATAAAGTTTTGTCTTTGTTTAATTTAGTTTTGAGTTTTTAAATGTAACCTTTAAAATCTGCTAGAGATTATTTAAAATAATTTTTCAAACATTTTTCTGTAAAATACCTGTAATTCATGTTAGATCAAGAATCAGATGGTATCTCTTGATGTTCCTGGTCTAATGAGCAAATTTAAATTTTACTTATCTGCTTCTCAGTTTTCATTAATATGATCTTATGTTTTTATCCCAGATTATTATTAAATTGCTATTTAAATAATTTATGATATTTTTCATTAGCTTTTATATGGGCATAAAGATTATGAAAACCCTAAGACTGTCACAGTCTTAAATAAATTGCCACTTTTTCCAGTTATATATCAAAATGAGCCTTAAGAAAGTCATTAAAAATGTACTCTCTTTAGTATTCCTCATTATTTTCTTGATCTATTCCCATTTATCTTCAAAAGATAACTATTTTCCTTTCTCTGTTGCCCACTTTCAGGCCATTTCTTTGCTCATTAGACCAAGAAGAAGTAGAAAAAGTCAAATTTTAAATTAAAATATCAAATTTTGCATTTGATATTTTCTATAGCAAAGTATAAGACCTAGAATGCATTTTAGATTATTGTATTAATGGATTTTGTGGTAGTGGATTTTATGGGAAACATTGCTGGTTTAATTTAGTCAATTTGTAATCTTGTTTTTTAAGATACCTGTCAATTGCTGTATCAGGTTACATGGGGCCTGACATTTAGATTCTTAGTATTTGCTCAAGATAGAAGCTGTCCTCCTGCTGCTTTGAGTCTCTAATAGACTGTTATGTCAGGCGACCTCTACAGTGGGCATCAGCTTCATTCTCTCTTTATATTAAAGGTGCTCAAGTGGGGACTTCCCTAATTTTTTCAGAACTTGATTGAGGACCGTTTGGGGGAACAGTATCTTAGTGGACATGCAGGCTTTTTTGGAAACTGTAGGGAAGAAGTCAATAGCAGTTGCTAGAGGTAATATCTTTAAGAAAAACAATACTGTTGCTAAGTTGGTTTTAGAGATGGAAGTGGTCTTTCTCAAAAAATTTTAACAGGTTAATTATGTAGCTAAACTACCAAGATGTAAGGAGTAAGGCAAAGCAGAATAAGCCTCTCCAGGTTTGCCCGTTGGAGTGAGGTTTTGGCAAGAGGTTCATTGTGGTTGTGGTATTTTGAAAAGCCATGACTACAGTGGTAGGAAGACCTTTATTCTAACTTTGGTTCTGTTTTTCTTTGTGACCATGGCAAACCAAATTTTCTGGGTTTCAGGCTGGATCTATTAAATGAAGACTCTGACTCTAAGATTCTTTCTAACTTAAAAATTGAGTGACTGGGGCTGGGGTTATGGTGCAGTGGTAGTGTGCTCGCCTAGCACATGTGAGGCACTGGGTTCGATCCTCAGCACCACATAAAAATAAAATAAAGATATTCTGTCCACCTACAACTACAAAATAAATATTTTTAAAAAAATTCAGTGACTGACCAGAGCAACAGAGATAGCACAGAGGTTTCCACTTGTCAGCATTTTTATTTTTATTTTTAATTTCATTAAGCAAAGGAATCAGCTTAATTTCATCTTATAAAGTCAAGAGGAGTAAATCATTTCTCTCACTACTTTGAATAAGGAGAATTAGAAGGGATCATATGGGACTCCTATATTTATGTTCTGACCTAATATTAGGTAAGTGACACATGTCGATAGTCTTAATTGTAACACCTGGAAGTCATCTGGTACTAGAATGACTCAGAGGAATGTTAACTCACCATTTTTTTCCCTGAAAAAACTGAGAAAGAGATTTCTTTAGATTACCAGAAGGTTGTCACCTTTTCCACTGGGATATGGGTGTATCTCCAGATAGAGGATATTGGGAGGTGGGCGCCCTGTGTGGTTAACAGCCCAACATCAGACTGTAGTCACACTGAACATTTTTCATTGACAAGATCATGAGTGGGGAAAAGGCTTCTCACATTGAAGTTGTGTTTCACAAGAAGAGCAACGGGATGCTGCCTGGGCTTATTTCTTGTCATAAGTTGAACTGAGCATAGTCACATGCAAGGTAGGCAGAGTGAGTTTTCAAATAATGAACATGTCACAGTTGTGAAAGAGCTGGAAACAGTGCTGACTGAGAAAAATCTGTACAGTAGTCCAGGGGTGACTCTTTGAATAAAGGCTTTTTGTTCTGGCCAAATTCTAGAGGGAAAGCCACCAACACAAGCCTGTCTAGAGCAGCACAGAAAAGTCTGCACAGCTGGCATGGGTTGCTTCTCTTTTCTATAGTCATAACATTAAGAACTAAAAGGTGGTTGGAAAGTTTTATTTCTCTTTCAAGAGCTTCTAGTGTAAAAAAAAATAATCGGAAATCTGTTTTGTTTTAGTAAATAAAGACAAGTCACAAGTAAATGCAAATAAAATTCAAAATAAATTAGAAACTTGGATAAAAACCTGTATGATAGGCTTTTAAGTGCCTGCATACATTCGGGGAAGACCTGCTAGGAATGTAGAAATGAACATTCAGTAGCTTCTGTACTCAGGAACTTAACTTGAGTGAAGGAGACAGATATAGAACAAGTATTCATTTTGTTTCATTCAGTTTTTGTAGAGCCTAAGACACTGTACTAGATGAAGGCCTGCAAGGTAAGATAGAGAAACATTTGAATTTTCAAGGCATTTATACTCCAGAGATGATGAGTAAACAAACAGGTCACTGAAGCACCAGGGTACATTAGAAGCATGAGGACAAAGTTAATCGAATGTGTGGGAAAGAATGATGCAGATGACTTTAAATGTTTTTGTAGAACTCAGCAGCTTTGAGGTTTCTATACCTTTAGACTTCCAGCATCCTTAAGATTTCTGAAGACTACTTTGTAGAACTATGGGAGTCAACAACTAGAGGAACCACTGTTGTCTGTTTTTGCAGGTTATGGCTGCTTAATATTAATGAGTCTGTTGGAACTTAGCAGCTAGAAGACAAAAATTGTTGATACATGTGCTTTTCATTTTCTAGAAATAAAACTGATGATGATGATGAAGATGATGATGGATTGAATTGCCCTGTACTAGCCACAAATTATACCTAGAAACTTTTACTTGAAATTATAGGAAGATACATTTTGATCAATTACAATTTCTCATTAATTTACAGAAAAGGGTTTTTTTTTTTTAAACTTTTAAGTATATCTGCATTGTACCACCTCCCACAATCACCAAATTTCCCATAGCTGTTTTGTATTGGGGGTTTCTTATTCAACTCAGTGTCCTCTTGTTCAAGTATGAGGCTGTGTTTTATAGTTCTCGTCCATTGAAATGTTGATGTCTTTTTTTTTTTTTTTGGTACTGAAGATTGAACTCAGGGGCACTTGACCCCTGAGCCACATCCCCAGCCCTATTTTGTGTTTTATGTAGAGACAGGGTCTCACTGAGTTGCTTAGCGCCTCGCCATTGCTGAGGCTGGCTTTGAACTCGCAATTCTCCTGTCTCAGCCTCCCTAAGTGCTAGGATTACAGGCTTGCACCACCACGCCCGGCTTGAAATGTTGATGTCTTTTTATAACATGAGAAGCCTTTAATTTGTAAGCTGAATTTGGGCTATGGAGCATGTCACTTACCTCCATCGCTGAGCCATTGGAAGCCCACTATTTGCTGCTCTTCGGGAGTTAATAAGAGCTTTTGTGACCTGGTTTGCCCAAGCTGTGTGGCTAAAATCTAGATGAACTAAAGGGAAAAAGGAATGGGATAAAAAAAGTCAGCAATGGCTGTGAACTAGAAGGAACATTAGAATTTTAAAAAACTGTATATGGTACAGACCAGAACAAGAAGTTAGGAAAAGCCTAGGAGGAGAGGTTTTTAATTACAGTGCCCTCAAGACATTTGAAATAGTTATGATGATTTTTAATAGGCAACCCTTTGGCCTTCAAAATAATCAAGGATTCAACTTTTTGTGTGTGGTTTATTAAATGTACACATACAAAATTGAAGGGAAAAGATACTCTTTTATATAAAAAGGTTTTGATTTATGGTTTTCTGGACTTTGAAAGCTGCTTTATGCCTTTATTAAATACATTCAGTGGTTTTAAAACATAATAGAATTGTGAAGAAGGTACAGCAGGTATTTTTAATATAGCAATTAGGAATGTTATTAGAAAGATTATTAAAAGCAATGTGCAACCTAATGCTTGAATGGAATTACTAAATAAAGAAAATGAAGTTTTAGAAATTTAGATTCATTAACTACAAATATAAGTAGATTTTTTCATGTAATCCCAAATTAGCAATAGAATTTAAACTTTTGAAGATAATACTTTATGTATATATTTTCTTTTTAAAAATTATTTACAAAGGGATACATGAATATTTTTTCTTTTTTGAAAAAAACAAAAAGAAAGCCTTGCAGATCGTACTGAAGTTCCCTTTGACCACCACACTCTCCCATCTTCCAAGGGATTATCATTTTGCCATTTATTCTTGCAAATTATTAAAATATTTATGTGCTAACACACATATATTCCTATAACAAATTTAGGTTTTGCAAAATTGTCTTAAAAACACCACAGAATATATTGATTTTTGGTTTATTTTAAATATGGCTTTCCACTGTATGTTGTGTTTTTACTGTTTCTTCAGTATTACTAATAGTAGCTGACATCTTTTGGTTGGTACAATGTGCAAGGCAGGATACTTAGTATTTTTCATGTAATTTAGTCTCATAATCTTCACAATAACCTTCAGAAGGGAGTAAAATGTTGGTTTTATATGAATAAAACCCCACCTTATTTATGTCCTCCATTTACATTAAATTACTAATGCCAGTAGTTTTAGCATTCTTTGATATCACTTCATTTAGAATAATTTTTGAAATTGGTAAGAATATAACTATTAGTTCTGTTAATTTTGTTATTCTTGTGTAGCTGGCCTTTACCAAGTCCCTGGAGGCAGGTATTTCCTTGTTGTGCCAGAAGGCCAGAGTATGAGGGTGACTCCTGCTCACCTTTTAGGAATGAAGAGGTACAGTATGTATTATATTTGACTCATTCTAAATGAGCAACAGACAACCCCAGACATTTCCTCACTTGTTAATGGTTTTAAAAGCCCATGCCTGTGATGATGTCTTTATTTTGAGGATAGTAATAGGATATAAGACCTAGTTTGACAGAGGTTTGACTTTGAAGGATGCCTTTTGCTGTGTCCTTAGTCACACTGATATGAGGAAATTTTAGGCTGCTGAATGGAAACTCTTAAGAGTTTTTATGAGAATTGGTGTGAAAGGGAGTCATATTGGGTGTGTTGAGAGAGAAAATTGTGCTTATGTATACCATGTTTTGGAGTCTGGATGAGGATAATTTCAACAGTGCATGACAAAGTAAAGAACTTCTAGTGAATGGAATAACTGTCAGAAAAGTTTAAGTCCCAGCTCAGCTGCCTAACTAGCAGTAGACCTTGAAAAACCTCTTTGTACTGTTTTAATGAAATGATGATAATATTATCCATTTCATACAGTCCTGGGGTTTAAATTACATCAAGTATTTTATATGTTGCTAAGTACTGTACAAATGTGCCAATCTTAGGTGCTATTGTTACTGTTTTCGTCATCAAGAGTTGTCAAGGCCTACTACAGTTTGCATCTTCTACTAATGCCTCTATACCAAAAACTTAACCTGTTTGTTTCTATCCTTTATTACTTGAAAGAGGTTAACCATATTGGGGTTCTGTATTTTCAGAATAAAGAGACCCTGTTGCTGAGTAATTTAATAGATATATATCAATCAGCATTTCTTCTGGCTGAATGCTAGAAAAAGTAACTTAGAGTAACTCTCAAGGAGAAGAGAAAGCATATGCTGAAGGTTCCAATAAATAACATCTCACTAGCAATACGTTAGTGTTCATGGGCACTTTTGGTCTTTTTTGGTCCTCAGTATTTTAAAAAATATTAATGTCTATCCACTTACTAAAACAGTTGTCAGTAAATTTTGCTGCAGATTTTGTTGGTTAAGTAGAACACTTAAAAACAATCAAATTGTCTAGTTTAGGTTTCTTTTTGGTTATAATTCTAAATTTATTTTGAAAGCTTGAATAGCACTCAACGAGGACATGAGGTTTTTATGTTTAATAGAACAGCACATGAGTTAAAAATAGTTGAGCTTCCATTTCCAGAGTATGTGCTTATTTCCAGATGAAGAGACTGAGCTCCACGGCGTTTGCATTTGCTGTACTTTGTGGTCCACATTTTAATGGGGAAATTGAAGCCCAGTCAGAAGTCTGGCGTATTTGAGTTTGGTTATTGTTTTCCTCACTTTCATTCTGCTACTATTTTCCCAATACAAGTGTTGTAGCAATTCAGGATATGTGGAAAGAACAACAAGTTTAGCTTGTTACAGTCTGAGATTACATTCTCTGAGTCAATATAGAGAAATTAAACATCAGTTGTTTAAGGCAATTAACATACCAGTAATTTAAATTTCATTTGCTGTTTTTAGGAATGTGCCATTTATTCTATATAGGCTATTCCTTGAAGAAGACTGTGTGCTGGGGAAAAAAAAAACTTTTTTTTTTTGTTTTTTTATCATTGTTGTTCCTCCTTCTGGAAAATTCTGAAACACTAACCCTTTTGACATTTATTGATGATTTGCATTGCCATTTCTGTATTCATTTTCTTTTTTTTTTTTAAACTACTCTTTGTGGCAAAACATCTCTATTCTAAAGTTATACCAATGGGAAAAGTTAAATCTTGTTTCAGAGTGATCTATGAAAATCCATTCCATATTTTAATCTTAATCCATTTGAAAATCACTGTTTTTCTCCATTGTATCTGGTTTCCCCACCTGTGAGGACTGTTTATGTGTGTGTGTGCGTGGGCGCATGCATGCATGCATTTTAATTAATACATTTTAAATGCACGTGTTTACGGCAACTGAGCATTTCTCTTCTTTCCTAGACAAAGATGTGGTAAGAATCTGTCTGTCTCTCTCTCTTTTTTTTTTTTTTTTAAGATCTGACCCAGGGGTCTCTGAAGGTGTCTAGTAAGATCTACACAGTTATATCAGCTTTTCCAGATTAGCAATTAGAAATGTTTTAACTTGCCTTGGCTATAGCTAAGCTACTTTTAAAAAATTATAATCATTTGAATTGTCTAACTTTCTGACTTAGAATATTGAAAAAACATTTTACATTGACTAAAGAATGTATATAATAAGAATTTCTGATTCTATTGCCTATTATTTACTGTGGAAAAAATGCTTTCCCTACAGACTGACTAGGAACAAGATGTTTAAAAACATAAACCAAGGTGGAGATCCATTTGTTTGGTCAGCTTTATAGAAGCCATGCTTCCCTACTGATGAATCTGCCAGCTCTTCCATCTACCCACCCCTGCCTGATTCTTTGGAAAGTATACTTAGGGCTATGTTGAATAAGGCTGTGATACTTTGCATGTGTGGCAATTTCAAAAGCCACAGGCCGTTTCCTAGAGCAGCCAATTTTATCATATTATTATGAATGTTTGCTTTGTGCTGTGTGTGTGAAATGTCTTTTTTCCTTTTGCCCAGTCCCTCTCTGCTCTTGCATGTTCACGAAACTAGAAGGCAGCAGGACTCCATTTGTCAGAGGCAGTAGGAGGAAGTACAAAGATATGAAAGGGTTACTGTTCACATTTCCTGTGTAATTCCCTCTGATCTTTCTGAGCTGTAATTCCTTTCTTGATGTTAAGCATTCCCAGGCCCCTTTAACCTTCTGGCCTGCTTGCACCCGCCAAGTTTGTCCCAGGTGATTATGTAGGCGAAAACTCCTGTTTTTTTAAGAGTAGAAATGGCTACTTTTCTGTGAGATAGGCTAAATTCCTTTGCAGTCTGCAAAGAATTCCCTTTCATTTAATACAACAGAGCAAAAACATATTGGTTTTCAAACTAATATTTAGCAGCCAAGTTTGTTGTTGGTTTGCGTAGATTTTTTTTTTCTAGTCTACTGATTCCTGGTTTAGTAAATTTCTGTTTGAATGAAACCCTATCGATTTTTTCAGGATTACATTCTTATGAAAATATGCTTGAGAAATGGGTTTTGATTCTAAAAGGGTAAATTTTGACACTAACATCTCAACTTGAGTCTACTTAATCGGTATATCATTTTAAGTTGCCTTAAATATAAAGCTGTTACAGAAACTGCAACATTTCTGGTTCTTTTGTAGTCAGTTTAGAAGGTTATGGTTGAACATAGTGAAGATACTTATTTCTGACTTCTCTAGTTTTGGAAGTATATAGCAGTTCATTTTGATTCCACAATTTAAAATATATACATTTTTGTGGTTGGCAAATAGTTTCTATTTTTGCCTTTTCCATTTAAGTTTTAGAAGAAAATGTTATGCTCTAAAGCATAAGAATGTTTCAGCAGCTATTTATCAGTTTAGAGGGACAGGAAGTACCTATGCCAATACTACCCTGATCTCAGGTAGTGAGCTTGTGTTTAGACACAGCTGTAGATTTACATTTACTCATTCGGCTTATAGCAGCACATCTTTGTCCTTAGCAGCTTGGGAACCTAGAATTGTGGGGAAAGAAATGAGACTGTCTATTTTAAGGAGTTTCTAAGGTAATGTAAGTTTGCTGGGGCTTGGGAAAAATAAACTATTTGTATTGCTCTAAGCAATAGAGAAAATATTTTTAATGTACTTTAACCAAATATTAATGCAGTTTAACATGGAAGTAGATAGATGAATTTTTAAATTTTCTTCTGTTTGAATCTTTAGAGTGCCAACATGTCTGGTTGATAGTTCCTTATTCATGTTTAGTTTTCTATTATAACACAGAGCCTGTTGACATAGTAGACATTCAGTAAAGGTTTGTTGAATGAATGAATAATACTGCCAAATTACTTCTGTAGATTTTTTTTATTATTCCATGTGTGCATGATTGGGTGGTGCATGATTAAATATGTTACCCATACCCTTTCTATTAGCCTCTAATTGAAGATACTATTCCAAGTCCCTTTGTCATTAAACAGTTAATTCCTTCATAATCTTCTGTGCCTACGTCCTAAGGTGGTCTGTACCTCACTGGTCTAGCCATGGCATTGCTCTCTTATAGAAAAAAATGATGTGTAGTCATCAGTTACTTTAGTTATAGATAATACATCAACATTTCCTAAAACTGATAAACAAATTTATTGTTTCCATAGGAGAAAAACACTTATATTTTTTCCAAGGATTACTAGGTAAGCACTGAACAACAATATCAATCAGTCAACAAACACTTACAGAATGCTAATGTAAGCAGCATCGTGCCTAGAATTATGGGATCACCAAGGATGTGTACAGTCTTATTCGTGCCATCAAAAGTTTCCCAGACTTCTCAGTGATCAGAGTATGTGTACTAGTCAAGTCAAACAGTAACTTAAAGTGCACTAAACATGATTGTATGCTAAGTGAGAGGCATGAACCAGAAGCAGATAGTTTAGGGAAGGGAGGAATGATTTTGAATTGAATTAGAAAGTGGAGTACAATTTTTGGAGGAAACTTGAGTAGGATGTTAAATAGTTGGTGTTTTACATATAGGAGTCAAGAGGCTAATGTTTATAAATTACGGAAACAGTTCTCACACCCCTGTTCCCAGCAGTAATAGAAACAACAGCAAAACCTTAAATGTGTGGTGGAGATCATACACTTATTTTCTCCTGAAGTAGGATTTTAGCTTCCACTTAGAACCCACAACAGCTCTTTTAGCTACCATAAGATCATTTCCACATGAGATACCTCTGAATTTTTCTCCTAATTAAAATTTCCACAGAAAGACAGAAATAAGAAAGTATGTTGAAAAGCTGTCATTCATAACTACACAGAGGTTCATCTACGTTCATTGGCAAGTGTAATGGTGTTCACTGCTGAGTTGTATCTTGATTTGAATTCTAACATATAAGAAGATGTTTCCAAATTCACTGTTATTTGAACATATCTAGGCATCTGGAGGCACCATAGATAAATTTCACAGAAGGCTTTTTATTAACCTCTTGAAGATTTTTTAATAATAAAGCAATTATTTTATACTAATATCACAGATGATTATAATCCTAGTCTTTGATTTTGTAGGTAATTTTTATAGAATTTATAGAAACTCTTTAGTTGTATTTAATTTAAAAAAGCAAACACACTAGTGTATTTAGAGTCAAATTTTGTCTCTCATTTTATTTTATTGCACAGCCAAAGGAAAAATTATATAGTAGTACAGAAAAGAAGCCAGTTTTTCTAACATAATAAAGACAGAATCTCAAGGCAATCTGCTGACTTTATTCTTTTGGTCTTGGCCAGTAGCAAATTTATGTGGCCCTATGCGTGTTTCTGAATCTCCATATGTGTTCAACTGTATCAATTGCTACTAGCATGACAATGGAGGAGAAACTATAACTAACTGGCTTCTCACAGAATATTTTTGAAAATATCAGTAGTTTTTTAAAATGTTACTGGTTAATCAATGATTAAAGGATTTAGTAGTCAGTTACTTGTAGAAAATGTAGGAGCAATCATAGTATATATTGACATTTTATATAACTCTGCATTTCCAAAATTTATTTGAACTTGAAAATACTCAGTTCATCTTTCTTCAAACTTCTTCCTTCCTTCCGTTATTTCCTTTTTAAGCACACTTATTAAAATCTCCCATACAATAAATTTCAGAAATTGTCAGTATGAAGTTTCATATCACATGTGCATGCTCACACACACACACACACACACACACACACACACACACCCCATATTATTTTGGTTCTATTACTTTAGGTTGCTCTGAATAATCAGGAGTTTGCCAAGCATAGTGGAAGTTGCTTCTGGAGGAAAGAAAAGGTTAGGTTAGAGATAAAAATGAAACTTTCCCTTTTTACCATAATACTTAAAACAAGTATGCTTTTTCCCATTAGTCTAAATTCCTTTTGTAACCTTAAGAACAACAACAACAAAAAAAACAAGTGAAAAAACTAAAAGTATTAAGAGAAGCCCTACTTTATGAAAGGATTGCTTATTCCAAGATTTTGTAAGTACTAACCTCTGGTATTTTTAAAGTCACTTTGTTTAGAAAATACCAAAATTTGTGAACTTTTTTCCAAAACAAGCTATGAAGGAAGGGAAATCTTATTAGATAAAATTAATATCCCTTGCCTTTGTTACCATTGTATTCTTGTACATGTTCTGTTGTTATTAGTATACTCTCCCATCATTTTCTATTTATATGCTAAGTGAGGAGAAAGGTTTCTGTGTTTTCAGTATCTAACCTTGTACACTGCTAGGTATTTGGTAGGCTTTCAGTAAATGTTTGTTGATGTGGACATTCAAAGTGGGGAGATTTAAGTTCACAGTCATTCCTAGGGGCATACATTAATTGTCACTTTCAAATCTTAAGATGACTATGTTCTTTTGAATATATCTTGACAATATAGCTTATTTAATTTTTATATTTATGTCTGTTTTGACTAAAAAAAGATTTAAGGTGGTATCCATAAGTATACATAATAAAATAGGATCAAGTAAATGGATAGAAGAACAAAACTGAAGGACTTACACTTCCCAATTTCAAAATTTTAGTGAGTGAGAGTAATCAAGTGAACATGGCATTGACTTAAGGTAAGAATATAGATCAATGAAGTAGAATTGAGAGACCAGAAATAGGCTCAGTTTTGTTCCCTTGATTTTTGAAAGAGCTGCTAAGATGATTAAATACATAAAGGATTGTCCTTTCAACAAACGGTGCTGAGACAACTGGATCCCCATATATAAAAAACTTTTTAATAAAAATCAACCATACATAAGAATTATAGATTAAATCTGAGAGGTAAAACTATGAAAATTCTAAAAGAAAGCATAGAAGAAATTTCATGACCTTGAGATAGGCAGGGTGTTGTTAGACATGACACTAAAATCATGATCCATAAGACAAAAAAAATAAATTTGATTTCATTAAAATTAAAATTGTTATGCTGCAAGAGACATTGAGAATCTTAAAAAAAAGCTACAGAGTAGGAGGAAATATTTGCAAATTATATATGGTAAAAGACTTGTATCTATAGCATATAAAGAACCCCATAACTAAACAAAAATATACAACCCAATTAATAGTGAGCAAAAGAACTTGATTAGACACTTTATCAAAACAGACTTAATAAGAATGACTATATGCACATGAAAATGTGTTCAACATCATTAGTCATTAGGAACATACACAATGAGATAGTGCTGTATACTCAATAAGATGGTTTTAATAAAAAAAGAAAATACAGTGTCTACAATGTGGAGAAACAGGAACTCTCAATCATTATTGGTAGGACTGTAAAATAACACATTCACTTTGGAAAACAGTTTAACTGTTTCTTTAAATGTTAAACCAGTTTACCAGATGTTTTCATCAGGGGTTTTCCAGAGAAACAGAATCAATATGATGCTTATATTTTAAAGAATACACTCAACCCAAATGTGGAGGCTTTTTTAATCTGGTTTAGGAGATGAGCGAGCCAGAGTCTCAGGAAAATCTCAGTGAGTCTAGAAGCAGTGTGCTAGAAAACCAGCAAGAACTTATGCTGCAGACGAAGGCTGAAGAGTGCTTGGGAATTTCATTTTACTTGAGGAAGTCTATTTTTTGCTTCATTCAGGCCTTGAACTGATTGAATAAAACCCACCCAAATAATGGTGCTTTCTGCTTTGCTGAAAGTCTACAAATTTAAATATTGATCTTATCAAAAAATCCTCTCTCAGAAACATCCAGAATGATGTTTGACCAAATACTAGGCTCTGTTGTCCAGCCAAGTTGATACATGAAATGGATTATTACACCATCAAACCAGCATTTTCACTTAGAATCTACTCAAGAGAAATGAAATTGTATGTTGATACAAAGACTTGAAGTTTTTGTCCATGGCAGCTTCATTCATAATAATGGACAAAACAAGAAACAGTGTAAATACTCATCAAATTGGTTTTTCCATACAATGCAACACCTACTCCTCAATGAAGAACCTCAAAAATTTGTGTGAAAGAAGCTTGACTCAAAATAATACATATAAAATGTCTAGAAAAGGGAAACTGATGGGAATGGAAAGCAGTTCAGAGGGAGTCTATGACTAGACATAGGGACTGACTGTATATGGACTATAGGAAATTTTGAGAGATGATGGAAATGTTTTAATACTAGATTATAGTGATGATGGTACACCTCTATAAGTTGACTAAAACATGACTAAACAGTCCATAGATAACAGATGAGTTTTATGGTATATAAATTGTATATCAATACCGTAAAAAATAGATGATAAAAATGGGACAAGTGGAGTAAGGGTAGGTCACACAATGCCACTTATAAAAGTTCCTCTATTTTACTTGAGGTGGATCACAAATTCTGCTGTAAGCTAAGGAAACCCCTCACAAGAAGAGATGTGGTTTCTGGTATTTGCAAGATCAAAATTTATCAGCATTGACCATGTTCTTCAACTTTAAAGCTTGAATGACCCCTTGACCTATGTGCTGAAAAATAGCCAAAATTATTTCCCTATAGCTATAACTCAAAGAAGAATGTGTTCTTTTAGTCATAGTGCAATGCAAGGAACTTTGTCCTCAACGGCATCTTTATAGTAAAGAACTAAAGACCTGCTGCGTACAGGCGCACACACCTTTAATTCCACTTACTCGAGATGCCAAAGCAGGAGCATTGCCAGTTCCAGGCCAGCCCTAACAACTTACTGAGACCCTATCTCAAAATAAAAAGTACTGAGGAGATAGCTCAGTGGTAAAGGGCCCCTGGGTTCAATCCCTAGTACCAAGACATGTTTTTGATTTTTTTTTAATTAAAAAAAAAAAGAACTGAAAACTCTTCTTCTGCATATTTGTTTTCTCAAGCCTCCCTTCAGTATAGTTAATGGCTTAGCATCAAAGGCACTTTAATGAATAACATCCTCCTGGGTAAATGGGAAGGAAAGCAGTAAGAGGGACAAGATCAGGAGTGCTGCTCTTTGTTAGTATGCCTTACTCCAGCTGCAAGGTATATATAGAGCCATTTTAATAGCAAGGTTGAGGGTTACAATTGGCATCTCGTTAGGAAAGTTGGAGAGCCTGAGGAGGGAACGTATTTGAATAGAATATCTGCCACCTCTAAATGGAAATATGTGTTGATAGAGTTAAGATTGTCCTTGGGAAATAATTTTGGCTATTTTCCAGCCCTTAGGTGAAAGGGTAATTCAGGCTTTAAAGTTGAAGAACATGGTCAATGAATTCAACTTGGAATGGTGCATTTTTCATTTTTTATAAATTTTCACAGGTGGTGGGGGATGGGAAAGGGGAATGAGTATAGTAAAGATGGTTGATTGAGATCGTCATCACTACCCTTGGTACATGTATGAAGACATAATTGGTGTGACTTTATCTGGTTTGCAACCAGGGAAATGGAAAAACTGAGCTCTATATATGTATTATGACTTGAAATGCAATTAAATAAACTAATAAAAAAAACATTTCTAAAAACCTAATTCATATATCAAGTATAGAATATATAGAAAAACAAAGTTATCTTTATTTTCTGTAGTCCTCAGCTAATAACTTGTATTTAAGTTGTTTCTAGGTTTTAGCTATATAATGCTGCAGTAGACATTGACACACTGGGTGCTTGTCCATTTAAAAAAAGAATATTGCATGAGCTTGCACACATGCACACACACACATACATACATACCTGTTTATCACTTTAATGATAGATACTGCCTCATACTTCATAATTTATCTTATACATTAGTATTTTTAATGTTGTGTTTAAAATTTGCTGCTTTAGTCCACTATAAGTGGTCTTAATTTATGTTCATACTTATATTCCTATTTTAATCATGAGAAAGTGTGAACCTTTCATTAAATGAACTAAAAAAAAGCCTGAACATGAATTCTTTGCTTTGATCATATATCTATAACAGTTTATTTAGTAAAAGTAAAATGGTTGTAATTGCAATTTAGTTTAATTTGATTATGTTGGTAAAGTTGTTTGTTTTATAATATCTTAGAGAAAATTGGCATTTTTTCTCTAGGAATAATTTTACCTTCTAACAAATTTCACAGATTACTTCTGCAAAACAATTAGGTTTCTGCTTCCAGTTAGGTTGTAGAAAGTAGTGGCAGAACATTGTAACCCCTGCAGCAACTCAAAAAGCAAAACAAAACAGATAAATCACCAAAACCATTGTTGCAATGATATGTTACTATGGAATATATTACCCAAATACTTAATAGTTTAAAACAAGTATTTTACATAAACTCTTGATTCTGTGGATTGGGTATTTAGATAAGTCTTGATTTTTCTGTTTCATATTTTTTTTAACAAAGATCATGGAGTGGTAT
The DNA here is from genome assembly GCA_028644305.1 of Xerus rutilus. Classification (NCBI taxonomy): domain Eukaryota; kingdom Metazoa; phylum Chordata; class Mammalia; order Rodentia; family Sciuridae; genus Xerus; species Xerus rutilus. Next base: position 30,619,954 of record CM053410.1, on the reverse strand, counting down.
TCAGTTGATGGATGGATTGTTCTGGAGAACACAAGATACACATATATGTAGTTGTCAGGAGGCTATGGAAGATTGGGTTCATGGTTTTTTGGGACTGGCTTACTTCACTTAGCATCATAGTCTCCAGATCCATCCATTTGCAGGCATATGTCATAAAATCATTCTTTGTGGCTGAGTAATACTCCACTGTATATAATACCACATTTTCTTTATCCATTCAGCTATTGAAGGGCACCTAGTTTGGTTCCATAGCTTAGCTATGGTGAATGGTGCTGCTGTAAACATTGATGTAGCTGTGTCACTGTGGTATGCCAATTTTAAATCTTTTGGGTATATATCGAGGAGTAGGATAACAGAGTCAAATGGTGGTTCCATTCCAGGTGTTCTGAGGAATCTCCATACTGCTTTCCAGAGTGGTAGCACCAATTTGCATTCCCTCTAGCAATGTATGAGAGTATACCTTTTCCCCTACATCCTTGCCAACATTTATTATTGCTTGTATTCTTGACAATTGCTGTTCTGACTGGAGTGAGATGAAATCTTAGAGTAGTTTTGATTTGTATTTCTGTAATTGCTATAGATACTGAACATTTTTTCATATATTTGTTGGTCAGTTGTATTTCTTCTTCTGTGAAGTGTCTGTTCAGTTCCTTAGCCCATTCATTGATCAGGTTGTTTTACTTACTTATTTTTTTGGTGTTAAGTTTTTTGAGTTCTTTATATATCCTGGAAATTAGTACTTTATCTCAGGTGTATGTGGAAAACATTTGCTCCCATTCTGTAGGCTCTCTCTTCATATTATTGATGTTTCTTTTGCTGAGAAGAAGATTTTTAGTTTGAATCCATCCCATTTATTGATTCTTGGTTTTACTTCTTGCTCTTTAGGGGTCTTGTTAAGAAAGTCAGTTCCTCAGCCGCCATGGTAAAGATTTGGGCCTACTCTTTATTCTATTAGGTGTAGGGTCTCCATTCTAGTGCCTAAGTCTTTGATCCACTTTGAGTTGAGTTTCATGCAGGGTGAGAGATAGGGGTTTAATTTCATTTTGCTGCATATGGATTTCCAGTTTTCCCAGTACCATTTGTTGAAAGGCTATCTTTTCTCCAGAGTATTTGGTGCCTTTGTCTTGTATGAGTATTTATGTGAGTTTGTCTATGTATCTTCTATTCTGTATCATCGGTCTGTGTGTCTGTTTTGGTGCCAATACCATGCCATTTTTGTTTCTATGGCTCTGTAGTATAATTTAAGGTCAAGTATTATGATGCCTCCTGCTTCACACTTCCTGCTAATGATTGCTTTGGCTACTCTGGGTCTCTTATTTTTCCAAATGAATTTCATGATTTCTTTTTCTAATTCTATGAAGAATGTCATTGGGATTTTAATAGGAATTGCATTAAATCTGTATGGTGCTTTTGGTATTATGGCCATTTTGACAATGTTAATTATGCCTGTCCAAGAGCATAGGTGATCTTTCCATCTTCTAAGGTCTTCTTCAATGCCTTTTTTAGTGTTCTGTAGTTTTCCTTGTAGAAGTCATTTACCTCTTTTGTTAGATTGATTCCCATGGGTTGTTTTTTTTTTTTTTTTTTTTAGACTATTATGAATGAGATAGTTTTCCTAATTTCTTTCAGTGGATTCATCACATGTATAGGAACACATTTGATTCCATTCCTTGCCAACATTTATTGTTGCTTGTATTCTTGATAATTGCCATTCTGACTGGAGTAAGATAGAATCTCAGTGTAGTTTTAATTTGCATTTTCCTAATTGCTAGTGATGTACAACACGTTTTCATATATTTATTTACCATTCACGTTTCTTCTTCTGTGAAATGTCCATTCAGTATTTTTTTTTTTTTTGCCCACTTATTGATTGGGATTGGGTTATTTGTTTGGGGGGTTTTGTTGTTGTTGTTGTTTTGCACACCATATTTATTTTTGAGATAGGCTTTTTTTTGTATTTCATACTGAGAGTCAAAGTACTAGAAAACAATACTCATAAGATTCTTAGAAGTCATTCTGTCTTTTCAAAGGTCCAGAAATCATGCCATCTAGATTTTTAGTGTTCATTTGTTGTCTCCAAGAGAGAATCTTAAGCTTTTTAGAAATGAACTGTATACAATTTTAAAACATTTTGCATCCCCAACAGTGTTTTATAGCCATACAATAGAGCTTTTTACCTGAAGAAACAATGCTTTTCTGGTAGACCCTTGGCCTTAGTAATAGCTATGTAACTCCGAGACTATATCTATGATAGTTTCATTTATAAGTTGGGCCTAATAAGAGATAAATGACAATAATTAATAATAAAATAGAACATTATAGCAATATACTATAATAAGATTGCCAGTATCACTACTCATGCACTTTGGGGTCATTATTAAGTAAAATAATGGTTAAACACAAATACTGCAATACCACCACAGTTGATCTTGATAACCAAGACAGCTACTAAGTGGCTATTGGGCAGATAGCTTATGTAGCATAGATAGAGTAGAAAAAGGAATGATCCATATCCCAGATGGGATGGAATGGGACTGCAGGAGATTTCATCTTGCTACTTAGAATAGTGTACTATTTAGAAGTTATGAATTGTTTATCTCTGGAATTTTCTGTTTGATATTTTCAGACTATGGCTAAACTCAGGTATCTGAAACCACAGAAAGTCAAAAACCAAATAAGGGGCACAAACTGTATATTCTGCATGAAATACTCTTCAAATATAAGCACATAGGTTACAAGTAAAAGAATGGAAAAAGATATACCTTGCATACATTAATCATTAAGGAAATAGCAGTAAGCTGTGTTTACTCCCAACAAAGTAGGATTTAGAAAGGAGTATTATTAGCAATATTGAGAGATATTTTATAATGATAAAAGGAAAGAATCAGTTAATCAAAAAGACATTATCCTAAATGTCTGTGAACCCAATAACAGTTTTAAAATACTTGAAACAAAAGCTGACAGAACATGAAGGAGAAATTGATAAATCTGTCATTGTAATTATGCATTTCAACACTTGTAGCTCAGCAGTTGATAGAATGAGTAGGCAGAATATCAATAAAAAATAGAAATTTGGAACTATATTTTTAACTAATTGGACCTACTTGACAGTTATAGAACATTGCCCTCAGTAACAGTAAAATATATATCCTTTTCAAGTACATATAGAATATTCATCAAAGTAGGTGATGCTAGATCGTAAGACAGTTTTCACTAGATTTTAAAGGATTAAGATTATACAGAATGTGTGCTCTCACCATAACTAAACTGAGTTAGTAATCAATAGCAATAGAATATCTAGAAGTCTCCCTCAAATGTTTGGAAATTAAACAACTTAATTTAAAATAAACCATGGGTAAGGGAGAAATCAGGAGACAAATTAGAAAATATGTGTGAACTGAATGAAAATGTAAATATATTTATGGAGTACAGCTGACGTGTTTAGAGGAAAATATATGGCTTTAAAATAGAAAAGGAGAGATCTAAAATAAAATTTATAAGCTTTCATCTTAAGCTGGAAGAAATAAAAGTAAAACAAGCCCAATGTAAGTAGTAAAATAAAAAAAGACAAATCAGTGAAAAGAAAAATAATAAAATGAATGATAAAAAAATTAATGAAACCAAAAATCTTTTTGAGCAGATCTAGTTAGTTGACTCTTTTCAAAGGTAGTTCAGTGCTTTCAGTATATTCCAGGATATAAGAAGTTGAAGCTGCTGGTCCCAAAACTGTTATTATGTTATATCCATCGTGTATGTTTGTGTGTGTGTGCACATGTACATATACCTGTGTGTATGTATTGGTCAAAGAAGAACAGAGGTCATCCAGATTCAAGGAATAGGAGGGACATATATGTCTACTTCTCAGTGGGAAAAGTGGCATAACATTTGTGTCAGTCTTAAAATAGACCACAATTATCTTGTTAATGCAGATAGCCATGAAAGCAGGGAGAAACAGACAAATTGAGATTTCAGAAAAGAAGAGTCGACACAAGCTGAAGCTGTAGCAATCATCTTTTTCTTGAGGAATCTGCTCAGTGTGAGTACTGTTGGAGGGTCAAGCTTACTATGAAAGTGTAACTCTACTAAAGGAAAGAAAAACTATTAGATTTTTGATGATCATGTCTAGCAGGGTGACTGGAAGTTAGGGAGACATCAAAAACAGCTAGTTTTCTCCAAGAGATGTTTGTTGAGTCTTGAGGAAGTTTAGGAGGCTAGAATGTTGAAATGCAGTCTTGTAGGGCTTAGGAGACAGTCTCCATGGGGTGGGAGTAAAGTGCAGCTGCAATACACAATCATTCCTACCTTTGAGATTCTATATTAGAGGTAGACTAGTTGGATTGAGGTCATCAGCTCCTCACCCTACCTGTCTCATAGAAGGAAGCATGGGACCTCACTGGGAGAAAAACCTCAGCCCTATAGTTGTTACATACAAAATTAAATGAGTCACATAGATCAATGGAACAGAATAGAGATCTCATAAATAAACCCACACAACTAAATGGCCAAGTGATTGTTAACAGAGACTCTTAAAATATACATTGGAAAAGGGACAGCCTCTTCAATAAATGATACTGAAAATAACCACATGCAGAAGATTGAAATCTGACCTCTGCTCCCTAACTACAACAATCAACTCAAAATGAATTGAAGATCTAAATTTAACACCCGAAATTCTGAAACCACTAAAAGAAAATATAGGGAAAACATTTCAAGACATTGGGATAGACAGTGATTTTTTGGATATGACCCCAAAAAACACAGAAAAAAAAAGAAAAAATAGGCAAATGGATTAACATGAAACTAAAAAACTTATGCACAGCAAAAGAGAGAATCAGTAGAGTGAAGAGATAATCTACAAAATGGGATAAAACATTTGCTGAATATTGATCTGACAAAAGATTAAAACCCAAAATATACAAGGAACTCAAGAACTTAACAACAAAAAGTTTGATTTAAAAAATGGCGAATGATCTGAATAAACACTTCTCACAAGAGGAAATACAAATGACCAACAAATACATGAAAAATGCTTAATATCATTAGCCATCAGACAAGTGCATTTCAAAACTACAATGAGATATCATCTCACCTTATTAGAATGCAATTGTCAAAAAAAAAAAAAAGCAAAGGCAAATGCCGGTAAGGATGTGGAAGAAAAGGAACTCTAATAAACTGTTGGTGGGAATGTAAATTAATACAGACATTATGAAGAACAGTATGGAGGGTCCTCAAAAAAGTAAAAAAAAAAAAAATATGTCATATGATCCAGCTATCCACCTCTGGATATATATACAAAGGAAATGAAATCAGTATACCAGAGAGCTATCTGCATACACATGTTTATTCACAGTGGCTAAGTTAAGGTATCAAGCAAGGTGCCCATCAACAGATGAATGGATAAAGAAAATGTAGTATAGATATACAATGGAATATTATTCAGGCATAAAAAGAATGAGATCCTGTCATTTACAGAAAAATGGATGGAACTGAAGGACATTATGTTAGCTGAAATGAGTCAGATACAGAAACATAAATACTACATGTTCTTTTATGGAAATTGTTTTTAAAAAGGCTAATTTGATATGTGCTATGACTTGAAATGCAATTAAATAAACTAATTAAAAAAGTTTTAAAAAAAATAAAAAGGCTAATTTGAATGTAGAATAATGATTAGTGAAGGTTAGTGAAGTAGCGAGAGGGTGCTTAAAAGGAGGCTGGATTTTATCAGTGCCTGTTATATGCTTGTATGAAATATCACACTGAACCCATTAATAAGTATGATGAATACATGTTAATCAGAATAAAAATTTTAAAATTACCATATTCTTAAAAAAACAATACATAAACCCCCATTAGCCCAGGCCTATACTGGGTCAGGATCATCAGTGTTACTGTTCTGTACTTCCATATCTTATCCCACTGAAAGATTATCAGGGGCTGTAACATGCATGGAGCCATCATCTCCTGTGATAACTATGACTTATTCTAGAAGAAAAGGCTGTCTTATAGTTAGCTTTTTAAAATTATTTAAAAATTATTATTAAACTTATTTTATGTAAAACCAGTATGTACGCTAGCATCACCATAAAAAAATGTTATGCATTACACTATGACATCATAACAGCTGTAATGTCACCAGGCAAAGGAACTTTTCAGCTCCATTATAATCTTATGGGACCACCATCATAAATGTAATCTGTTATTGACCAGTATGTCTTTGTGCAGCACATTGGTCTTCAGATGTCAGTTATACATAGTTGATTGATTTTTAAAAAGATAAACTAAATTATATGATGTGTAAAGCTAGAGAAAAATACGTCCAAAGAGGAGACAACAGAAGCAGATTCATCAATGAAATAGATCGATTTCATTACCAAAATCTGTCAGCCTTACCAAATAGATTTTTAATTGTTATGAACATGTCAAAGAAAATAAAGGGGTTAACAAAATAGAAGCAAAGGATTTCAACAGAAAGTTGGGATCTGTAAAAATAAGTGGATATGCTGGTGCTGCAATGTATAGTGTTTGAAAGTAAGATTTAATTTGGGCTTAGTAGAAAAGTGAGCAGTAAAAATTAAATAGAACTAATAAACTCAAGGATGATTCATTAGAAACATACGAGCTAAATCACACATCTAAAAATGATGGAAATAACAAAATAGTAAAAGAAGCATAATAGATTGAGTCATTTCACCTAACCTATTCTATCCTAAAGTATAGGACACATAATTATATGTAATCATTGGAGTATTAGAATAAAGATAAAAGAATGAAGCAAAAGCAATATTTGAAATGATCCCAACCAAAGATTTTTCTAAACTGATGAAAGATATCCCTCCAGTCAGATATTCAAGAAATTCAGTGAACCCCAAGCAAGATTAGGAAGAAGAAAACCAATTTTAGGCTTCACAAGTTTCAACATAATGCAACTTGTGAAAACCAGTTAGAAATAGAGAAAATCTTGTAGCAACCAAAAGAAATACTGCTTTCAAAGGAGCTACAGTAACTATCTATTGAAATGATTTGTATGAGAGCCTTATATTTTAAATACATAAAGGAAGAATACTGCCAACTTGAAACTCTATACTCACTCAAAATATTTTTTAATGAAGCCAAATATGTTTTTAGATAGCAGGTAGGAGATTGTCACAGGAGGACCATAGTACAGTAATTTAGGCTGAAGAAAAATGATCCCACATGGAATTATAGAACCTTAGGGGGGAAATCAAGGTAGCAGAAAACATAAATATGTAATTAAATGTAAAATTACTGATTCTCTAAAGTAAAATAATAAGTATTTTATATGGAGTATAATACAAACATAAAATATATTCAAAGAGTAGAACAAAAGGCAGGTAGGTACAAATGGCTAAAATGATAATTTTATCTTGCTCCTGAAGTGGTAAAAATCAGCCATAATAAGTCAAAGAAGTTTATTTGAAATCTGTCAGATAGTAGCTTAAAAATTACAGAAATAGTTTTAAAGTAACAAGGGAAAAAATGGTATAAGTCAATTAATTAAAAAAGAGGGATAAAAATAAAAAATAGTTGAGATGAATAGAAAGCCAATAACAGTAAATATCAGTGATTAATTACATGTAAATAGGCTAAGTGCCAATTTACAAAAATGTTCTCAGACTAAACTCAAAGACCAACTGTATATAGTTTACATAAGATGTATATAATAGGATATGGCAAGACAAGAAAAAGTATACTATGCAAACACAAAAATAATCTGATATGCTAATATCAGACAATGTAGCCTTTAGGACAAGATGTATTATGAGGAATAAAAGTAGATTTTATAATGATAAAAAGGTCAGTCCAATAGGAAAACAAAATCCTAAATATTTTTGTTCCTAATAACATAACCTCAAAATATAGAAAACTAAAATTGACAACAAACAGGAGAAATGGACAAATTCATCACCAATTTAACAAAATTCAACAACCTTCTTTCTACCATATTTAAAATAAGCAAATTTTTAAAGATTAGTAAGTTTGCAGAATAGTTAAATAATACTATTAACTAAGTTGAACTATTGCTCTTATTTTTCTTGGAGGGTAGGTACCAGGGATTGAACTCAGCCCTATTTTGTATTTTATTTAGAGACAAGGTCTCACTGAGTTGCTTAGTGCCTTGCTGTTGCTGAGGCTGGCTTTGAACTCGAGATCCTCCTGTCTCAGCCTCCTGAGCCACTAGGCGTGTGCCACCTGAACCATTGCTCTTTATAGAACATTACTCCCAACAACTGCATAACGCTCATTTTTCAGGTGGATGTGGAATTTTTACCAAAATAAAACAACATGTGCTGGGCCAAAAGGCAAGTCTTGACAAATTTCAAAGGGTTGAGATCATATAGTATATATTCCATAGTGGAATTAAACTAAAAATGAGTAACACATAACTGGAAAATCCTCAATTTGCTTTGAAATAAGCAACAACACACTTTTAGACAATTCATGATTAACTACTTGTAACACAAATTAGCAAATATTTTGTATTGAATCAGTAGCAAACCTTTGGAACATAGTTAATATAGTACTCAGAAATACAGAGCTTTTAAATGCTGCAGTGATCTAATCTTCCTTTTCAAAAAGCTAAAAAAAAAACCCAACAAAAAACCAGCAAATTAAATTCAAAAAAACTGGAAGGAAGAAAATAAAGTAGACATAACAGAAAATCAGCAAAGACAAAGTTATTTCTTTGAGAAGATTCATAAAATTGATAAAGCCCCACTAAAGAAAGAAAAAATAAAGTTCAAATTAATAATATAAGAACAGAAAGGAAGCATTACTAGAGATCCAGGAAATACATCAATACAGTTGACAGCTTATATGAAATTAACAAATTCCTTAGAAAATACAACATACCAAAAAGACAAAAAAGACATAAAATTTTGGATGATGCTATGTTATCTGTTGAAGACACTGACTCCTTAATTAAAATCTCCCGTCCTCCAGTATTAGTTTTCAACTGAATTAGGGGTCAGCATTAGGTTGTTGAATGTTTCAAGAAATTTAATACCACTGTATCTGGCAAGTTCTATATGCAACTCACTCCCCATATAGTTTACTTCCAACCACTTTACATTTTTTTTACTTTACATTCCTGTCGTTGGAATTTGAAAGGACCTATTGAGTACACATTTTAATTTTTCCAATTTCTGAACCCTTTGCAAAATATTTAGTCCACATTAGAATAAAACTGTCAATTTCAAATGTAGACAACTAGGTAAAGAAGAGTAAGCTTAGATCTGCCTGACGTCTTCCCACCCCTTCAAATTGAATTTACTTAACTTGCTCTGTTGAATTTACTGTGTTGTTGAATAGAGAATGTACATAGGTTTGAGCAGGCAAGTTCTAAGAGTCATTGACTAGTTAACACATCTAGTTAGTTTTTTACCCTGTGCCTCTAAACACGTGAAAGAAAGAGACAAGGACAGATAGATGACCCCTACAGACTCCACAGTAATATTTCCATTTATTTTGTCATCTGATTCTTTTGTTTTATTTTGAAAAATTCTTCTAACTTTGATTTTTTCCCATAACACTTCTCCAGAAATTTAAACCTAGCTTTCATAATCATTGCCAATTGTTTTTCACAACTATCTTAAGAAAAAGCATGAAATTTTAAAAATTCTGGACTTCATGTTTTACCATTGTAAAATAATTTTAATAATCAGCAATGTTATGAATCTAAAAAATTCAACTCCAAAGGTTTTACAAATATTTCAAGGAAGAAATAGTTTTTATAAAAATATTGCATTCAACCACATCAAAAAGTTTTCTAAGGTAAGTAGTTTGAAATCCATTAGCCTATATGTGTTTTGTTGCTTAATTACAGTACCTGAGACTGGACAAACAGGGAATTTTAAAATATTTCAAAACAAGATGAGTATAAGAAACAAACTTTTAGGAACAAGAGGTAATCTGACATCTACATTTTAGTGAGGTCATAACAAGAATTAGGGAAGAGTAGAGGGATGTGGAAAGTACTGGGGACTGATTTGGAACAGATTATGTTATATGCATTTATGAATATGTTGAAATGAACCACACAATGATATATGACTATAATGCACTAATAAAAAAGAATTAGAATAACCAGAGCTTTGGCATGACAGTCTCAGTTTTATATAGCAAAAATCCCACTTAATTAATTAATTAATTTTTACAAATGTACTTTTTAAAAATTAATTAATTTATTTATTTAAATGCATTTCAATTCGTAGTACATATATAGAGTTCAATTTTTTCATCTCTCTGGTTGCAAACCAGATAGAGCCACACCATTTGTGTCTTCATACATGCACCTAGGGTAGTGATGACCAGGTCTTAGAAACTAGTAACCTAGCCATAGTTTAAAGAAAGTAATTGTTTTCAAATAATAAAATTGTAGCAAATCTCAGATGTCTTTTTTTTCTTTTTCTTTTTAGTTATACATGACATTAGAATTTTGATACATTTATACAAACGTGGAATATGTCATATTCTTTTTTTTTATATTTTTTTAATTGTACATGGATACAATGTCTTTATTTTATTGCTTTGTATGTGGTGCTGAGGATCGAACTCAGGGCCTCACGCATGCGAGGCAAGTGCTCTACTGCTGATCCTAATCCTAATTAGGATCCCACTTTTCTGGATGTACACAATGTTCAGTTCACTGTGGTGTATTCATGTATGAACATAGGAAAGTTAAGTCTTATTCATTCAGCTATTTTTCCTATCTGCCCCCCTTTCCTTAATTCCCCTTTGTCCAATCCACTGAACTTCTGTTCTTCCCTTCTCCTCACCCCTTGTTGTAGGTTAGCACTCACATATCAGAGAGACTATTCAACCTTTGATTTTTTCCTGTTGGCTTATTTCACTTAACGTGATACTTCCAGATCCATTTGTTTACTGGCGAATGTCATAAATTCATTCTTCTTTATGACTAATATTACATTGTGTATAAATTTATTTCCATAAATTCTTTATTCATTCATCTGTTGATAGGCGTCTAGGTTGGTTCCGTAGCTATTGTAAATTGAGCTGATATAAACAATGATGTGACTATGTCACTATAGCATGCTGCTTTTTACTCCTTTGGATATATACTGAGGAGTAAGATAACTGGGTCAAATGGTGGTTCCATTCCTAGTTTTTTGAGGAATTTCCATACTGGTTTCCAGAGTGGTTGCAGTAATTTTCAGTCCCACCAGCAGGGTTTGAGTGTACCCTTTTCCCCACATCCTTGCCAACATTTATTGTTACTTGTATTCTTTTTTTAAAAATATCTTTATTTATTTTTATGTAGTGCTGAGGATCGAACCCAGTGCCTCATGCATGTGAGGCAAGCGCTCTACCACTGAGCTACAATCCCAGCATGTTACTTGTATTCTTGATAGTTGCCATTTTGACTGGATTGAGATGGAATCTCAGTGTAGTTTTAATTTGTATTTCTCTAATTGCTAGAGAAGTTGAACATTTTTTTAAAATATTTTTTAGTCGATGGATCTTTATTTTATTCATTTATTATTGATATGTGGTGCTGAGGATCGAACCCAGAGCCTCACGCATGCTAGGCAAGCACTCTACCACTGAGCTACAGCCCCAGCCCGAGAAGTTGAACATTTTTATATATGTTTATTATTTATATTTCTTCTTTTGAGAAGTGTCTATTTAGTTCCTTTGCCCATTTATTGACTGAGTTATTTTTTTTTAATGTTATACTTTTTGAGTTTTTGTGTATTCCAGAAATTAACACCTTACCTGAGATGCGGGTGACAAAGATTGTCTCCCATTCTGTAGGCTCTCTGTTCACGTTCTTTTTTTTTTGGTACCATGGATCAAACTCATTGACCACTGAGCCACATCCGCAGTCCTATTTTGTGTTTTATTTAGAGACAGGGTCTCACTGAGTTGCTTAACGCCTCACCATTGCTGAGGCTGGCTTTGAACTCACAATTCTCCTGTCTCAGCCTCCCAAAGTGCTGGGATTACAGGCATGCACCACCACGCCCAGCTTCTGTTCACGTTCTTGATTGTTTCCTTTGCTATGAAGAAGTTTTTAGTTTAATAACATCCCATTTGTTGATTTTTGTATTTTACTTCTTGCACTTCAGGAATTTTGTTGAGGAAGTCGATTCCTAGGCCGACATATTGAAGTGTCATTTCAATATACTAGTCATTTCTCTAGTATGTGCAGAGTTTCTTGTCTATTACTTAGGTCTTGGATCTACTTTGAGTTGAATGTTCTGCAGGGTGAGAGATAAGGGTGAAATTTCATTCTCCTACATATGGATTTTCAGTTTTCCCAGTACCATTTGTTGAAGAGGCTATCTTTTCTCCGAAGTATGATTTTTGCTCCTTTGTCTATATAAGATAACTTTATTTATGTGGGTTTGTTTCTGTTCTTCTATTCCATTGGTCTTTATGATTGTCTTGGTGCCAGTACCATGCTGGTTTGTTACTGTAGCTCTGTAGTATAATGTAAGTTCTGCTATTGTGATGCCTCCTGCTTCACTTTTCTTGTTAAAGATTGCTTTGGCTATTCTGGGTCTCATTTTTTCTAAATGAATTTCACTGCTTTTTCTATTTTTATGAAGAATGTCATTGGAATTTTAATAGGAATTGCATTAATTTTGTATAGCAGTTTTGGTAGTATGGCCATTTTTACAATATTAATTCTGCCTTTCCAAGAACATGGGAGATCTTTCCATCTTCTAAAGTCTTTTTAGTTTCTTTCTTTAGCGTTTTGTAGTTTGCATTGTAGAGTTTTTTCACCTCTTTTGTTAGATTTATTCCCAAGTATTTTATTTTCTGTTTTAGGCTATTGTGAATGGATAGCTTTCCTAATTTCTCTTTCAGCTGATTCACCATTTGTGTATAGGAATGCAATTGATTCGTGGGTGTTAATTTTGTATTCTGCTACTTTAGTGAATTCAGTTATGAGTTTTAGAAGTTTTCTGGTGGAGTTTTTTTGTCTTCTAAATATAGAATCATGTCCTCATCAGACAGAGATAGTTTGAGCTCTTCTTTTCTTATTCATATCCCTTTAATTTCTTTCTTTTACCTAATTGCTTAGCTAGAGTTTCAGGGACAGTGTTGAATAGAAGTGGTGAAAGAGGGCATCTCTGTCTTGTTCCAGTGTTTAGAGGAATGCTTTCAGTTTTTCTCCATTTAAAATGATTTTGAACTTGGGTTTGTCATATATAGCTTTTATAATGTTGAAGTGTGTTCCTACTATCCCTAGTTTTTCCAGTGTTTTCAACATGAATGGATGCTATATTTTGCCAAATGCTTTTTCTGCATCTATTGAGATAATCATATGACTCTGGTCTTTAAGTCTATTTATGTGGTGAATTATATTTATTGATTACTGTATGTTGAACCAACTTTGCATTGCTTAGATGAAAGCCCTTGATCATGGTGCACTGTTTTTTGTTTTTTTTTTAAAATATTTTTATTTATATGTGGTGCTGAGGATCGAACCCAGTACCTCACACGTGCTAGGCAAGTGCTCTACCACTGAGCCATAACCCCAGCCCCATGGTGCACTGTTTTTAATGTGGTTTTGTATGTGATATACCAGTATTTTATTAAGAATTTTTGCATCTATATTCATCAGGGATATTTATCTGAGGTTTTTTTCCTTGATGTGTTTTTGTCTGGTTTTGGTATCAGGGTATTACTAGCTTCATAGAACGAGTTTGGAAGGGTTCCCTCATTTTCAATTTCATGGAATAATTTGAGAAGAATTGTTGTTAGTTCTTCTTTAAAGGTCCGGCTGAGAATCCATCTGGGCCTGGGCTTTTCTTTGTTGGTAGGCTCTTGATAGGGTCTTCAGTTTCATTACTTGAAATCAATCTTTTTAAATTTTCAGTGTCCTCCTGATTTGTTTTGGGTAGGTCATATGTCTGTAGAAATTTGTCAATGTCTTTAAGATTTTCTAATTTATTGGAATTTAAGTTTTCAAAATAGTTTATGATTATCCTATGTATTTCAGTAGTGTCCATGGCAATATTTTCTTTTTCATCATTAATTCTAATAATAATTTGAGTTTTTCCCTCTTTCTTTTGGTTAACTAAGGGTTTATCAGTTTTATTTTTTCAAAGAATCAACTTTTTATTTCATTGATTTTTTTTAATTTTTTTCTATTTCAATTTTATTGATTTTGGTTCTGATTTTAATTATTTCCTGTATTGTGCTTTTGGTGTTGATTTGTTATTTTTCTAGGGCCTTGAGATTTAATTTTAGATTATTTAGTTGGTATCTTTCTATTCTTCTAATGAATGGACTCAATACTATGCACTTTCCTCTTAGAACCTCTTAGAACTTTCCTCATAGTGTCCCAGACGTTTTGATAGGTTGTATCACTATTCTGATTTACTTCTTAAGTATTTTTTATTTTACCTTTGATTTCTTCTGCTATGCATTCATCATTTAATAGCATATCATTTACTCTCCAGGTGTTAGAGTAGCTTCTATTTTTATCTTATCATTGTGTTCAGTTTCATTCCATTATGATCTGATAGAATGCAAAGTATTATCTCTGGTTTTTTGTATTTGTTAAGGTACAATACCAATGGTCTTAGATATGTTCTTTCGTGGTCTTAGATATGTTCTATTTAAGAAAATGATCCATGTGCTGCAGAGCAGAAAGTGTATTTGCTCATTCATGAATGAAACATTATGTTTGATAAATCTAATTGTTAATTGTATTTTTTAGTTTAGTTTCTGTAGCTTCATTTAGTTTTTGTTTGGAAGACCTATCCAGTAATTAGAGAGGTGTGTTATTATTGGGTTGTTGTCTACTTGATCCTTGATATTGAGAATAATTTGTTTGAGAGAAAGTAGAAGTAAAAATTTAAAGGAAGAGTGAGAGAGAGAACAATAGAATTTTTGTTAGTAAAAGAAAAGAAAGAGAACCAGTAGAAATAGACAAGTGAAAAACAATACAAAAAATATACTAATCAAAAACTGTAGCCCACAAAAGACAGTCATGAAAAGTAACTACACTTAAAAAAATGCTAGAAATGAGAAAAGTGAGACAAATATATGTATAATATCCTTGATCCATTCAGTACACAATCAGAAAAAGACAGAGGAATAAATAAATAAATAAAATCAATGTTCTTGATGAAAAATTAAGGAATTGTTTTGATTGCAGTGGTCAAAAATCATCAATGAAAATATGTTTGCTGTCTGCTCCCAAATGTCTTTGTTTCCATTATTTTCTTGAGGTGTGTGGTGCACACAAGAGTAGTAACCTCTCTCAAGACCTTCCTCTTTTTGTGTTGCTTGTCAAGCTGCCTGTTACAGTTCAACATTTCTTGGCTTCCCTTCACCACGGTATGTGGTGGGGCAGTTTGCAGAGTGTTGACTGCTCCACTCTCAGGGTGATGTTGCTGTGGAGTTTTGTGAAAGGAATTCCACTAGGCATAGCTCCTGAAGGCTGGGCTGTGGTCTAAGTAGGCCCCACGTGCTTTGTTGAATGGTGTGAACGTTTTAAATCAGCGCACTCCCAGTGCCCTGCAGCTTCCAGTTCATGCTGGGATACTGCACCCCAGGAGTCTCCCTCCCCTGGGTTCCACTTGTGAGGCAGAGAGCCAGTTTGTTACCCCTCTGCCAAATATATTCCCCTGGGTCAAACACTCTCCATGTGTGAATTTCTCCTGGTTTCCTAGGCACACTCTATGTTATGTGGTGGGCATCTGCAAGGTATGGTTTCGAACCTAGCTCAATCACACAGGTCCAGGCTCCTGGTGGGAGCTGTTATGCATGGTATGTTTTCTACCCTCTGGATCAATCCAGCAGTGTCCTTGACCTCTAATTTCTCTGTACCAAGACATGCCATGGTGCTATGGTGCCACCTTATATGCAGGTTCTCTTAGTCCCCATGCTCTGTTTGTCAACAGTGGATCAACTCCAGCAGCTGCCAGCACTGGTGGTGGCTTTCTTCTTTAATTTTATTATAGCTAAACTTCTAAGTCCCCAAGCTGTTCTGAGAATCCAGAATTAAATCCCAGTAAAGACCTTCTTTCTCCCACCTCACTATGAAGTTGTTTATCTACTTTCTTGTCTCATGCCTTGGAGCAGCTTGGTAAGCATACTTTTCTACTCCACCATATTCCTGTTCTCCTCTAAATTCTAGATTTTAAAGGAGGATTGATGTGCTCCTTTGCTCCCCAGGATCCATTCAGGAATCTGTGTGCCTCCTTTATTTATCAGTTCTTTGTCTTATAAATCTTCCATTCTCTCAAGTTCAGATATTCCTTTATTCATATAATATTTCTTAATCTGTCTTCCCTTCTTTCCCTTTTCTTTTTACCTTTTCCTCTCTGCCTCAATAGATGGCTCTGCCATTGAATCTGAAATTATTCAGCTTTATTCCCTTATACACAAAATTTTTATCTATCTTCCTTGCTTTGCTTTAGTTCTAATCGTAGAGAAGGAACTTTCTCCTCTATGTTAAAGAGGAACTAACAGAGTTCCTCTCATCTTTTTTTGATTTTGCCTCATATATATAACTCTTCCTTTCCATTTTTCCTTTTATTAGCATTAAAAATGAACAAAAAACCCACTAAGAACAACAAAAACTTTAGGTTCACTTTCTTCAGTTTTACTTTCAGACTATACTGAACCTCTTAGAAGAGCAAACTTGATTAGTTATAATTCCACTTCTCTCCTCCCCACTTTTAATCTCCCAATTAATAGAAATTTCTATTCCCTTTTATTGCCTTCCAGAAAAATCTGTCTAAGTTCACCAGTTAGTGGTAAGTTCTTGGTCCTTCTTCCCTAGAGAATCAGGACAGTGCACTCCTTTCTTTTGTTGTTGTTCTGTGGTTTCCATTGATTGGTATCAATATTTTGTGGCAGGCCCCTCCTCAAATAAATAAACCCTTTAGGAGATGAGCAAACTATTGCATCGAGTTAATGCAGTAAGAGATACCATGCAGATGATTCTGAAGTGGTACCTCCAGAGAGGAACTGAGTGTAGTGTTTTTCTTTATTATAGGTTGGGCTCTGAAGTTCTAGGATAGGATATCAGAAATGAAATGATTCATTGGATTGGTTGATTTCTTAAGACTATGGTTGATGCAAGCAATGCATGGTTCTGATTGAAAAGAAAGATCTGTCACAACTGAAGACATTCTGTATTCTTAACAGTATAACTGAAGGTTGGTGATTGTTCCAGTTCTCAGTTTTACATAATTGCTTGAATGATTATTTTGGTTCTCATTTTGAAGCACGTTTTCAATGGATTTTTATATTTAATTTGATTGTGACATTTGCTCTTTTTAAATTATTTTTATTTTATTTTTATCTTGACCATTGCAGTAACAAAAGATCTCACTGCCTGTAGTTAACTAAATCAGTGTCTGTGAGTACTTCATGTGCAGTATGTAGTTTGACTGTAAGGTCTATTGAATATTCTCACAGTAACTCATACTCGAAAACAAAAGCCATGTGTTTCAAATATAAACTACAAATTTGAATGTATTTTCTACTGAATGTGCTTTTTTTTCCCCCCTAATACTAGCGATTGTACCCAGGGCCTTGTGCATACTAGGCAAGCACTCTCTCGCCGAGCTACATCTCCAGCCCTCTACTGAAGCCACATGTACTGAATGTAGTATTTAACCTTTTACAACATGACTTGACTTCAGCTCAGAATTCTAGTTCTTATCTGTCTCTTAACAGTCTCCCTCACAGTCTCCCTCTCGATATTCAGTCTGGAACGCAGAGCCTTCCCACATTTTTAGTAATACTCTCTCTGCAAAGTTCCACAGTGCTTTGTATCACTTGTAGCGTCTTGATTTGGAGTTATTCATATTAGTCTTCTCTAGAGGTTATGAGTTTCTTGAGAACAGGAACTGTGTCTCATTTAGCTTAGTGTCTTCCTGCTCACCATAATACTGAGTAGGGCTCAAATGTCAGCTAAATTTTAAATAATTCAGTTTAAATCAAGCTTAAATATCTAATATCTTAAATATCTAATATATTTTCCCAATTTTTTAGATTGACATAAAATATGTGAGGGAAGTATTGTGTTTTCTATTTTAGAAGTCTCTGAGCACAGCTCAAGATTTTTATTTTAGGTTTTTAAATTATGCATAGTATAAGTAATATCAGTTTTATAGTACTTCATATAATTCTTTTATGGTCTTTCAGTTGTAATCATCTAATTGGTTTCTATAAGCTACCTACCAATCCTTTTGATTTCATTACTTCCATTACATTTGTTTTCAGATAAAGATGGATGTTGTATGTCATCTAATACTGAAGTTTTGAAGTTGGAATGCCTTTGCTAAGTCAAATCACTTCAAGGAAGTTGGCTCACACTTATCTTAGCAGTAGCTCAAGATTTAAAAACAAAGAATTAAGTCCACTACCATTGACACTTGCTTAATAATAAAGTTTCATGGAATATCTTAAAGTGGCCTTTTATATTGAATAACTAGTCTTGGAGAATAGTGGAATAACAATTTCATATTAAATTATATATGCTTTTGAAATATATTAAACATATGGTATTATTTTTAAAAGGAGACTAACACCTCAGAATCATCCTTGTATTTGTAGCAAGTCTAGTCATAAAGTCTTAACCATATTCCAAACAGTGCTTTTAAAATAGTTTTTCCTTTGAAACTTATAATTTTTTTAAGTTTTCATACAACTTTTCTTAATGATTTTCTACATTCTTATAAAAGGGGGTAACTTATTAGCCAACTAGCACATGAACCTTAAATGTTTATTTGTTCAGAAACCTGGCTTGAAAGATTTTCTTAACCAACCTCAACTCTTAAAATCATGTCTTCATGGTCTTTTTGTATTCATTCTCTTCTTCCATCTTGTGTTCTCCATAAATCTGCATATAGAATCACTTTAATAATTCAGTTCCTTTGCCTGACATTCAAAGCCCCCTACCATGCTCCCTGAAACATACCCCAGTTGAGCCAACTGACCCTATTCTCTGAACTCACGTTGTCCTTCTTTGTACTTAAATTGTACTATTTTTCCTGCTATGATTCTCTGCTCTCCTCTTGCTATTTACTTTGCATCTGAAAATCTTGTGCAGATCTCTCCATGAAGTCTTCCCGGGTACTCCAGCTAGAAGTACTCTTTCCATCTCTCTGCTGACTGCATCTAGTGTTTTGTTTTTATCACTGTTAACAGCAGCTTTATTGTTTGTGTCTGTCATAACTCCCATCCTAGGTTGTAAGCCTATATAAATTCAAAGATTGTGTCTGATCAATTTTTGTCTCCCATAGCACTCAGAATAGCCTTTAATGGTAATCAGTAAATATTTGCTTAAAAATTAAGAATGCGCTTGGCTTTCTTCCTATCATCCCCTCTGTCTTTCATCCTATAGATATGTACTATCCATATTAGTGCCAATTATTCATTCTTGTAATGTACTCCTGGCTGCCCTTAATAACATATAGTCATTCCCCAACCTAAGATTAAGCTGTATTCCAGAAGTTCATGTCTAATTCTGTTGTTTCAAATGCAGAAAGCATTTTTCCACAAAAACAATGTTTTAAATAGTGATTTGATTCTCAGCTAGCTCTCCCAAGACTGTTTAACTCATAAGTACCAGTGCTATGTCAACTACAGGCAGACCCCACGTACAATGATGTTTTGGGGTATTCTGGATATGGAAGTATGTCTCCTATGCATATGTATGGAAGTATGTCTCCTAGAAACAGAACATGAACTTGCTGGGCTGAGCTGGAGCTTGGTAGTGACTCATAGTAGATACTCTTCCAACAGTAGCTTTTTAGTTTTCAGTATTTGCATTATAGACATTTATCTACAGGTTACTAATACATTTATGTCATCTAAATTGAGAGGAAAAGAACACTTGCTTTTCTGGACCTCCCCATAGTGAATTAGGATGGGGCTGCAGCTAGCCTTTCACATTGGTGGGTCTTTTGTAAGTCAGGTTTTGACAGATCAGTAGCTGTTTTACTACATACCCCTTCTGTTCTTCTACAAACAGCAGATTACATATATATGGAAAATATATAAACACAGAAAATATATAAATATGGAAAAATTCCTTCTATCTATAGTGAAAAAACACATTTATAGGTATTACCCCTGTATGTGACATCAAATCAGTTTTTGTGAATTTTGTGATTATCTTTTCTACATGGGCATAATGATGCCTCTAGTGAAAAAACATGTCACTGTATGCATAAACAACCCTTGAAGTTGACAGTTTAGGTTGTCAGGCTGTAAGAAAAAACATTTCATAAATTTCAGAGAATTTAATTTATTCAGTCATCATAAGTATTGAGCCCATGAGTATCTACTTTATGCTTAATATTGGTGCTAATGCTAGGGGCTAGGGAGTGGGAACAAAAGATATTGTGAAAAGTTTGCCTTCCCTCAGGAGCCCAAAATACAAGGAGCAAAATATTAAAGAAATATTCACAGTGAAAACAATGTTATTAATTGCCATAAAATACTTTAAAGAGATAATACATTTTTGAGAATTAGGATTCACTTACGGTTCTAAAAATAGTGCTGGGGCTTCACTTAGTTTCAGAAGAATGGTAAAGATGTAAATAAAGATCTAGAAAGGAAATGCTATTCCATGTTGGATTAACAGCATGCGCAGAGGACTGGAGACATAAACTAACAACAGTCATTACTGGCTGGAGCAGAAGAGTTAGTTCATGTTGGGGGAAATAATAGATGGGAAAATTAGATCAGTGGTTCAGCCCTGGCAGAAATAAGAGTCATCCATCTATTTTTAAAGCTACAAGTCCCTGGATCTTCCCCAGAACTATTAAATAGAATTTCTGGGGCATGGGGCATAAGCCTATTTATTTTTAAAGCTCCGCTAGTGGTTCTGATATTCAGCCAAGGTTGAAAACCCCTGAATTAGAAGGATGCGCCAAATTTAGGAGAGCTATGAATCCCCTGCTGAGGAGTTGGGCTTCTGTTCCTCAAGCAGTGGGAAGCCTTCAGAGGTTTCTGAGGTGGGTGACATGATCAAATTGGTCTTTGCCAAGATAAATGATTCCTCAACTACATGTGAATGGAAGAGAAATAAGGAAAATCTTGAAGTAGAGCAGTGGTTATGAGAAAAAAGAGAAGAGTCACATTTTTAAGTATAGTTAAATGTGTGAGAGTTGGTGATGTCAGCCTTGACCTCAGCATGATTTGTTTTATAAACTGATTATACAATTTCACCCTCATTAATTTGATCTCTTTTCTCTTATGACCTGGCAACTTAAACAGTAATTTCAGCCACTTTGCATTTAATGGAAAGAGACCACTGTCTACTCATGTACATGTCTAATTCATAATAATAAGTGAAGCTATGTGTATGAGGAATATGACCTTGAACATAATCATTATAAAGCACTTAATAACCTCCCACATATGCAATAACACAACCCCAGTCCTGCAGGATTGTGCCAAGAACCAGAGTCACATATATAAGGTAGTTGTTGGCTCATAGTTCCCTAGCATTAAGTTGAAATTTAAAGAAATGTTCTCAATCATCCTATGCATTTAAAGATTTTTAGTATTAAATTTGATAATTGCTTAATTTTCTGCTGACAGATTATGTGAGGCCCCTGACTAAAACACCAATCCATATTCTAAGCTTACAATTCTTTCCCTGCCTGTTTTTGCAAAGAGAGCAAGCAGCCCCTGGCTTCCCATTTAGTTCCATCCCCTGCTCTTGTTGATCCGTAAGTGTCTCCAACTCATCCTCATCCAGAGGGATAACTGAATCAGCAGAGTGGAATCTTTAATGGAGTCAGAATTTCAGTTCTTTTGCAGCACTGACAAGCCAGATGATCCTGGCAACTCTTGTGCTTCTGACCCAGGTGGCACAGGATAGCTCCTAAGGTATACAAACTCAAACCACACATAGGTTGGAAACATTTCGTATCTCTTTGATGTGTTTTGAATTTTTTTATTTGAAGATAATTAGTCATATTCATTAGACAGCAGAGACTAAGTTCAAAGCATGAAGTTTTGACATGACCCACCTCCCTCTAAAAAAGACTCAACATCATGAATTTTTAAAAAATAACTACTTTCTCAGTTATTCTATAATAACAAATTCAACAGTTTCTTTGATCTTTTTTGCCTTAACAATTAATTTATTATTGTTTTATCAATATCTTTATACTCTTTACTTTTTTAAAAGATATGTAGTTTTCACTAATGACCCAAATGTTTAAACAGAGAATGGATGGTTTGCTTAGAGTTGGTAGATTTGGTAGGAGACAGGAAGGAGAAGGCTGCCAACATTTAAAATTATCAAGTGCTCACTCTATACCATTTTCTTTACACATATTTTGTCATTCTAATTCCATTTCACAAATGAGGAAATCAGGATTTAGAGAAGTTTAAAAAACTTATCTGAGCCCAAAAGTCAAGTCAGCAATAGAAATTGGCTTTGCTTACAAGTCTGGCTATCTGTAGAAAGAGCCTAGTCTTGGTAATTTTCATAACTTTTATTTGTGGGAGAAATAATTGAACTCAGAATGAGGAAGTTGGAGTACAAGCCTCACCTTTGTCACTAATAACACTGAACAAATTATTTAATGGTTCAGAGCATCAGTTTCCTTCTCATCACATGGGTTACACTTGCTTTACTGGCTATTTTTGCTTGTTGTGAGAAAAATAAGCTACTGAGATTCAGTATGATTTTATACACATAAAAACCTGAAGTGTGAGACATTATTAATTCAAGCAAATAAATAAACAGAACAAACATTAAATGAGATTACTTGGACTGACTTTGTGGTTTTTCATTTCTTAGTATTGCTATAAATTTTCCAAAAATAATGTTCATCAGTTTTGCAAGTCCCAAACACTGTGGTGTGCCAAACTGCATCAGTGTCCATTTAATATCTCGGTGTAGCAGAGAGTGTCCTGGCAGTGTATTCATTCTTCCTTTCTTTTGCCAGGAGCAATCATTAGTTTCTATGCTATCTCAACTAGGTTCGACCCCCAGTAGATGCTTGTTGCCAATGAGGATTGTTAGGCAATGTGACTTATTGATGTTAACATTTTCAGAACATTTCCCCCCATATTTGTGAGGTTTTAGAACAAACCTGAAGACAAATGTCACATTTTTTAAAACTATTTTCACAAAACTGCTTTTCAAAATGTTTCCATTGCCAGGCTTGGTTGTATGTACCTGTAATCCCAGCTACTTGGGAGGCTTACGCAGGAGGATTACATGTTTGAGACTAGGCTTGGCACCTTAGTAAGACTCTGTCTGAAAACCATAAAAAATTTTAAAAAGAGCTGGGACTATGTAGCTCAGTCGTAGAACACCTGGATTCAATCCCCAATACTGCTAAAAAAAAAATCCCTACCCCCACTTCTGGGAAACTTACATATTACAGATTTGTGCATACTGAACGACAATTATGAGCTATTGTAATCCACTTGTGACTCCTTCAAGTGTATATACGTAGGAGATAAGAGTTTTGGGGAATGCAAAATAATGTCACAGGAGTCTGAGAAAAACCAAGGTCATTTCTTAGGCTTACACAAAACCCTTACCTCAGCTAAAACTCTTTGACATTGGCTATCAGTTGACAGAGTAGCAGAACAGTTTTAATAAGACTTCAGATGTGGATCCAGAAGAGGGTACCTACACAGTCTTAGGTTCTTAAGTATATGTAACTCTTCTGCATCAATACGTCTTGGGATCAGTACTTGCATTGAGGGTTTTCTAGTCTTAAGGAATTGACTTCAACATGGTTTCCAGTGTCAGTGCTATGCCTGGCTTCCTAGATCTGGTGGATGGATGGCTCCAATTAGGGCCCAGTGAAATAAAATGTAAGGGAAGTAGACATAGAAAGTCTTTGCTGGACAAAAGAGAGACTGCAAAACCTGGAACCAGTGGCCAGATTTGGTCTGTAAATGTGTTTTGTTTGACCAGCACAATAATTTTTTTTTTATTTTTAATACATCAGTTATTAAGTAGTAGTATTGTTTTTTACTAGTAACTAATTTGTTGTCAAATAATTTAACGCACAAAATCTAGGCTGCTGGATTTTCTTGCACACTGGAAGATCTGGCAACTTTGGTCCTATATTTCCATTTGGTAGTAATTGGCTAGTACTGAGTAGAAGCTGCCTCTGTTAGAGAAAACACTGTACTTTTTGGTTATCACAGTTCCACTCCTTGTTATTGTTTTTCTTTAAATAGAAATAAGAGGAGAGCTAAATCTTACTTAAACTGCCATCTGTGTTAAAATTGCAAATAGCATGTTGAAGAGATGGCATATTTAAGTATAAGTGAGAGATACTAGTTTTCTAGTTCTGCCATAATTAAGTACCACAAGCAGAGTGGCTTTAAACAACAGAAATTTTTCTTACAGTTTTGGAGGCTAGAAATCTGAAATCTATTGGCAAGGCCAACCTCACAGAGGCTGGTAGGAGAGGGTCCTGCCTCATCTAGTTTCTGGAAGCCTCAGGCATTTCTTACTGTATGGCAACATAAATCCAATCTCTGATCCTTTCTTCTCATAATTATCTTCCATTCTGTCTGGCAATGTCTACATTTTCTCCTTTGAAGGATACAGGTCATATTGGATTAGGATCTAGCCTAACCTGGTATGACCTCATCTTGATTAGATTCCGTTTGTAAAGGCTGTTTTCAAATGAGGTCACATTCACAAGTACCAGGGTTAGTATTTCCAACATACCATTTGGAGAGACATAATTTAATCCATAACAGATGGCATATGTCTTTGTGGAAAGAGTAACAATTAAGAGCAGGGATCCTTTAATCAGAGTACCCACATTCAAATTTACAGCTTATTTGCTTTATGGTTTTAGACAAGTTGATTTCTCAGTGCCTTGGTGTCCTCATCTGTAAAATTGGGATGATGGCACCTGCCTCATAGGTTTGCATTGAAGACAAAGTAAGTTGATATTTATATAAAACACTTAGAAGAATGCCTGGCACATACTATATGCTCAATAAACTGAATTTATTATTATTATTATTACCTTATTCATACATAAATGTTTACATGGAATATCAGTGCCCAAAAAAGCTATTATTAGGATGGCATAATGAAAGAAAACATGGATAAACTAAAGGTAATAGGTATAAGTAGTGCATGGAAACAAAACTTGAACCAGAGAGAGAGGCTGGAATTTTAATAAAATTTTATTTTTAATGCAAATAATTGCAATATGTCAAAAACATTTAGACTGCTCCCTCTTTTAGATTACCTGCCTGGCCCTATACGCACTTGAAGCTCACTGAAGTCCCAAGAAAGAACTTTAAACCCAGAAGTATAGATGCTAACTATTGGGTTGGTTAGCACAAATGGCCTGTAGATAATAATGAGGAAGTTCCTGCAGGGAGAATGCCTGTGGAACAGATATCTAAGCATTTCTACTTGTCTCTTGGGAAGCATGATCTTACCCTGTACCTCCTTCTCATAAATCTTTAGGTTGAAGTTATTCTGATCTCTAATTTTGGCTCAGAGATTGAGGTTGAAATATTTTTTAAATTTAAATCCTACTTTTATTTTGAGGTGTATTCTTCTATTCTTTGACATAGACTTGATATAAAAGAGTCATACAACTTGAACTTTATTAAAAACCGAGAGCACTGATAAAATTTAAAGCAATTACAAGAATGTTTGAGGTGCCAGGAAGGAAGCTTTTCTGTAGGTGATTAGCTGTTGGGTTTGTAGTACTACAGAATGTATATACCTCATTCTCAAAGATAGTGCTACCTTGGAAACATGCAAATATCAAATAAAGTCAAAGTATCTTACCTAAATGGTGGAAGGGACATGTATATGTATGTTATTTCTGATTTGTGGTTTTATTTGAATAAAAGAAATTAAGCTATTTAATTTTTGGCAAATAAGTAGAATTTTGTAGTTTGATTATTAATAATTGGAACTTTTAGATTCAATGAGGTATCCATCAGGACTCCTTCATCAGTGAAAGGAAGCCAACTTAAACCAGCTTATAAAAATAAAGGGAACTTAAATGTCTATGTAACTATGATTTCCAGAAGTGCATCTGGCTTCAGGCATGGTTACAGCCAGGAACTCAAATGATCTCATCTGGACTCTCTTTCAACTCAGCTGGTTTCTTTATTTGTCATTCTTCAGAGGCATATGGTCAGTAAGCTGATCACTAGCAACTAAAGATTCTCATCCTTCTGGTTTAGTAATTCCAACCAAAAGAGAACTTGTCAGGCCAAATATCCAGCTGTCTGCCTCAAAGAAGATATACATTAACTCTGTTTGACCACTTGTGTGGCCATTTGAAAAACCAGTGTAACCTAGGAATGGTATATACTGGTGGGCCAGCCTTGTCTGTTTTCCCAGTGCTATAGTAGAGGGACAGTGCCCAGTGATTATAAGCCTCACTGGGATCTCATGGAGTGGGAGAGGTCTTCTCCAAAGGAATTAGGAAAAGGAAGGTGAGAATGTGTTCTCAGTAGACCAAAACTGACTTGACTTCAAATCATGAAAAATGGTATGTGAAGTAATTCGCACAGTAATTTTTGGTTTTACAATGGCAATTAAATAACTTCCTGCTGCCTTCTACAAAATACCTTTTTTTTTTGGTACTGGGGGTTGAACTCTGGGGTACTCAACCACTGAGCCACATCCCTAGCCCTATTTTGTGTTTTATGTAGAGACAGGGTCTCACTGAGTTGCTTAGCACCTCGCCATTGCTGAGGCTGGCTTTGAACTCATGATTCTCCTGTCTCAGCCTCCCAACAAAATAAATTTATATCAAAAAAAAAAAGGTATAGAAGCAAAAAATCCAACTCTTTATTTGATGAGAGATGGATGACCTCAGTAACCATAACCCATACACTTTGAAGACAGAAAGATTTGATGCTATGACTAAGTCAAACAAAGGAAGGTGAAAATCTAATCACTACAGATACAATGACAGTGGTATCAGGAGACTAGAGAAGGAGAAGGTGAGGCTTGGTGTTAAAAGCATATCATCAGCTCAAAGTCTGTCTCAGGAATGATTGGTCTCTCAGGTCCTCACCTCATGACAGCCAGAAAACTCTCTTCCCCATATCTTAGGAATTAGAAAGTTTCTTCTCTGGAAAGTTGAAACTATGAGACTCTATAGACAGTGACAGTGGACAATAGGGTTAAGAGAAAGTCTGCCCTGCTGGTAAAGCAACAACAAAAAAAAGAAATGTTACGTACAACATCTTTTTTGTTTATTTGTTTGGTTTTTGTTTTTTATTGATTTATTCTACTTAGGTATACATGATAACAGAATGCATTTTGAGTCATTGTACACAAATGGAGCACTGCTTTTCATTTCTCTAGTTGTACATGATGCGCCATATATGCAGTCATACATGTACCTAGGGCAATAATGTCCATCTCATTCCACCATGTTTCCTGCCCCCATGTACCCTTCCCTCCCTTCCCTTTGACCAAAGTTCCTCCATTCTTCCCATGCCCCCTCCCCAATTATGAATCAGCATCCATTTATCAGAGAGATCATTTGGCCTTTGGTTTTCTGGTATTAGCTTACTTCACTCAGCATGATATTCTCCAGTTCCATCCACTTACCTACAAATGCCATAATTTTATTCTCTTTTAATGTAATATTCCATTGAGTATATATACCACAGTTTCTTTATCTGTTAATCTATTGAAGGGCATCTAGATTGGTTCCACAGTTTAGCTATTGTGAATAGCTAATGCCATTGAAGTGGCAGCATCACTGTAGTATGCTGTTTTTAAGTCCTTTGGGTATAGACCAAGGAGTGGGATAGCTGGGTCAAATGGTGGTTCCATTCCCAAATTTTCCAAGGAATCTCCATACTGCTTTCCAGATTGATTGCACTAATTTGCAGTCCCACCAGCAATGTATGAGTATGCCTTTTCCCCCACAACCTCACCAACACTTACTGTTGTTTGTATTCTTGATAAATGCCATTCTGACTGGCATAAGATGAAATTTTAGAGTAGTTTGATTTGCATTTCTCTGATTCCTAGAGATGTTGAACATTTTCTCATATATTTGGTGATCATTTGTGTATCTTCTGAGAAGTGTCTGTTCAGCTCCTTAGCCTATTTATTGATTGGATTTGTTTGTGGGGTTTTTCGGTAAGTTTTTTCAGTTCTTCCTAGAGATTAGTGCTCTGTCTGATTTGCACGTGGCAAAAATTTGCTCCCATAGTGTAGGCTCTCTGTTCACCTCATTGATTATTTATTTTGCTGAGAAGCTTTTTAGTTTGAATCCATCCCACTTATTGATTCTTAATTTAATTTCTTTTCTTTTCTTTTTTTTTGGTACTGGAGATTGAACTCAGGGGTACTCTTGACCACTGAGCCACATCCCCAGCTCTATTTTGTGTTTTATGTAGATACAGGGTCTCACTGAGTTGCTTAGTGCCTCGCCGTTGCTGAGGCTGGCTTCTTTAATTTCTTACACTTTAGGAGACTTGTTAAGGAAGTTGGGGCCTAATCCTCCGTTGCAATGAAGGTTTGGGCCTACTCTTTGTTTTATTAGGTGCAGGGTCTCTGGTCTAATTCCTATGTCCTTGATCCACTTTGAGTTAAGTGTTGTGTATAGTGAGAAAAAGTGGTTTAGTTTCATTTTGCTGCATATAGATTTCCAGTTTTCCTAGCACCATTTGTTGAAGAGGCTATCTTTTCTCCAATGCATGTTTTTTGTGCCTTTGCCCAGTATGGAGAGAACTATTTATGTGGTTTTCTCTCTGTGTCTGCTATCCTGTACCATTGTCTACAGGTCTATTTGGTGCCAATACCATGCCATTTTTGTTACTATTGCTCTGTAGTACAGTTTAAGGTCTTATATTGTGATGCCTCCTGCTTCACTCTTGCTAAGGATTACTTTGGCTATTCTGGATCTCTTATTTTTCCAAATGAATTTCATGATTGCTTTTTCTACTTTTATAAGGGATGACATTGGGATTTTTAATTGGAATAGTGTTAAATCTGTATAGCACTTTGGGTAGTATGGCCATTTTGACAATATTGATTCTGCCTATCCAAGAGCATGGGAGATCTTCCCATCTTCTAAGATCTTCTTCAATTTCTGGTGGAATTTTTTAGATCTTCCAAATATAGAATCATATCGTCGGCAAATAATGATAGTTTGAGTTGTTCTTTTTCTGTTTGTATCCCTTTAATTTCTTTTGTCTAGTTGCTTTGGCTAGAGTTTCTAGGATTGTGTTGAATAGCAGTGGTGAAAGAGGGCATACCTGTCTTGTTCCTGTTTTTTAGAGGGAATACTTCCAATTTTTCTCCATTTAGGATGATGTTGGCCGTCGGTATAGCATAGATAGCTTTTACAGTGTTGAGCTATGTTCCTATTATCCCTAGGTTTTCTAGTGTTTTGAACATGAAAGGGTGCTGTATTTACTCGAGGGCCTTTTCTGCATCAATTCATATAATCATATGATTCTTATCTTTAAGTCTATTGATGTGATGGATTACGTTTATTGATTTCGATATGTTGAACCAACGTTTTATCCCTGGAATGAACCCCACTTGATCATGGTGCACTATATTTTATGTGATTTGCCACAATTTTATTGAGAATTTTTGCATCTATGTTCATCACGGATATTGGTCTGAAATTTTTTTCTTTAATGTGTCTCTCCCTGGTTGTGGTATCAAGGTGATTCTAGCCTCATAGAATGAGTTTGAAAGGGTTCTGTCCTTTTCTATTTCATGGAACAATTTGAGGAGTATTGGTATTAATTCTTCTTTTTAGGTCTTGTAGAACTCAGCTGAGAATCTGTCTGGTCCTGGGCTTTTCTTTGTTGGTAGGCTTTTGATGACATCTTCTATTTCCTTGCTTGAAATTGATCTGTTTAAATTGTGTATGTCCTCCTGATTCAGTTTGGGTAGGTCATATGCCTCTAGAAATTTGTTGGTGTCTTCAGGGTTTCCTATTTTACTGGAGTATAAATACTCAAAATAGTTTCTAATCATCCTCTGTATTTCAGTGCTGTCTGTTGTGATATATCCCTTTGCATCATGAATTTTAGTAATTTGGGTTTTCTCTCTCCTTTTTGTTAGGGTGGCTAAGGATTTGTCAATTTTATTTTTTCAAAGAACCAGCTTTTTGTATTGTCAATTTTTTCAATTGTTTCTTTTGCTTCAATTTCATTGATTTCAGCTCTGATTGTAATTATTTCCTGTCTTCTACTTCTTTTGGTGTTGGTTTGTTCCTCTTTTTCTAGGGTTTTGAGATATAGTGTCAGGTCATTTATTTGTTGACTTTTTCTTCTTTTAATGAATGAGCTTAATGCAATGAACTTTCTTCTTAGCACTGCCTTCATACTCTCCCAGAGATTTTGATATGTTTGTTGTATTGGAGTTCTCATTTATCTCTAAGAATGTTTTTATTTCCCCCTTCATGTCTTCTGGTACCTATGCATCATTCAATAATGTATTATTTAGTCTCTAGGTGTTAGAGTAGTTTCTATTTTTTTAATCTGTCATTGATTTCTAATTTTATTCCATTATGGTCAGATAGAATACATGGTAGTGTCTCTATTTTTTTGTATTTGCTAAGGCTTGCTTTGTGGCATAACATATGATTTATTTTGGAGAAAGATTCATGTGCTGCTGAGAAAAAAGTGTGTTCACTCATTGATGGATAGAATATTCTACATATGTCTTTTAAGTCTAAATTATTGATTATTTTATTAAGTTTTATGGTTTCTTTGTTTAGTATTTGTTTGGAAGATCTATCCTGTAGTGAAAGAGCTGTGTTAAAGTCACCCAGTATTATTGTGTTGTGTTCTGTTTGATTCTTGTAGTTGAGAAGGGTTTGATATACATAGATGCTCCATTGTTTGAGGCATAGATATTTAAGATTGTTATCTCTTGTTGATGTATAATTCCCTTAAGCAGTATGAAATGTCCTTCTTTATCCTTTTTCCCTAACTTTGGTTTGAAGTCCACTTTATCTGATATGAAGATGGAAACTCCTGCTTGTTTATGTGGTCCATGTGAATGACACTTTTTTTCCCCACCCTTTCACTTTTAGTCTGTGGATGTCCTTTCCTGTGAGATGAGTCTCTTGAAGTCTTTTTGTTTTTAATCTAATTTGTTATTTTTTTATTGATGAATTTAGGCCATTCACATTCAGGGTTATTATTAAGATATGATTTGTAATCCTGGTCATTTTGGTTTATTTTTGGGTTTTACCTTGACTTGGTTTCTCCTTTGATTGGCCTTTGCTGTAGTGTAGTTCCTCTCTTTGCAGATTTTCATTGTTGGTTATCATCTCCTCCTTATGGAATATTTTGCTGAGAATGCTGTGTAGTGCAGACTTTCACACTGTAAATTCTTTTAACTTTTGTTTATCATGGAAGGTTTTTATTTCATCATCAAATCTGAAGCTCAGTTTTGCTGGATATAAGATTCTTGGTTGGCATCCATTTTCTTTCAGAGCTTGGTATATGTTCCCAGATCTCCTGGCTTTTAGGGTCTGGGTTGAAAAATCTGCTCAGATCCTAATTGGCCTCCTCCTATATGTAATCTGATTCCTCTCTCTTGCAGCCTTTAAAATTTTATCTTTGTTCTGTATGCTAGGCATTTTCATTAACGTGCCTTGGTGTAGGTCTGTTGTAATTGTGTATATTCAGCGTCCTGCAAGCCTCTTGTATTTGATTTTCCAATTCATTCTTCATGTTTGGGAAATTTTCTGATATTATTTCATTGAAGAGATTGTGCATTCCTTTGGTTTGAAACTCTCTGCCTTTTTTATCCTGATAAATCTTAGATTTGGTCTTTTGATAGTGTCCCATAATTCTTGGATGTTCTGTTCATGGTTTCTTACCATCTTTATTTTCAAGATTGTGTAGCCAACTTTATTTTCAAGATTGTATATTTTGTCTTTATTGTATATTTTGTCTTTATTATTATTGTCTTTATTATTATTGTCTTTATTATGTCTGTATATGTTCTGTCTTCCAAGTGATCTAGTCTGTTGGTGATGCTTTCTATTGAGTTTATTTGGTTTATTGTTTTCTTCACTGATTGTTTTTTTTCCCACAATCTCTAGCTCTTTCTTGAAGTAATCTTTTGCTACCTGTATTTGCTGCCTTATCTCTTTGTTGGTGTGATCAATGGTTGCCTTTAATTGCACTTTTTTAAAAATATTTTTTAGTTGTCAATGGACCTTTATTTTATTTATTTTTATGTGGTGGTGAGAATCGAACCCAGTGCCTCACGCATGCTAGGCAAGTGCTCTACCACTGAGCCACATCCCACCTCCTTTAATTGCACTCTTATGTCTTTGTTGTAGTGATCAATCTTTGCCTGTATTTGCTCACTTAAGTCATTCTTTAATTCACAGATCATTTTAATTATGTACATTCTGAACTCCTTCTCTGACATTTCATCAACTGCGCTGTCAGTGGATTCTATTATTGTAGTATTTTGGTTTGTTTGGGGTACTTTCTTCTCTTGTTTTTTCATGTTGATTATGTGTCTTCCTTTGTTGCAGTGCCGATCTGAGGTATTGCAGTTTCTATCCTATAATCTTGTAGTGACCCTAGAGATTACCTGTACCTCACCTTGGAGTTCACTTCAAGTCCCCAGCAGGTGTCCCCACATGGATGCTACTGCAACTAAAAATAGTTGCGTGGTAGTGGAGGTAACTCAAGATAGCAGTGGGGGTGGCCCAAATGGATGCAAACACTTTCAGAGATGGAGCTGAAAGGCTGAGACTTACAATGGCTTTGGGCCTACTGTTCAGAGATGCAGCACTGTGACGTACTGAGCTGTGGTAGGCAGCTGCCTCCAGTGCTTGTCTGTTGTCCCAAGGTGGAGCCTACTACATGGGGAGGACTTTGGCAATGGCTGCTGTGCCCCAAGATGGATTTGAGAAGGGAGCGATAGCACGGACTTCAACTCTGTGCATGGGCAGTCCTGGTCCTGGGCTCTCTCACAGGTCTGTGGGAGTAGTCCTGGGCCTGACCTTGGCCTGGGCACCCCTGGGGGTTCCCAGAGGCAGGCCTGGGCTCTCACGGGTTGGCAGGAGCTCTGGCCTGGAATGGTAGGGGCTCTCCTGACTTAGGCCCAACTTCCTGCCCCGTCCAGACCTGGGTCTTGTTTCTGGCAGGTCAGCAGGGGCTCTGGTGTGGAACCGCATACAACATCTTAATATCAATACTCAAATAAAAACATCAGAATGAAAGCAGAATTTGCGAAATGTTGTCATTTTTTTCCTTGTCCTGACGTAGGATGATTTGAAGTGGGAAAGTTTGGGTTGTATTCTTTCAAAACTATTGGTTTTTATTTTTAAACATGTATAAAGCTGGATAATTATGAATAACAAAGTATTAATATAGAGTATTAGCTTTTGTCATATCTTTCACCAATGATGAAGAAAGAGTTTTGAAAGCTGCTTTCTTCTAAAAATTTGAGGAGGTATCAAAAGTTGAAATTTAGCAGACATGTTTTTAAAATTTTAGTTACTTTAAAAATATTATTTTTAGGATTTAGTAAATATTATTCTTGTCTATGTAACTAATAAAATATTACTGTGATTTTTATATTAAAAATCTTCAAATTGTAGTTTGGAGTTTTTGAACATTCTAAATTTTATCCTATAAATATTATAAAAGCATTGAAATTTTGAAGCAGGGTCAGGTTGCCTTCTTTTTGAATTAGTTTCTAAAGCTTAATGAAATGGAAGGCAAGTGTCTTTTCCCTACTTAAAAAAAAAAGTTTTATTTTATTCTTTGTTGTACTATAATGAGACCAAAATAATGTGAAAAATTAAAAATGAAAGTGCACCAGAATTTTATTTACCAATATAATAGTTTTAAAATCAAGCTGAATTGCTTTTGCTGAAAAACCAGATCATCTAGTCCATATGGATTCTCTAAGAAGTGATATTCTTTAGAGGATTTTTGTAGTTTTCTTTTGGCTTAGTGAGGTCAAGAATTTTAAATTAGAATTATACAATTGGAAGGCATCCCTCTTACACATTTTACAAATGAAGGAACTGAAGTCCTGAGAAGTCATAATTTATCCAGGGTCACAAGCTAATAGTGCAGGTCAGATGAGAATCAGGGCCTGCTGGCCATCAGTTCAGTGGTTTTTATAAAAGACTTCTTGGGTTTATTTTTACCACCATCACTTTATGTGCAGTATCCATAATTTATTGCATTAGGCTCAGTTAGCAAATTACAAGTTTGTGTTTAATCTTCTAAAGCTGAGGGAACTTCTGGGATTAGGAATACTGACAGTGACAAAAAGCATGGATAGCAGGAAGCATTTTTAAGACTCCTTGGCTGGGGTAGGGAATGTCCCTTAATTAGACTCTGATCCTGCTCTCTAGCAGAAACTCCTGTGTTTATTGTTTTCTAGGACCTGTTTCTGCCTTCTGGAAGATTATTCCTTGACCATTTTTCACCCAGGGTCACACTTATGTGGGCATTGGGAAATATGTCCTTTATTTCCTACTTTTTGTCCATGCACTGTCAAGGTCTTAAACAC
The DNA here is from genome assembly GCA_028644305.1 of Xerus rutilus. NCBI lineage: Eukaryota > Metazoa > Chordata > Mammalia > Rodentia > Sciuridae > Xerus > Xerus rutilus. The sequence continues at coordinate 30,585,468 of CM053410.1, read as the reverse complement.
TGTTTTAAAGGTCCTTTAAAGACTTACATATAAGGCAACATTTGTGGGACTTTTGGCAATATTATTCCCCCAAAACTTAGCAGTTTTTTATCTATCTTCCTGCAGTAAATTCCATGTGCTAGTAATAGAGTGACTACATGTTCCAATGTTCCAAACTGTCAGGGACAGTCTTAGTTTATTTGTCTTGCCAGTTAAGTAATAATGCCCTTTTCTACTCTCAGAGCTATCAGTTTGGACAGTATAGTCACTCTATGCAATAAGCACCACACCAAAAAATCTCAAGCCTGATTTGTTCCTTCGCTTCCTTACTCCTATTTCTGTCTCTCTCTCAACCTACTGGGGGTTCTTATTTGACAATTTGAAATGTGTTTTATCTAAAATTAACATACTTAACCTTAGCAAGGCTAAGTCCCTCTGTTTACCAGAGAAAGCGTAAGTAATCATTTTTGTCGAAAGTTTTTTTAAACCTTCTCTTTCATTGTGTAAAATCCAGAAGGAGTCAGCTTTTTTAACTCTGGAGTCGCTCGGATTTTTAGATCTCAATTTCCTTTCATTGCTACTCTCAAATCTTTCAGTGCTTGTCTGTTCACATTTCTTTCTTATAAATCTTTGATAAAGGCAGCAAATAGTACTTTGTAATTCAAGTACAGTGTTTTCCATTTCTTTTCTCTATAGACATGGGTTTGGTAGACAATTGCATTTGTAAAAATTGAGGTATACAGTCATCCCTAGGAATCCTCAGGAAATTGTTTTCAAGACCTCCCCAAGATATCAAAATCCACAGATATTCAAGTCCCTTATATAAAATGGCGTAGTATTTTCATATAACCTACACATATCTTCCTGTGTACTTTAAATCATCTCTAGATTATTTAAAATACCTAATACAATGTAAATGGTATGTGAATAGTTGTTGAAATATATTGTGTATGAATAGTAAGAAGAAAAAGTCTGTACATGTTCATTATATACACAATTTTTTAAAATAGTTTGAATCCATAGTTATTTGAACCCAAAGATTCGAAACACAAAAATACAAGAGCTGACTGTAATATGCATAGCTTTTAAGTGCTCACTTCAATGAGTTTTGACAACTGTAACCACTACCCAAAATAAGATGCAAAACATTTCCTCACTCCAGAAGGATGACCCTTTCCAGTTAATTCACCTCTTTATACCTCCGGAGGCAACCACTTTTTCACTTCTGTCACCAAGGATTATTAGTTTGGCAAGCAGTCTTCGTATTAAGTGCTTTGGGACTGTATGGCATAACTACCTTTCTACCTTTTACTCAGTTTTTTTTATCTCCTGCTACCTTGCAACTAAGCAATTACTATATATTTTAGAGTTTTTATCTGTGCCTTCCTTAAATATTGTAGTTGCTTTGTTTATTTTTTTTATTAATCGAGGAAAGCTATCTGCTATAATAAAAAGACCCCAAAATGTATTAATAGCTTAAATTCAATTAGAGTGTGTTTACTGCTAATGAAATAAGGTCCCAAAGGCATTTGTGATCAGTGGGTGACCTATAATCTAGGCCTTTGAGCCTTGTAGCAACTGGAGAAAGAACATGAACACAGTTCATCTACTTCTGAAAAACTGCAACCCAGTAGTTGACACTCAGTTACTTCTACTGATGTTTTTCTGGAGAGTACTATTCTGAAGCTGTATCTGGTATAAGGGACGAAGACCTGGAAATGTAAACTTAGGCAGGGTAGATGTTTCCCAGTGATGGCCTTCACGCTATAACAGGGAAAAGTGATATCTGGGTAGGTTAAAGTCATGCTTTTATTTTATTTTAGTGATAAAATACCACATTGCAGTTATTTTTTTGTCTTTGTGTTACTTCTTTTTTTGTATTATATGTTCTTTTTTCTAGATAAACATTTCAGTATTCAAAATTAAAATGGTATTACTGTCTCTATGGTAAAAATGTTAAAAAGCAAAAACAAATTATTTTCCCTGGATTATTCAGATAAATGAAAATTACTTCTGGGCATCAACAGATATAATTTTAACTCTTAAAAGACATAAAAGCCTGCTCTCACCATTTTTATCCATAATTATACCAGAAAGCCTAGTCAGCAAATAAGTAAAAGGGAGGCAGAGCTAACAGAAAAGGTATAGAAATGGAAAGGAAGGAAAGAAAATGTCATTATTGGCATAGATATAATTGTCCATGTGGAAAACTGCCAGAACACTACAACTAAATTATGGGAGCTAATGAATTTAGCACAGTTTTTCAAAATACAAACTCAACATAGGAAAAACAGTTGCATTTCTATAGAACAGCAACAAAATAGAAAACAATGATAATCATTAATATCCTACATAGCCATGGAATATTTACCAAAATTAAATTTGGAGTAAAGTTAACTAAACTATAAGCTTTCGTTCTGGTTTTCCCAGTTTTTCTTTCGAGGCCTTTTTTTATTTCAGGATCAGTTCAGGATACCACTTTGCATTCAATAGCCATATTTCTTCAGTCTTTTCCCATTTATGCAGTTTGTTGTTGTTGTTGATGATGATGATGTTGTTTTTCTTGTCTTTTGGTGGCTTTATACTTTTGAAGAGTAGTGGTCATGTCTTTTGTAGAATGGGACTCTATTTGATTTTGTCTGATGTTTTCTCATGATTATATCACTTCATATATTATAACACCACCAGGAATAAGTCATGTTGGTATAATTTACTTCAAGGAGTAAATTATACCAACATGACTTATTGCTGGTAGTGTTAACTTTGTTCACTTGGTTAAGATGGTCTCTGCCAGAGTTCTCCACAGTAAAGTTACTACAGTGTCCCCCTTTTATCCATGGAGGAGCATGGTCCAACACCTCCAATGGATTATGAAACTGCAGATGGTACCAAACCCTATAGATACTGTTTTTTCCTATACATTATCTATGAGAAAGTTTAATTTATAAATTAGGCACAATAAGAGATTAACAATAATAGTAGATTAAAATAGAATAATTACTACTATAATAAGATTTATGGATGATCTCTCAACATGTAAATTTTATCATTTTTGAGAGTATGCAGTTCTTTGTACTCAGTGCCGTATTTTACCATATGCCTTGTAGTATTGCCACACAGTACCAGGGTTAATCTGCTCTTCCCTATTTTGTGTCCTAGGACTTCTTTACCACTTTTATGAATATAGATCTTATTGGGCATCTTCTATCAGAAGAGCCTAGCTGGTTTCATCACCTTTGAAGACTTGCTTTGAATGATATCTTGTTTCCTTAATCAACTTCCTTAAATCTGCTAGAAAAGCAGCAGCAACTCCACAGGTGGATCTCTCCAGTAATTTTTGTGTTTTTCAGACCAGGACTATTCCTGAGTCTGTATAACCATCCCTTACTCTTGCAGTAAGTGGCTTGGTATCACTCATGTCACGGGATCCTTGTTTACATCTTCATGTGTTGTGCAACACATTGCAGTCAATCAGAAGACATTTTCTGTTTATGTCTTCTGCCCCCAAATTTAATGCCTTTTCTTTAAAAAGCACTTATACACTGTGACCAGAAGTTTTGCAGTTTTAGATCTGACAGTGAAAGTAGCATGAATTTCATTTGAAGATTTGTTCTTACTGTAGATCTTAGCAACCTTAGCACTTTTTTTTTTCTAAGTTGAGAACCTTTACCTTTTTACTTAATGGAAGCATTTGGAAGCTTCTTTTTGGCACATCCACATTGCCAGCTTCACGGTTTTTGTGCTTTAGGGTCATAATTAAGTAACTAAGGGTTACTCAAATGTAAGTATTTTGATACCATAACAGTCAATCTTATAACCAAGACAGCTACTATATGACTAACAAGCAGGTAGTATGTACACTGAATCTCTACAGCGCATCAACTGTATATTCACATCCCCAGCAGGACAAAATGAGATTTCATCACACTATTCAGAACATTGTGTGATTTTAAACTTATTAATTATTTATTCGTGGAATTTTCCATTTAATATTTTTGGACCATGATTGAACTTGGGTAACTGAAACTATGAAAAGCAAAAACATAAGTGGAGAGTGGAATCATTGTATAGAAAATGTAATTTTTTAAATTTGTAATTTCCATAGCAACACAATATAAATAATTTTTGAATAAGTCTAATAATGACTTAGACCTTTAATGATAGTTATGAACTTTTATTAAAAGACATTAAATATGACTGTGGAGAAACAGTAATGAATTAGAACACTTAATGTTGAAAAATGTTAATTATTTCTCAGTGCACACAGAATCAAATCCCTAATATTTTAGGAATTTTGTTATTACTATTAGTGTTATTAATATAATAAAATGCTATTATTTTAGTAGCATTTTGATGATATGTGACACTATAATTCTAAACTTATAGAGAGTAGTTATTCAAAAATTGCAAGTGCATGCCTAAAGAATAAGATTTTCCTGCCCTACATTGAGGGAAGTGGTTTTCCTGCCTTTATATCATGATTTAATATAAAACCATAGTAATTAAGCTAGTGTATGATGTAAGGATATACAAATTGCTCAATGGAAAGAATAGAGAAGTCAGAAACAGATCCCCCTATACATGGCAACTTTGCTTTGTTAAAAAACTGGTGCTAAAATCAGTGAAAAGAGGACCCAGTTTTCAGTATATGGCTTGAGGCATTAAACTGTCCATATGAAAGAGAAGGAAATTAGATTCTCAAATACAAATGGTAAAAAAGTTAAAATGTTTTAAATTAACAGTTATAATTCAATTCAATTATAAAACTAAAAATTATAAAATACAGAAGCAGAATTCAGGAAAGAAGTTGAAGAAAAACCAAAATTGTCAAAGAAATGAAAACAAGAATTCAAAGGAGTTCAAGAGAAAAAAGATGGTACAGAAAACAGAGGTCATCAAGATTAGAAATGAGAGAAGTGAATAAATTCAAATATACATCTGAGGAAGTGGTAAAATATCTTACTTTTAAAATATCAGTGTTTACAATATGCCAGGAACTACATCATTAACTTTTCTCATGCTTTTAATTTAAATCAGAAATCAAAAAGTAATGTATAAATTATTTTAATGATGATTCTAATGACAACCTAATTACCCTATCATCTTTAGGTTACTAAAGACTAGAAATAAAAAAAAAAAAAAAGACTAGAAATCTCTTGACTTATAGAGGAATTTGCTATCATTTTCTCAGTTTGAGGAAGTTTTAGCTTAACTAAGATTTATCAAATGAATGTTCTTGTATGTAGAAGCACCCTATTTAATCCAATATGCTTAGAAAGGGTTGTATTAATTTCAACATATATCTGCCAATAAGCAATTTTTAGAGAACTTTAAAAAAGATTATATAAAAGATGAATTCTATTTTTAGCAAAGCTTTTAGCTGTAAATAGAGATTACTTAGTTTAGGGGAAATAGCTCCCATTTAATCTAATTTACAAAGCTAGTCTTTATTTTAAAATTTATCTTTCAAATAAGATATCCTTCTTTCAGTAAAAGTCCAACTTGATTTTTTAACTCAAATAAATATGTTAATATATGCCGCCATGACAACCATCACATGGCAGAATTCTAATTCTAATATAGATAAATAGGTAAGGCACAGAGCCCTGCCATGTGTTGCCTGGATACCGTAATGTACTACTTCCTTCAGTGTTTCTTTGCTTTGTGCTCACTGAAGTCTCCTAGAGAGATGCTTCTTTAACAGTAATAGGGCTGTGAAAGAGGGAAGGCCTTTAGGTAAAATATCATCACTACTGCTTTATTTTATCTGATTTATAACATTATAATATGGACCCAAATACTCAGTTTCTTAATAAAATATATATGAGATGGGAAAAGAACAAGACCTTACTATGGTTCATTGATTAAAGGAGAAGTCATACATAGCATTGTTTTAATTTGTCCCCTTCTTTGGTAGCCTGGGGTTTTTACATCCCAGGAGTTATAAAGTGGAGGAAAAGTGATTATGAAATGGGAAAAGGAGCCAGCATGATAACTTGGCTACCAGAGTATTCCCAGAAAGATCAGTATTAGGAAGAATGAAGGTTGAGAAACTAGAAATTGATTGCCTTAAAACTATCTTATCTTGGCTTAAAACTACACATTTCTTGGCAAGTCTTTGTAAAACCCCAAGTGTACCTCCATTTGTATGGGACAGGTAAAATACATTGATTGTATATACAATAGTCAACACAACAATTAAAAAATCTAAATTAATGAAACCAATGACTAGATATTAAACTTTTATGAAATAAAAGGCAACTTGAATCTAAATATCAAAAGTGCACACTGTGTGCCTTGGCCTTATGAATTTCCTGAACCTCAGATAAAGAAAATTCTGTGGAATCAGGCAGTGGATTGAGATATTTATAAAAGGGAACATAGTATTGGCCTTAGATTTTATTTGATGTAAGAAAATAGAGCATAATTTTAAGACTTGTTTTAGAAAAATACAGATTTTTTTAGATTTTTATTAGTCTTTCAAGTATAAGTCAACAAATAGTTGTAAACTTCAAAAAAATTTAAAAAGTATTCCTTTGAGCCTTTATGAGGCAACGCTAGAAGACAGATTCCTTTTTTTTTTGATACTGGAGATTGAACTCAGGGGTACTCGACCACTGAGCCACATCCCCAGCCCTATTTTGTGTTTTATGTAGAGACAGAGTCTCACTGAGTTGCTTAGGAAGACAGACTCTTTTTAACCAGATTTTGTAAGGTAAAGATTTGAAGTAGCCAAAACATCTTGTGCCAGTACCGAAAGCTTATTTTAATTTGTACATGAACTATGGGTTCTGATAATACTACCTATGAGCGAACTGACTGATTTCTCAGGCCTTTGGGGTTCTTCAAAAGTAGAAAAGAGTCATTCAGCAGTCTCATCATTGATGGAAAGGACCTGAACAAGAGGCTTGAGAAGAGGATCGACCACATAAATACAGTGTTTATGCATTCAAGTTCAACTTCTTCAACACAAAGATGAAGCACTAAGTTTTCATAGCAATTTCTAAAGGTTAGTTTGTGATGAAAAATTTTGGGCATGGGCTTTACCTAATGCCATGAGTGTTGTTTATCAAAAAATTTTCCATAAAACATTAACTTTGCATTTTTCTAGGTAAAAAAAGTTAAATCTGTAATAGATCTTATATGCTTGAGTTTGAAAACCCCTGAATATGTTTGTGTCGGTAGGAAAAGTAGAATATAACACTTGTGCCACTTTGGAACAAAACTACATAGTTATGAGTCGTGGTAAAATATGTGTCCTTTGTTCCTTTCTGAGAAGTTATTAAAGGAAGAGTATTATGTTTTTTCTACTTGTGAAGAGGTTCAGTATATGAATGAAATTTTCTACTGGTTCTACCCGGCTATTTCTATTCTTGGCCTCTATGGTTGATGGCAGCAGATGAGAAAAATGAAGTCTGTAATGAGTTTACCTGAGAGTGAGCTGTAGTGCTCTTCGGTACTAATACCGCATCCTGGGTGCTAGATAATCCAGGCCATGAATTATGTTCTTCAGTCTAATTGCCCAGAGAGCAGAGAGAACTGCCAAGTAAGAAGAGGATGGTGAAGCTTTATTAATTTTGCTCCCCTCAGAAGAAAAAAAAATGATGAAACAACTTCTTGAGATGAGAGTCTGCCCATGGAAGAAAGAAAATGAATCCAGAAACACATAGGGTCATTCAGAAACAACAACAACGACAACAACGGGAGTCACTTTAAGCCTCAAATCAATGATTAAAAGGCCTCAAAATTGTTTTTTTCCGTAAGTTTTCATCTACCTTACTATGCTGTATCTCTTAATCTTGTTATGACACATTGGATAAGATTTCTTTGGAAAATGTGGAAACAACTGACCAATGAAATTATAAATGAGCCTTGGGCTCTATCCCTCCCCAGCGACTACGTGGAAGAACTTAGAGTCAATTTAGTTTTGATAATGAAGTGGGTATGAGAGAGAGGAAGATGAGGGTAAAAATGGAACAAAAAGTGGTAAAAGATAAAGCAGTCTCAAAATCATTCTACTCCTAATACTGACAAAGCACAGAAAATCAAGAAGGTTCATCTGAAGTTCATGCATATATGAAGATATATATGTATTTTTATACATTTTATATATACATACGTGTGTATATGTTTACATATGTATACATATATATGTATATAAAAAACTAATGATGAGTAAGTAGGTTTGGCAATGGCCATCAATGCAGAAATCCATCATAAAGGATACTAGGGAAGAGGACTGTATTGGAATAAATTTCATAAAGCAAAAGAAAGTCTTCAGAAAGAGAACAATTTTGATCAAGAGGATTATGGAAGAGTAAGGCAAAGCATATGAAGAGAAGACTTTTTAAAGGAGAGGCCCAAAGAGAAGCCAGCAAAAGTCAAGCAAAGGCCAAAGATGAAAGGGATGCCTTTTAGGATTGGGATGATGGGGAGGAATTTGATCCATTCACTCTCAAGTCCTCATAAAAACAGAAGTCTGAAGAATAGGGTAGTGAAGCTATGAAAATAAAAATTAGTGATGCCAGGAAGAAATAGAATGAAGAAAAAGAACAACAATGAGTGGAACATATCACAGTAGAAAAGGCTGCAGTAGAAACAAGGCCAAGTCAGAAACTGTAATAGGTCTTTGGAGACAGACTTATCTTTAGGAGAAAACAAAGCGCTTGTGTTACATCTGCCCAAAATAAAAGTTAACTACTTTCTGCTTTTCTCTTCTCTTTGAAACCCCTGGTTTTGACTATGTGAGCTAGAAGTCAAAAGAATTGCCCTTGGAGCACTGAGGTAATGTGAGTCCCATGCCTAAAGGATCAATGAGCCTGCAGACCAAAGCGATCATATATCTAACCCCCTTCTTGCCCCATGGTAGAATACAATTAAAGCAAGAGCAGATTGTAAAAGTCTCCTGATCCTATTTCTAGCATTTAAGTTTTAGCCTTTACCTGTTTGTTTTATTTTGCTGCCAAGTTGAAGAGTCCTTGTCCCATTTTTAAAAAATCTTGACTTGTTTTCCATACAGAATGTACTATGTATTATTAAACAAAATTTCTCAGAAGTTTGATGGATTTAATATTTCTGAAGGGAGAGAATATGGTAGAGCAAACCTAAGAAGTGAGTATTTTTGCATTGAGATGGTAAATTAAATACCTTTTTTATTTTTAATAAAAGTAGGACATTTGGGGATATATTTAACAAAAGACATGCAAAATCTCAACTTTGAAAACAAAACAGTACTGAGAAAAATTAAAGATCTAAATAAATGAAGAGAGACACTTTGTTCATTGATTGGAAGACTGAAATAGATGACATTTCTTCCTACATTGATCTATAAATTCAACATTAATCTTTGTCATTATCCCACAGGGTTTTTTTTTCTAAAAGTGACAAGCCAATTCTAAAAGCAATATAGAAATGTAAAAAACTGAGAATATCCTAAATAATCTTCTAAACACAAGTAGAAGACTTGATTTTGTACCCTAACTGTAAAGCTACAATAACCAAGACAGCATATTACTGCCATAAAGATTAATAAATACATCAATGCAACTGAATAGAGAGACCAGAATAGACTCACACTTATATAAACATTTGATTTCTAACAAAGATCCAAAGCAACTCAGTGGGGAAGGTACTATAGCATCTGGATATCCAAGGGGAAAAAAATCTCAGTTCCTATCCAGCACCATGAACAAAAACCAATGTGAGATGGATCATATTGCTAAATGTAAAAGCTAAAACCATAAGGACTTAGGAAGAAAATATTGGAGGATATCTTTATGATCTGGGGGTAGTCAAAAATTTCTTAAGATGTAAAAACAATCACTGTAAGAGAAAAGTTTTATAAGTTATACTTTATCAAAATAAAAAACCTTGTGTTCATCAAGAGAGCATTAATAAAAGGAATAGCCATAGACTGGGAAATAGTATTTACATTTACACAGCATGTATTTGTCAAACTATATAGATACAAATTTATATAGCTCTATAATAAGAAGACAGTCAGAAACTAAAAAGTATTAAAGCAGACAAATGATTTAAAAAGACACATTATAACTTGGGCAGACCCTGCACAGCAGAAGGCATTCACATGGTGAGTGAACATGTGCCCTACAACATTAATCATCAACATTTAACTCACTGGGAAATGTGAGTTAAAAGGATAATGAAATATCCACCATAATTGCTAAAATTAAATAGATTGTTAGGAATTTCTTACACAACTACAATTCTTAAACAGCTTAAACAACAAGAATCTTCTACATTTTAGGAAAAAAGATCTGAAAGTTTCTTACAAAGTTAAACATACACTTACCTAATGTTATGGTCTGGATCTTAAATGTCCCCTAAAATTTATGTTTTGAAGGATTGATCCCCAGTGTAGATATGTTCATGGTTGGGGCGGGGGATAGTCTTTGGAAAGTGATTAGATCATGAATGCTCAGGCCTCATAAATGAATTAATCTACTTATGGATTCACAGCTTAATGGGCTTGGCAGGGAGAGGCTTTGCCATAATAGCAACTCTCTTTTTGCTTTCTGGCCACCATAAGATAATCAGCTTTGATTTATCACATACTCCCCACCATGATGTTTCGCCTTGTGATGGACCCAAAGCAATGGGGCCAAGTGACCATGAACTAAAACCTGTAACCATGAGCCAAAATAAGTCTTTCATCTTAAGTTGTTTTTCTCAGGTATTTGTCACAGCAAATCAAGTGACTCATATATCTGATGACTCAGCAGTTCTCCTAAGAGAAGTGAAAATATGTTTACCAAAAGATGTTTATGAGAAGTATAATATGTGTACCTGGTAGCTTTACTAGCCAAAATTGAAGCACATCAGGTGTCCACTGAGAAGAGAATAAATATCCTGTAGTATATTCATAAAATGGAATACTACTAAGCAATAAAAAATACTTGCTAAACATGGGTGAATATCATACTAACTACAGGCTTATATAAAAGAGTACTTATTCTAATTTTTTGGAATTCTAGATCTAGCAAACAAAATATATATGTATGAGAGAAAAGGATCAGAACAATGGCTGCTTCTAGGTTGTAGAGCAGGGATTGGGAAGAGTTATAAAGGAACTTTCTTTGGGGCAGTAGTAATGGTATGGATAGAAATTCATGGAGTGATAGACAATATTTATGCACTCTATCTTACGTAAATTTTACTCTAAAAGAAAGAAAAAAAGAATTTTTAAAAATATCACAAAGATATACTGTTTTATGTCTGCTAGACTGACAAAAATGTTGGCAAGGAAATAGAACATCCTGACCTCTCTTACTCTGTTAATGGTTGTATAAATGGGGCATCCATATAAAACATTTTGTCATTATCTAGTAAATTGAGTATATACTACTTCAGCAGTTCTAGGCATAGAAACTTGCCAATGTACATAGAGTAACATGTAGGAATTTTCCAGAAAATTGAAAACAGTTCAGATATCCAACAAGAGAAGACATAAATTGTGCTTGCTGTATTCAAATAAATCATCAGGGATGGATTTCATAAATGTAATACTGAATGATAAAACCAAGTGACATAAGAATTCTTCCAATATAATTCTATCCAAAATCTTGCCAAAATTAGACATCATAATGATTAGATATATATATATGGTAACACTAGAAAGTAAAGAAAAAATTCAGGGTAGTGGAGGAGAAGGCATGAGAAAAGAGATTGGAATGGCAAAGGCCATAAAGGGGACTTCAAAGTTATGAGCAATGTTCTGTTTCCTAAACTGGCTAGTGGGAAAACAGGTGTTCATTTTATTATTTTTCTTTATAACTTACACATATGTTGGAAGTATTGTTTGGTATGTATTCAATTTTAATAGTTTCTTCAGAAACAATGTACATTTTAAAGTTAAATAATCTTTAGAGGATAATTCATTAGCAATATATTCAAAATGTAAGAAACAGGCTTTATGATATCATTAATCCAGTCATTCAGTCAACTGTTTATCAAATGTTTGGACACAGACTGATATGGGTATGACCTTGATTAAGCATTTATTTAAAGGCTACAGTTTTGATAGTCTTAAAAATGAGTTAGAAAAACAACTGAAACAAAAAATTATTACAATTCATATTAGAAATAGTATAAATCTTCTGGCACTATTTCTGAGAAGTTATGCCATGATTACTTAAAAAAGGGAAGGAAAATTATGGATTTTCACTTAACGGGAAGGGTAAATGAAACCATCAGGAGAGACAAAAGTAATATTTTTTGGCTCTTTGAATTAACCTCCTTCAAATAGAATTCTTTTACTTGAATATGATGGGCCAGACAACTGGGAGAGCCCAGCTCCCACTTCCTTCCCCAGATGCTGGTCCAGCTGGCTTCCAAAGGCACATTTTTATGAATTGAACTGATTATTGACCCATCATTGAATTTAACTTACAATCAGGTCATGGAGACTGTATCCCATAATTTACTTTCTTAAAACTTAACTATGATAATTCTCAGGATACTGAAGCTAACACCTAGATCTTAAAACTACTGTGTTGAATTCTAAACATTTAAGGTATCCATAAATTTTTCATCTCAACATTTCATGCAAAATCTGTGAATTGTTTTCTTTAAATCAACTTGCTAGAAAATAAAGGTTGAACTCTGTAGCTATAATGTGGTCCTAAATTTGTAGCTTAAGAGATTACCCCAATTCTTAACTCTAAGAGTATATCCCAACATTTCTATGGATACCAAGTAATAAAATTCATAGTGTTAGATATCTGGCAAGATGACAGCCTGATTCCTTATGTGAACTATTTAAATATACACAATTGCAATTCCAAAGCCTTATTGCTTCATTTATCACAGAATATGCCAGAGTTCTGTAATATTTTGTAAGAAAAGCTACTCAACTTGTATGAATTCTCATAGAAATGACCACAAATAGTATGCCAATTTAATCCTAAATATTGAAGTTAGGGTTCTAAATGACATTTAATACTATGATTTATTTTCTATCTTAAGCTTTATAGGGCACAGAACAAGATCCTATCCTTTCATATTGCTTTTTATTTTTAAAGAGCCTGAGTGATGATAAAAATCTAAGCTTAAGAACCGTCAAATGATTTATGATATTTCATTTATTTTTCAAAGGATTGGGGTGTCACCAGTAAGCCTATTAGAATTGTAGGTTTAAAGTTCCATGATTTTAAAAAAGACCAGCTGCATAAACAAGTGTGTGAGCTTTGTAATTTAATTCTACTTGATTTTTTTATTACTTCAAAGTTCCAAAGGAGGTGATTTTTCCTAGGTCATAAATAGTTGTTTGTCATTATGATCTCAAACTTTCTAGTACATTTCAAGATCTACTTTTTAAAATATTAATATTTCTATTTCACATTTGTTACAATTTCAAGATATTTTTTCTTTTTTCTCCTAAAATCTCATTTTCTCCATGAATTGACACTACTAAAGATGGAATATGGAGAAACTCGAGGACAACTACTTTTGAAAAATTGTAGTCAGAGATGGGCAATCTAATAACTATCTTTGAAAATGTATTGAAAGTACCTTAATGCTACTTGTATAAATTTTTTTGTTGCTAAGTATTGAACCTAGGACCTTGTGTGTGCTAGGTGAGTGCTCTACCACTGAGCTACACCTTCATCCATATTAACTGTTTTTAAATTACACTTTTAAGTTTGGGGTAATTGTAAATCCACATGCAGTTATACAAAATAATATACATACCATAAACCCTGTACAAGTTTCCCATCAATGGTAATATTCAAGATATTAACATTGATAAAATTTAGATATCACTCAGCTTTCCCTAGTTTTTTTTTTTTTTTACTTATTTGTGTGTGTGTATATATAGTTAGTTTTCTGCAGTTTTTATCACATGTAGCTTCTTGTATATGCTATGGTTAAGATGAACATTTCCATCACAAAGATTCCTTATTTTGCCCTTTTATAACCATATTAACCTACCCTATGACTTTCCCATTCCCATCTCTAACTCCTGGAAAACACTAATCTGTTTTCTGTTGTAGTTTTTGTTTTTAAATAATGTGTAAATCCAACATTTTGGATTGACTTTTCCACTGAGTATAATTCATTGAGATTCATTCAAGTCATTGCATCTATCAATAGTTCATTTATTTTTGTTGTTGAGTAGTATTCCATCAAAATCTGTTTTAATTTTGTTTACATATACATACAAAGCATGATGAGATGATGTAAAATGTCAGTGTTTAATTGTTGAAATCAACCAATTAATTAAAATTTCAAATGTTTTGTTATTTTAATTATGTAGGTTGGATTTATCTATGCCTTTACATACTAAGACCAGAAGAATCATTACTTGTATACTGAATATATATTTCCAGCATTGTAGGGATCATTTTATTCCTTAACTCATTCTAATAAAGACTGTAAAGTTGGAGATGCAAGACAATTCTTTGCTCTGATTCCTGTAGATTTGCTCTTTAGGTCTTTTTTCCCCCCTTTATACAGCCTGCAATAACTAATTCTCTCCATATAGCTTGTTGTTACCCAAGTAAATCTCCTTATCTTTGTGCCTGTGCTTGCTTTTTTGCCTGAATAATTGTCTTCTTTAAATTCTGGCTCGTTGAAATACTTCTCTCTTCCTCCCTTCTAAATGCACTTTCCCTTGCTCTGCCATGAAGGAAGGCATAGAGCAGTGAGTATAAATAATAAAAGTATTTGGCCTCCTCTGAGAGGCCAGGGAAAGCTTCTCTAAGGAAGTTACATTTAAGTAAGTAATCTGAAGGATGAATAAGAGTTAGCTAAGAGAAGAGAAAGAGGAAAAGAACATTTTAAAGAGGAATAGACATGTACAAAGACCCCACGGCAGTAAGGGGCAAGCAGGAAGAATTGGAGTACAGCCAATGTTTGTTATATGCATTTTTTAGTGAGGGACACAGAAATATGTTAAGAGACTTGCTCAAAGTCAGAAAACAAGTGAAAGAACGGATTTGAATGCAAGAAATCTACCTCAGGGCCCATGCTCCTCTACACTGCCTGTGGCAGGCAGGCAGAGGTTTTTAGGTCTGGAGTTCAGAGAACAGGTCTGGACTAGAGATTAAAAATACCAAAAAGATTGTTTTTAATCTGTATCAATAAGGAATGAATAAAGCTATATTTATGGGTGAGATATCCTACGGAGTGAATATAAAGTGAGGCTTGATTTTTACCTTAAGGTGCTTTAGCATTCAATGGCCAAGTGTGGCCAGAAAGGCAGAAAAGAAAACAAGGGCTTCTGGTCCATTTAGGTTAAGGGAAAAGAGTAGATTATGAACAGCATTTGTTTTTCTGTTAAAATATTCAGATAAGATAAGGAATAAACAATATCTGTGGATGACTCCATTAAAAGTAATTTTGGAGGAGTGGTGTGGTAAGCTCAAGAGCATATCAAGACTGAAGGATAAAGAGTAAGAACATTTCAGCAATTTTATAGAAAAGTTCATTTGAAATGGAATATCTAGATAGACCTGTGGGCTACAGCTGGAGATGTGAGGCCAAATGGTTTTGGTTTTGTTGTTTTAATGGGAGAAACTTGAGATTGTTTAAAAGCTAGTGCAAGAGATTGAATATAAGCAAGAGAAGGAATAATGTTTTCATGTAAGAAAAAACAGGAGAAAATAGAATCTGAGGCATAGGCAGGGATTTGGTCTCAGAAAGGAGAAGGGGCATCCCCTCTATTGGGTTAGGTCAGAAGTAGGAGTGATTGGAGCCCCTTAGGTTGTGTGAGATACTGGGTAGATGAGTGACTTTCTGATTGACTACTTCAGTTTTCTCTGGCAAATAATGGTGAAATGGAGAGAGGAGTTGTAGTCCTGGAGGTTAGAGGAGTTGTAATCCTGGAGGTGTGAGGAGTTAGTGGAGAAGGCTTAGTGTTCATCCAGGTGGCCTGCTCTTGTGTTTCCAGAAATAATCAGGGCAGTGATTATTACTAGTTGACCAACAAACACCTCTTTCCCAGCACTTGCAGCCTTGAGATGAGGATTTATAGAACACGGAGAGATTGGAACTATGTTGATGCAGCTCTTCTTTGTGTGTCCACTTCTTCTGAGAATAAAGTCAATGTGAAAGCATAGAAAGAAATGAGGAACCTATGAAGTGCTGTACTGTGGAAAATTCTAAGCACGTTTTAGAAAAAAAGCATTTGCAGTAATTGAAAGTTTTGTTACTGAGAATCTTATGGTACTTAAGATTATGGACATGTTATATTACATTTCGCCTATTTTAGAAGACATGTTTTCTCACCACAAGACTCCTCAACTAGCTTTTTAAGGACAGGCCCTGTATTACTAAGCAAGCTGCTGAGTGTGTGCCCTTAAGTATTCACTAAATAAATGGTGAGAAAAGTATGGATTCAACTGTTATTGTGGGGTATATTTTATTTGTTGAGGGGATTTTTTACTAAAACATACTTTTTTGTAAACCTTTACTGAATAGATTGAAATAACAGTGATCCCCACCCTTTTTTGAACCTGCTGAGAGATTTACTTTGCCTTGCCCAATTAAGGTGTATTTGTTTAATGTAACTGAGTGCCAGTTATAAATGTCTTAAAAGGGAGTGGTATATCAGCCCCTGATGAATAGATTGTTTTGTTCCAATCAGATTTGGCAGTGCCACATCCTTCATCTGTTATGTCTTTGCCCATCTATGACTGTAGGGGGCTTATTCTGGGATTGGATGAAAAAATATTCTGTTCCATTCTTCTGAACATAGACTGGAGGACTACAGGAATCTAAGTATTTGCTGAAGCATAGAACTCTTGTCTCTTCCTAAGCACCCATCACTTCTTTCCTTCATTGACCTTAATGTTCTCTATTTTCCCCTCAGAGAACTTGCTTCCTCCAATCTACTATCCTTTAAATATGCCCTTTCTGCTTTCCTGTGCCTGTTGTATTAGTTGAATCTTCTTCCCCATTCCCACACATGCTAATGGTGGGAAAGCCTTCAGTGTTTCTGCATCTAGCATGTCCCAAATGTGGGTAGAATGCGGAGAACTCTAGGACCTTCCTTCCCAAGAAGTGCTCAGTTTAATCTAAGGAGCTTCAGTCCTCAGGAACTAATGTGAAAGATCTAACCAGACAAACTTTGAAATGAATAAATTTACTTGACAAAGATAATTCAAAAATCTCTTTGCATCCTTACATATACTCTACTTGTGTGGATATATTGCAGTGTGGTCACAAAACTTGGAAGACATGGTGTGCCAGTTTGAAAGCATATTTTTAGATTTAGGCTTGTTCTCCATAGTGATTACCATGACAGCATAAGCCAAAACTCTTTCTGAAGTACCTTTGCCATGTTTTAGTTAGATCATATAGTTAAGTGTAATTAAATTTGGAACATTAACATTCCTTCTATCATTAATACTTACTTTTACAAGTGTGAAGATGATTCACCATGCAGTATTAAAAAGCAAGATGTTTTTATTACTTTCAACAAGAGGTCATATGATGTAAGAGTTGCTGTTCAAGATGATGAAGAGTGAATAGGATTGAGGACTAGGAAAAGAAAATTAAAGTAAAAAGTTGTCTGGGCCAGGCTCAGTGGTGCACACCTATAATCCCAGCTGCTCTTGAAGCTGGAGCAGGACTGTAAGCTCAAGGCCAGCCTTGGCAACTTAGGAAGACCTTGTCCTAAAATAATTTTTTTTTAAAGGGCTAGGGATATAACTCAGTTGTAGAGCACTTTTCCAGTAAGCATAATCCTGGGCTCAATTCCCAATTTCACCAAAAAATTAAAAAATAAAAATAAAAAGCTATTGTCTGAGATTTATCATTTCAGATATTTATTTTCTATTTTTCAAAAATATAAAATTTCAACCCACAATCAGGAAAGTTAGAAACTTTTGAAGGATTTGGAAAGTGATGTAATTTTCCTGCTGCTCAAGTAATGATGACAATGATTTAGTAGCAGCTGATGGATATTATGTGTGATGGTACTAAATGTTGACTATATAAAAATCATAAACAAAAGTTAGGCACTTTTTTTGATTTGTAAGTTTATATAGTTCAATTATTAGTATTTAAGTCATGTCCATGTACATATATTTTGAGAAATCTGTACTTTACTAAAGTGGTAAACGTTTGTGTTAATACTAGAATAAGGCAAATGTCTGTGTAGATTTTTCTTATGATAATCAATGTTATTGCTTATTAATAATGTGTCATTTTTTTCAAAAACATGTAGATGTATAACATTACAAACAAATAATATTGTTCAGTATTTTTCCCTTAAAAGTTTGAAAATCTAATTTCTTTCTAGATGTGTTGAAGAAAGCCTGTATATATTATCTTCTATTCATTTTGACAGAAGTGACCACAAATTTCATACAAGAAGAATAGAGGTATTTTATTATGTTTATTAAATTTTTTACATTGGTATAATTGTCTTATAGATTTGCCTCATAAGGCCTATTTAAAAAATCAACTGCAGTGGATACTACTTCTCTGAGCCTATTGTATAAGTGAAGTTTCTTAAATCATAAAATTTATTTTTTGTTGTATCAAGTGATATAATGTCTCTTTTGAAAAGTGCTTGGGCAGACTAAATTTCACTATTAGCTGTTTGAAAAGAAGTTTTTCACTGTGCATGTGTATTTTTTATATTCATAATCCTTTGCAGTAATTTATTTATGATAAGTGAATGAAATTGATATACAATTAATCAGGGAATATAGGACAGCTACATTCATTTCTTACTTTGCTCTCCTTAGAGTTCTACAGAATAGATGAATTAAAGATCAACTCCAAAGTGGGGATATGATTGTGCATACATCTTACCATTAGGATGATATTAGATGGCATGGTGAACAACCTCTTAACTACACCAGAATAGCTTGTTCTTCATTCCCAGATCCAGCACTAAACCATCTAGACCCAACACTCACTTACAGTACACACCACCCCAAAAGAGCAGAATACACATTCTTTTCAAGCATATATGGAACATTCTATAGAATAGACTATTAGGCTATAAAACAGTCCTCAGTATGTATAAAAGGTATGTTATCTGCCCACCACAGAATACTATTAGGTATAAGTAACAGAAAGAAATTTGGGAAATGTACAAATACATGGAAATTAAATAATACTTTTAAATAATGAATGGGTCAAACAAACAAGGTAAATTAGGAAACACTTTTAAGACAAATTAACCTATAACACTATATCCCAACACTTACGGGATGCAACTGAAAAAAAAATGGCATAGGGAAATTAACAACTATACATGCTTACATTTTTTAAACAATGATCTCAAATTGATAACTTAACCTATCTTAAAACACCTAGAAAGAGTAGAGCACCAAAACAAGCAGAAGTAAAAGAATATTAAAGAGTAAAATACATATAAATAATACAGAAAATAAAATTAATAGAGAAAATCAATGAAAAGTTGGTTTTTTGAAAAAAATAAACAAAATTGATGAGTTTTAGCTAGACTGACCATGAAAAAGGAGAATACTCAAGTTACTAAATCAGCAGCAACAGAAGAGACATTAATATTAACCTTAAAGAAAAATTTTTTACAAGGGTTATAAAGAAATACCAGTAACAAGTGTATTGCACTGGGTGACTTAGACAAAATGGAGAATTCTTAAAGGAGAAAAATTACCAAAACTGACTCAAGAAGAAATAGGAAATCTGGACCTATGACAAATAAAGAAATTAAATTATAATACAAAAACTCACCATCATTAACACACATACAAAAAAAAACCAAGCCCAGATGTTCTCACTGGTGAATTATATCAAAAATTTAAAGAGAAGGAGTCAGTTAACTGTTCCTAATTTTTCTATGAGAATACTGAAGTGCCCATCCATTTGAATCAACTTTCCATTTTTGTTATTGTCAGTATAGGTGCAATCTAAAGATTAGATCTACATTATTGATGAGCTTTAATTATCTTATGTGTTTTTCCATGCTCTTTTTCTCTTGTGCATTTTAATTTCTGAAAATTGGCATTTGAAATGGGAACTTTAAGAATGGAGAAATTTCAAGGTTAGAGAACAGAACCCAGTGCCTATCTATAAGCCTCATCTATACATTTACTAGCAGTGTGAGCTTCAATAATTTACTTAACCTCTCTGTGCCTAAATTTCCTTATGTAAAATGGGATTTATTAAATACCCATCCTATTGTTATGAAGGAAATTAAATAAATTAGCACTCAGTAAAGTGCTTAGAACAGTTTGGAACACTATAATCTCAAAATAAAAGTTAGATTCTGCTTTTATTTGCTCAGGTTTATACCAATAGCACAGTTCTCTAATTCCCACCTGGAAATTACGAGCTTAATGTTGGTGGGTTTTTTGTTGTTTTGTTTTGGTAGAGTAAGGACAAGATTACGTGGCTAGTAAGTTGTATAAACCAGGTTTACTAAACCATTGGATTAGGGTAAGGGTTAACAAACTATGGCTTGCGGACCAAATTGGGCCTGGTTTTGTATAACCTATAAGCTACGAATGGTTTTTACATTTACATTTCTAAATTATTGAAAAAACAAAAGGTTTTGTGATGCATGAAAATGCTATAAAATTCTATTTCGGTGTCCATAAATAAAGCTTCACTGGAACTTTATAAATATCATTTATATTGTCTATTGCTGCTTTCATGCCGCAACAGCAGAATGGAGTAGTGACAGAGACCATAGGGTCTATAAAACTGAAAATATTTTCTATCTGATCCTTTACAGAAGATATTTTTCAATTCCTGCTCTATGTTGTTATTAGCCTATTGATTAATGAGTAAGTTCATGCCTTTTACCCTTCCTGTTTTTACAGAAAAGTCTATGCTTTCATAAAAAAACATATGATTTTAATTAGACATGTTTATAGCCAGAAAACTTTTGTTTTGATTTGATTTAGAAAAAGTATAACTTTCCACCTTGGTTAAAATTCTCTTGAAACTGGAATACAAGTTTATGGGTAGACTTAATTCAGTGTTTGTGGATTGATGAGTATAGAAATGCCAAAAACTATATACATTCATTAAAGAGTATTATGATTCCTCTTGAGAATTGTCATGACTACGTGTGTGTGTTGTTTAAGGATATCTTCTATCCCATAATTCCTTTTAAAAGTTTTTTTTAATGTAATGACTTCTAAAATAATCACTTAATAGAAACTTTTCAACGATACCACATCTTAAGACTGTATGTAATAGCATGCTCCCATTTCAAGAGTTAGTTGTGTTTTTTAAGGCTTTGACTATGACTCAGAGCCTAATATTTATAAGGTAGCCAAAACTGTAGAGGCTTTTTGCATTTGTGCTTACAGAACATATGCTTTAATTTTGACACACTGACAATTTAAACAAATAACCTTTTCTTCCATCCTTAGGCTATTTTTAACTATGATGTGGGTCTTTTTGTTTGCTGAGTTACATAATCATTATTAGGAGGTATTTTGTCCTTGAATATCTGTAAAATCTTGTGTCTCCTTTTGCTCAGGTTTATATCTTTGAAAGTGGATAGGTTTGAAGGATTCTTCTTCAAGGTCCTGAGACTTACAGGAACATGACATGTGGACCGTACCCTTATAGAGCTTTGAGTCTGTTGGGGAAGTCAAATATTTAATGTTAAATAAGATCAGTATTGGGAAAGAACTAAATTATGCCACGGGAACATAGAAAAACATAGAACAAATAATCTGAATTTTTTTTTCTTTTGAGTTTGTGCTGAGTTTTAGTCTGTTAAGAAGTTGAAATTATTTGTGGTTCAGAAATTTCTTAAAAATTTTAAGAAATTATGTATAGTGCCCCTCTTATGATACAGGCACAATCTACTGAATTTCTATGTTAAATGATGGATGGACTTTGTGTGTTTGATTTTGCCAAAAATTTATTTATTGAGTCTAATGATCACTGTGAAATTGGAAGGAGAAAGATAGAAAAAAATGAGAAAAGGCTTCCATTTAGTTTAATAACTACTTGAAAATCAAAATAACTATTTATCCTTCTTGAACAAAATGTTTTAAAGTAGACTCTTGCTAAAGGTTCTCTCTCCCCTTTGAACAGTTACTTATTGTTTGAGTATGAAAGGGATGATTGTGTAGTTACATATGTATACTTGCTTAACAACAGGAATACTTTCTGAGAAATATGTCATGAGGCAATGTTGTTGTAGCACATCATAATATTCTTATATTAACTTAGATGGTATGGCCTACCATACACCTAGTTTTATGGTACAGCCTGTTGCTCTTAAGCTACAAACCTGTACAGCATGTTATTGTCCTGAATACTGTTGACAATTGTAACACAGTGGTAGTTGTGTATTTAAATACACAGATTATTCAGGGATACATGGCATCCCCCAAAAGCTTATGATTAGATTATGAGAGATATAACCTGATCAGTGGATTAATCCATTTGCTGGATTAATAATTTGAAAGGACTAGTATACTGGTTGATAACTAGGAAGGTAGGAGGAAGTGGCTGGAGGAAGTCACTGGGAGAGTACCTTTGCAGTTTATATTTTTTCCTTGATATTTAACTCTCTCTCTGCTTCCTGGCCATGAGGTGAACAGCTTTCTTCTACCACACTCTTTCACCATGTTGTTTAGCCTCAACCTCAGGCCCAGAGCAACCATAGACTGACCATAGTTAACTGACCATAGACTGAACCTCTGAAACCATAAGCCCAAATAAACTTTTTCTCCTCTAAATTGTTCTTCTTGGGTATTTTTATCATAGCAACAAAAAAAGGAATAACACAACAACTTAGAAAAGGAATGCAAAAAATGAAAAATGGTCCGCTTACACCATGAATGAAGTTGCAGGGCTAGAAGTTGCTCTGGGTGAGTCAGTGAGTAGTGAGTGAATGTGAAGACCTGTCATATTACTATTCATGATAGTAGCCTTTAGAAACACTGTACACTTAGGCTACACTGAATTTATTTTTTAAAAGTTTTATTTCTTCAATAAAAAATGACTGAGCTTACTGTAATTTTTTTTTTACTTTGTGAACTTGGTAATTATTTTTAACTTTTGACTCATTTGTTACAACTCAGTTTAAAACACAAGTACATTGTAGAGCCAAACAAAAATATATTATTTTTTTCACATCTTTATTCTATGAGCCTTTTTCTCTTAAAAAAAATTTTTTTTTACTTATAATTTTGTTAAAAACTAAGACACAAACACACACATTAGGCTAGGCCTACACAGTGGCAGGATCATCAATATTTCTGTCTTCTATCTCTACTACATGTGTCCCACCGATGAGTCTTCAAAAGGAACAATAATAGCAATGCCTTCTGTTGTTTTTTTTTTTAATATTTTTTTAGTTGTAGATGGACACCATGTCTTTATTTTATTGCTTTGTATGTGGTGCTGAGGATCGAACCCAGGGCATCACGCCTGTGAGGCAAGCGCTCTACCACTGAGCCACAATCCCAGCCCCCCTTCTGTTTTTTAATAAGTAGCAGGATTATACTCTAAAACAACTATTAAAAGTATAGTATAGTAAATACAAAAACCAATAACATTATTATTTGTCATTATCAAGCATTTGCACAATATATAATTATGTATGCTGTATTTTTATATGAATGACAGCGTAGTAGTTTTGTTTACACCAGCAGCACTCAGCTCTCTACAAATACATTGAGTAATGCGTGTTAGCATGATTGTGATATCACTAGGCAATGGGAATTTTTCAACTCCATCACAGTCATAAAACCACTGTCAAGTATGCAGTCTGTTGACCAAAGTGTCATTATGCAGTGAATGACTGTATATATTATATATTTGTTATACATTATATGTTAATTATACATATACAGCGTGTACACACATATACACATACATATATGTATGTTGTGCAAAGAAAAATGGGAAGTCTCACTAACCCAAGCCCCAAAAGTAATCACTGTTGACAATTTGACATTTCTCTATGGGAATATACCTTCATTTTTTTTTTCTTTTCAAGACACGTTGGATTAGAACATACCTCTTCTACAGCTTTTTTTACTTAAGATTATTTTATGGGCATCTTTCTTTGCAAGTATTTGTTGAGAACCACCTATATTTCTAGATCTACTTTATTCTTCCTGTGCTTTTTACATTGATAATTTTAAGTTGTATGTCTGCAAGGTAGAACATTTGAAAGGCTTACAAAAGAGTATAGAGTGGAAAGTCATTTTCCCTCCCAAATATACCTCACAGTTTTCCTTTTTGAGAAGCTACCGCCCTAAGGAGTTTTTTATCTTTTGAAATCATTTATGTGTTAATCTCTTTGTTTATTCAGGACTATGGACTTAATTAATCACAAGCCTTTTTTATTTTGAGACAGAAGGGTCTTCTAAGTTACCCAGGCTGACCTCAAACTCGTGGTCCTCCTAACTCAGCCCGGTAAGTTGCTGAAATTACAGGCATATGCCACCACGCCTAGGTATCCTTTTATTTGTATATACCTTTACTTACTTAGACTAAATTGCCCTCCTCACCCAGTCATTCATGGAAAAGCCTAATGCTGAGTGAATGTACACCAGCAACCAATTTTGGAATACTGGTATTTAAGATTGTATGACAAAAGAGATTTCTTATTAGCTTTATTTCAATTTCAGGTTTCATGCTGCTTTATTGTGAGATAATGCAATCTGTGGGTGAAGAGTCTTTGTGAGCATTTTGAATCCTTAAAGTGTAACTAAATGTTCCAGAATCAACCCCACAAGTCCCTGGGTTCCCCAGAGCACTGCCTCCCACACCCTTCACCCCTGTCTACTTGTGTCACTGTTGGTATTATGCATATAGCCAGGTCCTAGCGAGTACAGCAATAAATGAACTTGCTACTTTAATCTCAAAGCTAATTTAAAGGTTTATAGCTAATTTCTTGGATGCTATTTTTAAATTGGATTGTTTTAATCTAAATCTACATGGATTAACTTGATTTCTCCAACATAATACTGATAGTGCCAGTGTGTAGGGAGCATGAGTTGCCTAGGGTGGTATTAGATTGAAATAGGGGTGAGAACCTGCCAGAGCCAGCCTGGAGCTGAGATGTTTTTCATTTATGCTCTTTTCTGTAATACTGGGTCTTTTTGTCAGCTGCTAATATTTAGGTAGCCCTATAAGAAAGAGTTCCTGAAAAAATCCTGACTTTCTAATAAGCTAACTAGCAGGGTGATAGTTGTTTGGGAGATACAGAAAGAAATGAACCAGATCCAATTTTGAGAGTGACAGTGTTCATAGCTTAAGACGTTAGAGCCCTAGGCTTGTACTTCCTGTTTATAATACTTAATTTTGTACAAAAAACATATATGTGATAGTTTGGATATAAGGTGTCCTCCAAAAGCTCCTGTGTTAATGCAGGAATATTGAAAGGTGAAATAATTACACTATAAGAATTGTAACTTAATCATTCCATCCTAGTTTGAATGGACTGACCAGGTGGTAATTGTAGGCACGCGGGGTATGGCTAGAGAAAGTGGATCACTGGGGGTGTGCCCTGGTGAGTTCATCTGCCCTGTGGCCCCTTCCCCTTGCTCTTTGTGCTTCCCAGTTGCCATGAGGTGAGCAGTTTTCCTCTGATGCAGCCCTTCCACCCTGGTGTTCTGCCTCACCTTGGGCCCAAAGTAATGGGAGTCAGCCAGCCATGGACTGAATCTCTGAAACAATGAGCCAAAATAAACTTCTCCTCTGAGTTGGTCTTGTCAGACATTTTGGTCACAGAAACATTAAGCTAACAACATGGAAGTGCAGTGTAAAAAAGTAAAAAAATAGATCTATGCTGTATAAGAAGATACGCTCTTACCAAAAAACATTATATAATTTCTTCTTTTTGATATAATCTCACATATAAATGTTATATCCTTTATAAATATTCTTTAATTACTTATTTATTATTTGATTATTTATTTATTTATTTTCATTATTATTTATTTATTATTAATTAATTGATTAATTATTATTTAATTATTTTATTT
Organism: Xerus rutilus; assembly: GCA_028644305.1. NCBI lineage: Eukaryota > Metazoa > Chordata > Mammalia > Rodentia > Sciuridae > Xerus > Xerus rutilus. The sequence goes on along the minus strand of CM053410.1, from coordinate 30,559,561 downwards.
TATTTTATTTTTTACATGTGATTGGACACATGTAACACCTGCCAGTGTGCTTCCAGTAACAGTTAAATAAAAATCCTTAATGATTGCCATTTTTGCTTAATTGTATGCTGTTGATAAGATCTATGCATCTTTACTAGTACAATTACATTTAATCTTTTTTATTTCAGTAAAAAAAAATGTAAAACTTACCATCTTGACCATTTTTTGAAGCATACTCTTCAGCAGTGTTTAGTGTATTCACATTGTTGTGAAACCAAACTTTACAACTTTTCATCTCATAAAACTCCAAGTTCTCTACCCATTGAACAACACATTCCCTATTTGTCCTGTCCCCAGCCCATAGCAACCACTATTCTACTTTCTGTTTCTATGAATTTAACTATTCTAGATACCTCAGATGAATCATACAATATTTGTTCTTTTGTGACTGGCTCCATTTAGCTTAGTGACCTCAAGGTTCATCCATGTTGTAGCTTGTGTCAGTTCCTTCCTTTGTAAGGCTGTATTATTCTGTTGTATGTATATTTTGTTCATCCATGCATCTGTTGTTAGATCCTTGGATTGATTCACCTCTGGGCTATTGTGAATAATAATGCCATGAACATGGGTGTGCGTGTGCTTATATATCTTTGAGATCTTGCTTTCAGCTTTTTGGACATACACCCAAAAGTCAAATTGCTAGATCATATGGCAATTCTAACTTTAGTTTTAAATCACTGCCATGCTGTCTTCCATAATGGTTGACTATTTTACATTTCCATCAGCATGGAACAAGAGTTCCACCTGTTCATACCCTCACCAACACTCATTTTCTGGGTTTTGTTGTTGTTGTTGTTTTTGTTTTAAGAATAGCCCCTAATGAGTTTCAACAAAGTGACTGTAGTGACTGTGGTTTTGATTGGCATTTTCCTAATGACTGGTAATGTTGGACATGTTTTTAATATATTTGCTGACCACTTGCATGCCATCTTTGGAGAAATGACTATTCAGATCCTTTCCTCCTTTTTAAATTGGATTGTTTGTTGTTGTGGAGTCATAGGACTTCTTTATAAATTCTGGATATTAACATCTGATATGATTATTATAATTTGCAAATATTTTCTTCCATTCTGTAGGTTGCCTTTTCACTCTCCTGATTGTGCCCTTTGATGCACAGAAATTTTATCTGTTTTTATTTTGCCTAGGTTCTTATTATCATATTATATTCATATTAAACTATTCATCCCAACTAATGTTTCCAAAATAATAAGAACAAAATGTAATGAAATGTTTAGATAATTATAAAACCACTTATTTATGCACTAGCTTAAAATGTTGCTTCATCATCTGACACACAAATGTACACATTTGGACTACAAATTGTAGTTTGAGATATGGATTTATGAAAAAAATTGATTATGGGAACAGTGTCAAATATATGAAAATAAAGGAGCAGAAAAGTGTTCCTAATCATGTCTAAGATGGAATCCCTGATAATCCACAATGAATTGTTGTAGAAATCCTTGTAAGAAAAAAGCAGTGCTCTATTACCTTGTGTGTTCTTTTTTTCTCATCTTTCTTATATGGTAATGCCTCATATTCAGTTAACACCTCTAAACAGACAATTCAAAATTGTTATTCCAAGGTTAACTTTCAGATTTAGAGAAATAAAAGATGTTCTTGAAGTATTTGACTTTATCTCAACTTAAATTTTAATATATGATTGCATTTGAGTTTTTTTGTTGTTGTTCTTATTAGTTATACATGACAGTCGACTGAATTTTGACATACATATATGGATTATAACTTCTCATTCTTCTAGTTGTACATGATGGGGAATTACATTGGTCGTGTATTCATGTATTCACATAGGAAAGTAATGTCAAATTCATTCTACTGTCTTTCCTATTTCCATTATCTCTCCTTCCCTTCATTCCACTTTGATATTATTACATTTGATCAGCAACATATATACTAATTACAACTATTTACATTAATTAGTAGATATTGATTATCAAGGCTTTTAGCAATGCATAAGAAGGACTATATACATCTTTTGAAACTTCATCAGGGACCCAAAGGACTAGTTCCTGACTGATCTTCTGTGTCTTCTAAAATATTTAAACTAGAATTAAAAGGATTTTTTTTTCACATGCTATTTTTCCCTTTAATGTTGTCATTGTTCCTTTTCCCTCCCACTTTCTCTTTCTTTCTTTCTGGATTGCTACTTTTTCATTTTTTTTCCCTTCTTATTAGTCTTAAACAAATGTTGACAGACCTCCTTGACTAATGTTCCTTTCCTGCCCACTGAGACTCATCATTCCTGGCCTTGGCTCTCATCTCTATCTTCCAGTGTTTGTAAGGGTTAAAATGAGCCCATCAGCATTTGTATGGAAATATTATTGCTTTCCTAGCATTAGAGAACTCACACAGTGAATACTACTCACCTGTGAAGTCAGATGTTATCCATCTCACCTGGTGCTCAGGCTAGACGTTGTAAGGTAATTGGAACCTGAATTGGCAGGAAAACACTGAGCTAAAATGCTACTGCTGGACCATCTTGTCCTCAACACATAACGCAGTTTGATTCTTAAAAACTTAAGCACAGAAAGAAGCTACTAAAATATTGAGATATTTTCACCTTTTATTTTCTTTTAGGTTTAAATAGTAATAGTTATAAACAGATCCTCAGTTGACAAAACAGGAGAAACATATGCCAATAGAAAATAAGTGAAATCTGTTTCTAAGTAGGCAGTGAACCATGACGGATATGACTCTTGGTTCAGTAGTCTACCCATATGAAATTAGAAGTTTTTCCTTTTTAAATAAAGTCTTTTAACAAGTATAGTATTTTCTGCAAAAAGAGTCCAGGTATGCTAAGTTTATGACTTCAAACTTTCCGGCTAAGCTTTAGGTGAATGAAAATCCAGGTTTTTGAATGGTTACTTTATTCTACTAGTCCTCCAGTGAACCATTTTGCTCTACCTAAGACTGCAGTAATCTTATTTGAGAAGTTGTATTCATTAGCAAAAGGTACCAAAATATATTTAGCTAGAGTCATCGTGTTTAATTGTAATAGTATTACTATGGTAACTACCGTAATTAGTTTCAGATTTACCCCCCTTCCCACAGGACAAGGTTCTTTTAGTTTTTGATGCCTACTTAAGGTATGAAAATGACAGCAAAATGTCATGACCTTTATAGCCTGTTTATATTTTTTCCATGTAGTATCCTAAAGGACTTAGGGAGCAGTGTACATCTAAAATAAACCACTTAGTATGGACAAGTTAAAAATTGGGTTAATTGGGTTCACCTGATTCTCAGCTGGTAGCACCTCAGTGAAGAAAACATTTCATATTAGACAAAGGAGCACAATGTTTATAGTATAGAATTATCCCTAAAATGTCTGTATGTTCTATAATGTCTTTTTTTTTCTTCAAATGTTTCACATATTTATTAGCAAACCAACCAAAACCAGTACTCCAGCTCCTTTGTGACTAAAGAAAGTACACATTCCCAGTTAAATTTTCCCAACAGTCTAGATAGTGCACACATTTTCAGGTGGACATGACAAGATGATCACAGCGTTGATACAGCATAAATATGTGTGCCATTTCATTTCATTCCTTATAGACCCAGCTTGGTTCTCTTCCAGTGTCTCCTCTTGGAATTGTACCTGATTTATTACCAGTTTCATTTGAATCCACTGGGGAATGGGATGATTTTGCTTTTGTTTCTTGGCCAGAAATCACTTGATCCTGAAAGTCTTGTGAGAAGACATGGTGAGGAACCAAATTCGGTACCCTCACCACAATGGCTGAAAAAAGGTGAAAAGCTGTATAGTCTTTAAAAAACATTTGAAAGGCTACTTTTTCAAATATGTAGGATTTTTTCCTTTTTATTGTTTATCTTGTTTGTCTTTTTTAAATTGGGAGAAATTACTGTCTTTTCATATTCCTAGCAAGAATGTGCTAATACCAACCAAGGGATCATATTCCAAGAATACTAACACCTTCCTTTTGGTAGTGTTGGGCTGCAGCTCTCTCTTTCTTTTTCTTTTTTTTTTTTTTTTTTTTTTATTGCATTTCAAGTCATAGTAGCAGCTCTCTCTTTCAACTAAAGCCTTTTCCCTTTTTCTAATGTCTTAAGTAAGACTTTCCATAAACAAACATCCTTCTAAATCCTTGCAATATGAACCCTGGTTTTCATTTTATTGTCAAGGTTTGTGTATTTCAACAAAATGCAGTGTTTGCATGTACAACTAAAGTTGACAAAATATGTAGGTATGTTAGAATCTCTTTAAAGGTTTTGTATGTTTTTTTTCCTTTCTTTAAAGCTTTTGGATAATTGACTGAAAGTGCTAGTGGCAGTTTTTGCAAATAGTGTTTTTGAGACATTTTCATATGTTGGATAAAGTGGTACAACTTCTTTGAATGACAACTTGCCAATATCCATAAAAATTTTAAATCAACGTGGCCCAGAAATTTTTTGCTCTGACTTTATCCTACAATTAGACTTGCACATGTTAGCAAAGATGTATGTATAAGAATGCACACTATAGCTTTGTAAGAGCAAAAGCCTGAAAACAATCTAATTGTCAATCAGTACATTAAGAAATAGTGGTTCCATATTACTCAGCCTTAAAGAAGAATGAAGTTATGGCATTTGCCAGTAAATGGATGGAACTGGTGAATATCATACTAGTGAAATAAGCTAGTCCCAAAGAACCAAAAACCCAATGTTTTCTCTGATATGCTGATGCTTATTCACAGTAGGGGGAGAGGCAGCTAGGGAAGAATAGAGGTATTTTGGATTAGACAGAGAGGAGTGAAGGGAGGGGAGGGGGTTTGGGAGTGGGAAGGACAGTGGAAAGAATTGGACATTATTACCTTGTGTGCTTATATGATTACACGACTGATGTAATTCTACATCTGTACAACCATAAGAATGAGAAGTTGTACTTCATTTATGTATGATATGTCAAAATGCATTCTACTGTCATGTATAACTAATTAGAACAAATTAAAGAAAAAAAAAACCAAAGATGTGCCTCAGGGCTAAGGTTGTAGCTCAGTGGTAGAGAATTGCCCAGCATGTGTGAAGCCCCGGGTTTAATCCTCAGCACCACATAAAAATAAATAAATAGCTCAGCTGGGGCATGCCTGTAATCCTAGTGGCTCAGGAGGCTAAGATAGGAGTATCACGAATTCAAAGCCAGCTTCAGCAATATTGAGGCACTAAGCAACTCAGTGAGACCCTGTCTTAAATAAAATACAAAATAGGGCTGAGGGTGCCGCTCAGTGGCCAAGTGCCACTGAGTTCAATCCCTGGTACCCCCCCCCCAAAAATATAGATAGGTAGATAGATAGATGCAGGTATTGTATCCATTTATAACTTTAAAAAAAATTTAAAAGGTACCTCTTTAGTGATACAAAAAAGAAAGAAAGAAAGAGTATGAGTGGTTTCATTGCAGTGAATCACTATTTAGTTAAATGATAAGTTCTGATAAGGAAAGTTCTCAAAAATATATTAAGTGAAAGAAGAGCATCGTGTATAATTGGCTTCCATTTGGGGAGGGGGAGAAAGGGATGAGACATATTTCTACACATTATCTTACACACAGATTGTTCCTTATGAGATACCCAAAAAGATGCTAAGTTGTTGCCTCTAAAGGGGTGAATTGGGAGAAAAGAGTGAGAGGCAAGCTTAAATTTTTACTATATTCCTACTTTTACAATTTGAACTTTTGCCCCTGTACTTATTTTTTTTTCTAACTAAAATACAAATGCATTGTTAAAAAATAGGTTTTGAAGGCTTAGCAATGCAAGAAAATGTTTATTTTTGGTGCTTGGGATTGAACTCATGGCTTTGTGCATATCAAACACATACTCTACCACTTGGCCATACCCCCACCCCATAAATACATATTTAGAGCAGAATAAAAATTGTATATACATTATGATTACATGTATTATAAAACCAAAACAGATAAAGAAAGCATAGGGAAGAAACTCAGAATATACCAAAACATTAAAAGTATTTTTATGTTAGACTATTGGAATTATGGATTTTTGTCCTTGTTTCATGCTTAGTAATGATGTAATCTTTTATTAATGAAAATACAAAAAGTACCAGTTTGAAAATGCCATACTATGCATGTGTTTTAAGTACTATATATATTATCTGAATATTGCTATGGTCTTTCAAAATAATTTTTCATATTACCTTAATGTACACTAATAGAAGTTTTTTGATAGATGAAAATATAAGATTCCAGAATGCTTTTTTTTAACCTTAA
>CM053410.1:30467176-30552784 GCA_028644305.1 Xerus rutilus | reverse complement strand
AGTGATTGAAAATGCAAGTGAATTTATTTACTGGCCTGATAAGAAAACTCACCCAGGTGAGCAATATCACCAAATGGTTCTCAGACAAGGACAATTTATAATTTGTGATTATGCCAATTGAGGACTGAAGTTTGCAGCTTAGGTAGGGCAGGATGAATTTTTTAAGCCCCAGCTGTTTATTGAAAAGAAAAGTCTTCATTTAAGTCCAGTTGAGGAAATGTTTTATGGAAGTCACTCAAAATACTTACTCATTTGCTGGTTTCAAAATTCAGTTTTGCAGCTTCCGAGGCAAGGTCTGCTGGCAGGTGAGAAAGGTCTTCTTAAATAGGTCTTCTACAGTTTTTCTCTGTCATAACATTTGTCTTGCTTAAATGTAGTTTTCACATCGTGAGCATTATTTCTACTTAATGAGAACACTAAGTAGGTGGAGAAAGAGCAGATGCTTTGAGGTGTCAACACAGTGGGTCTTAATGGCCCCTCCAGAATCACTGCATTGAGCTAAGCCTGCTCTCCAACTACTACTAATTTTCAAAATTTGTTCATTATTTGACTATAAAGCTACAACCATTGCTATAATTCCAATTCATTTTAAATGTTATTTTTTAAAAAGACTAAATTTTCTTATTTGATCAAATATTTTTAAAATAAATAGGGCACATCCAAAATAGATATTCTTATGTCTTACAGACATAAAAGTATATACTTAGGTTGTACAGGCTTAAATAATTTGGCATTAGTGAAGATAGCATTTTAAAACTTAAGGAACACTTGGGATACCTAGTGAATATTTATGTTTTTATGTCTTTTAAAAAAATTTTGGAGAGAAAGATCTCACTTACCTTGGACACAGTATCAATGAGTTCTTTTATAAAGTAATTTTCTATCTTTATCAGAGTTTTAAGCAGCCTGGCACATAATGGGTTCTCAAATGCATATTTAATTATGCTGTAGATGCTTTAAATTCTCATTTTTTATAAGTCATATCAAAATATTTTAAGCTTTTTTTTTTTTTTTTTGCTTTTTTAATGAAACACCAAGCAGGAGGTCTGAGGTCAATGAACCCAAATGTTCCTTAACCTATACTTATTGCCTTTGAAAAGAGAACAAGCAAGGAGCAAAGGGAGAAAAGTAAAAGTAAAGCCAAACTCAGCTCTGCTCTCTTAATGAATAACACTGGGCTGCCTATACTAGGAGTTTACTTATGAGTACTTAACCTAAAAGTAGTTTATCCTGTTGTCTAACCACAGTTTCACTTTTTTAAAAAACTGATAGGAAAATGATTTTCTTTAACCTTCTTTCTAGGTTTTCTTTTCCTCCTCCCCATCTCTGCTCTCTCCTCTCTGCTTAAAGAAAATTAAGCTGGGCAGCTGAACATTGGTCATTCTTCTGCTCTTTTTAGACTCTGTGATCTTGAATAAACCAGTAAACCTTAGTCCCTTCTCCTGTCCAATGGCAATAATAATTCTTGTTTTGTGATAGTTCAGTGAGGTAAGGTACAACCAGTTCTCATTATTTGCAGTGGTTATATTCTATAAAGTCTCTGAGAATGAAGAATTTAACAAATACTGAACTATCGCTCCTGGGGCATATACAAGGTTAGGTTTCTGTGGACCTCTGGTTACATTTTTGACAACCATAAGTGCATAATCTTATTTTATGTGTGTTTCTGTTTGCAGACACCTTATTTAATATATACTGTTGATTCATTAACATTGATCTTATAAACACAGCACTATAACTCATGCCTCAGCAAAGCTTATCTTTCTCCATAAAGCATACTGCAGATTTCTTTTGCTTATGAACACTAGATAGAACTTCAACACTATGATTGAGGGTCATTCTAAATGGTGAAACTGACAAGAAATGGCATAAAAATGCAAGAACATGTCCCTAAGTAGACCACTGAAAAGAACATTATTTATAGTAAAAGAGCTGAAACAAAAAAGCAGAGCACCACCTAGTTTGACCTCAGCTCAGAACTGTGTATGTCAGCTGGCTCTGATTTTTCCCTGTTCTGCACATGTCCATAGATGACCTTGAAATTATAAGTATAAATAAAACTACTGTTGTAAGTTCTTTGACTTTCCAGGCCTTGCATGTAAATGCACAGTAGTAGCAAGGAGAACCACTGTAGTTTAGTGCTTTGCATTTCATGGTTAGCATTGCTTTGTGACCTTATTACTAGTGAGAAAAAAAAAAAAAAGCATTCTCTGTATATTACCAAAATATTATGTTTCAAAATATGTAAAATACATATGGAAACATTTTGATCTTAACAAGTGGTGTAAATGCTGTTCTTGGACTTTGGTACCATTTTATGCAGCAGAACAAGTACACATTGACATTTTCAAGCTGGTTTTGGTTAACTCCTTAATGTTAGAAATTGGAACTTTCCAATGTAATAACTTCCGTGTTGACAGAACAACAAATGGAAAACACATACATATCTATAGATATATCTTGGAAATGGCCTGTGTGGCCTAAAACCTATCAAGTAGACCCTATATATTTTATTTTGGGATAAAATTTTAAAGTTTAAAATATTCTTATTAGTATAACTCAGATAATAAGTTATTTTGTTGTTTTGAAATAGCCATATTTCCATTACTTAAAAAGCATGCTGGTAATCAGACAATTTACTTGAGCATGTATCAATGTCAGTGTGGCCGTTTGGCAGCATAGTCTCTCAGAAATTCCAATTAACCATGTAAATATATTTCATAGCATCACATCTCACTTTGTCAGAACCCCTGCTGCCTTTATATCATTAACATAAATGCAGGTGCAAATAGCATTTATGTTCTTTGATAGAAAGCAGTTGGAGATATTTCACTGTGGGACACAACACTTTCAGATTGTGTACATCTGTTCAAATAATGTATCCAGCCCCAGTGACATGAACACAAGGATAGAAACATCTGCCCCTGAGACCATTTGCCATATAGCAGATGCTTGCATCTTTATTTATGCAGATGGTTGGTATGATGAGTTGTGCAGGGATAAAAGCCAAGTAGTTTGACAGAGGTATTTAGGATGTTCTTTAGGCCAAAAATATAGGGTAGGCATTTCTGTTTTAAAACTGTAATATTGATAGGAGTAGAAATTCATAAATCACTAGTAATGCTTTTAATAGTAAACATAATGTTCTTGTCTCTAAATTAATTGGCATCAAAGTCCTAAAAATGTTTACAGAATTTTCACCATTCAGTTTATACTAGAATGAGCACCTTATGATAATTTTAGTTTTGATAAAATAATTTAAAGTGATTTTGAATACATTTTGCTCTTTGAAAAATCCTTCCAAAACAGCAGTCTTTTTTTAAAAAATGTTTATTTTTTAGTTGTAGGTGACAGAATATCTTTATTTTATTTTTATGTGGTGCTGAGGATCAAACCCAGTGCCTCACGCGTGCTAGGCAAGCACGCTACCACTGCGCCACAACCCCAGTCCCAGCAGTCTTTTTTTTTTTAATACTGTATACTGCCAAGAGAATTTCTTAAACTTGGGAAAAATATTAATGTCATCAATATGAACATGATTTATGACATATTCTGTGAGTATCAATTCAAATTAAGTAAGGTAAATTTTTAAAATTATTACATATTTTGAAGATTTTTTTCAAGAATTTTATTATTTAACCTGTGTTCTAATGTTCTCAACTAGTGATATTTTAATAATTAATATTTTTATCAGGACAAATTACATTTTAACACTTTATTACCAAAACTGTCTTATTGAGCTGCCATATTATATTCTCAAGGAAACAAATATGTAGGGAATAAAAACTTACAAAAAAAGCAAAACATCTCCAGGCTTGATATTCCCACCACACACACACATACGCGCACACATGCACACAATCATAGACTCTCAAAAGAGATTAGATGTCAGATTTCATCTAATTCAGCTGTTCAAGCTTCTTAGTTTCAGGACAGCTTTGCATTTTTAAAAATGATTGAGGACTCTAAAGACTATTTATTTATATAGGTTTTATCTATCTGTATTTACCATAATAGTGATTATAAGCAGAAACTACATATGTAGGAATTCATTTTAAAATAACAATGAGCTCATTATTTCTTAGCATAAATAACCTAGTTTAAAAAAATTATTTTCTGAAACAAAAAAATTAGAAGACAGACATTAACTTAACGTTTTTTGCAAATATTTTTGAAGTCTGCCTTCATCGAAAATGGTTTTGAGTCTCATATTTGGCTCTGCTTTCAATCTGTTACGATGTTGTTTATGTTGAAATTTTAAAAGAAAATCCAACTTTACAGTTTTTAGAAAGGGAGGAACTATTTTAATAGCCTTTTCAGATCATTGGGTATATATATATGTGTGTGTGTGTGTGTATATGTATATATGTATATATATACATATATATATAAAATAAACCAAAACTTGTCAGATTGTAACTTCTTAAAGTTTAGTTATAATGTGAAATTTGAAACCATGTCAGTGTAGTTTTTATATTGTTTATCTATATTGCATGAATGAGTCTTTTTAACATCTCAGTACCATACTTTGATCATTTAGAAAACATTAGTTCACTGGCTAGGGATGTAGCTCAGTGGTAGAGTGCTTGCCTAGCATGCACAGGCCCTGGGTTTGATCCCAATACTTCAAAAGAAAAAGAGAGAAAGAGATAACAAACTAGTTCATTGACTTTTGGAGATTTTCCATATACTTCATTATGAAATATTTTTTATAATATTCATTAATGTAACCACCAGTCTTATCTGGAAAGATCTTAAGTGTGCTCCCCAACTTACTTTTCTCTTTTTTTTTTTACTTTACCCTGGTGAGAGTAAAGCAATACACACGTGCATTGTAAAAGCAGTACACATTCAGTTGTAACTGTATTTTAATTTTGAATTTTGATCTTTTCCTGGGCTAGCAATATGTGGTATGATACTCTCATGAGAAATTCTCCTGACACTTTCTCATGAAATAAGTTACCGTTTCCAATCAGCCATGAGATCACAAGGGTAAATATCCAATAGTCCACAGTATATGGTTGCCAAGCTATGATGTTTGGTAAGTTAGGTGTATAAAATGCATTTTCCACTTGCAATCTCTTCATCTTAACAATGGGTTTATCAGTATTTGGCCTCCTCATAAGTAGAAGAGCACTTGTATTAGGAAGCTTCAAGTTCTGGTGGTGAATTCTGGTTTTTCAATTGTGTCTCAAAAGATGATGATTTTCATCATTGACAACAAATACTGCCAGTTTTCTCTTGTAATGAAAGCTCCATTTGTTCACTTTTGAGAACATGTCTGCCAGGTACTATGTTCTTCCAATATATTTCAACACACATCTGTCACATGTTCTTTCAAATAGGAATGCTTTTCCATGGGGAAAAAGCACCTAGTTTAGTTTCACAGGTGAATAGAGTGCTTTTCCTCAAGGCACCAATCATGCTTCTGTGTGCAGAAGAAGGGTGCTGAGTGTGAACCATTTCATCACACAAAATAGTGAAAAGGCATGTGCTGAAGAATCAAGATTTAATATAACTAAAAGTTTGTACTGGTTGTTTATTGTTCTACTATGAGTGTGACTGTGGAGAATATGACTGCTTGGTTTGATGTCACTGCCTCAATTCAGGCTGAGGTGGTAGAGCAATTTTACCCAGTATCTCTTTTGACCCATCAGTGCAGCACTGATGTAGATACCAACACAATAGAAAAGGCAAATGGTATCCCAGTATTAGTATAAAAATAAAGTGTTAGTACCCTCTTCAGATTCTACAACCATTTTTTAAGAAACGCCTTGCTAGTCTAATCCTGTCTTGCAGAGAAAAGAACCAAGGCCAATAAAAAATAAGCATTTTAATCTCATTCAGATTCATTCTAGTGGTAAATGCAAGAACCAAAACAGGCCTCGGTTCTCTAACTTACATGTAATATATAATTTGTCTTTTTGTTTCTGAGGAACTCTTCCTTGACCCCAAAAAGAAAAATCCCCAGATGGGGCCACACATCATATGATGCACTGGTGTTTTATCAAACATTTACTTAAAGAGCAGGACTTGCCACATGAGAAACTTAGAAATCCTTACAACCTTTTTCGACCTTTTCTTTCAGTCCTAATGTTCTTGGGTGACCTTGGTTTTCTTAGCAGGTGGTACAGGATTAGGAAATATCTAAGGAATTTGTTTTATTTTTAAATTATAAAAGACCTTAGTAATAGATTTTTGTTCATTTATTTTTGCTCATCAACAAAAGTGCTTTGTGCTTAAAAGTTTCATGAAATTTATTGTGTAATTTTTACTTTAAAGAAGTTACATACTGGTACAAACCTAATTTGTTCACCAGAAGCTCTGTAAAAAGAATCCACCTGTGTAAGAAGACTGGCTTTTAAGTATTAAGGCATTGAAAATCACTCTGTATAAATTTCATTAACTACCTGTCCAGTTCCCAAGCTGTAGAGTCCTGTTAACACAAGTTACACTCCTGATCAGAAAAAAAAGGTTGGTCAAAAAGATTTTTACTTTCTCCACATTGAGTTGGATTATATGGTACTCACCAGCCTTCAGAAGACTAATGTATAAACAGATAAATTGCAGAACACCTTAGTGTGTTTGGAATGGAGGAAGAACAGCTGTAGTGCCAGACATATCTGGGTTCAAATCCATCACTCATCAGCTTTGTGACCTTCCAAGAAATTTCCAACTTTCCACATTCATTAACTGGGGGTGTTAATACCAAAAAATAGTGAAGAGTTAAGTGAGATAATAGTTTGAGCACTCAGTCTGACTCCTGACTGAGTGGCATTTTAGTATTTCATATGGAATTTAAGGATTCTAGGCAGTTGAGGGAAGAATAGAAAATAATCAGTAAAGACAGGGAATATATACCTGCAATATATTTTCTCATAAAGGAAAGAGATAGAACTGTAGCTAGAACAGAAGATAGAGCCCAGTGACCCTTTACTGTTGTTATTTTTTAATATATTTTTGTGTTTAGCAAAAGCATAGGAGGAAGCAAGACAATACAGTTAAAAATTAATAGTTCATTCATTCAGTAAATAAATACTATATCATGCAGCTGCCTGACACTTAGCGAGTGACAGGTCCTATGATGGATGAAACCAGCACCTGCTTCTGTTATACTTATATTCTAATGGGAGGAGACTATAATATAATATCATGTTATTATTATACTATGAAGAACAAGACAGTCGAAAAAGAAACAGCAAGTAATCCCATGGGGCTGAGAAGCTACTTGTAGATAGATTAGTCATGAAGGGTCTCCCTGAGTGCTGGAGAGCTCACCGACGGTGCAGGAGGCCTGAGGCAGCAGTAGGAGCCAAGAGAGAACAGGGTTAGGAAGCCTCCATCTCTCTGTTCTAATGTTCATATTTTTTTAATTCTAATATTTCAGAGCTTGAGGCAGAGGAGTTGTATATGTATAATGATAGTGTTTCACCTTCCTTTCCCCCATCCCAGAAAAGTTATTATTTGTGTGGTTTAATCAAAGACAGAAGGGAAACTTAGAAGTAGAAAGAAGGGTCAGGGAATGTTTCCCTCCTAATGGCTTCTCTTTTTTCATTTGAAGTCAATATTAAAAAACCCATAGCTAGAGAGACAGCAGCCCTGCATATAGGGGAGTGGAATTGAAAGTGCCATGGAGAAATCTGGGCAAGCTCCAATAAGGAACCAAATAGAGACAAGTAAATAGATTGTGGAATAGAATTCTGGAACTGATTTTGAGACTAGAAAGCTTATGGTGCTGTCTAGTGTCATGGTGGTTGGATTCTCCAGCACTAATTAACAAGCGGTGGGAGTGGAATATACAAGGTGGGGGCCAGTTGGGGAAGGTGCCATAGGAAGACAGATGTGGGGTTAACCTGTGATCTGTTGGGAGTGCCCATGAATGATCAGCCATGAAGCCAGTACTGGAAAACTAGAATATTATCTAAGTATAGACATAAGCATGGCCCAGGACAAGAGAACACAGGCAGACAGGTAATCACCTCATCCCTTAGGGAAAATGGAAAGTTAACTCATACATATCCCTAACTGGCAGATGAGATTAAATGTTTTCTTCAACCAGGTTTTATAGTTGTCACCAAAGGAGAAACCAAGCAGAATTAAAAGGAAAAGAAATTCGAAGTAGTCACCAAAGGTTTCAACCTTTGATGACTCTTGCCTTTGATACTGGCTCAGGTGAGAATCTGATTATATGAGCTCTATCTGGTTAGCTTCACCCAGGTAACTACCATACCTCCAGTTATCTGAGTATCAATCAGTGCCTAGTACTTTTTTCTTTTTCTTTATTTTCTTCAAAATATTAGTATTATAAGTGGTCTTTCTATGTTAAAGAAAGGTATGCCTTGATTAAAGAAGTACCAGTCAAGACTTACCAGCAATAGTGTTAAGAAATGATTATCAGTGAAGCCATAACAAGGGAATATTTTACCTCCAAAAGATCCATGGCTGTCCAACCTCTTGCATTGGTACTTCAAAATCATGAGCTATTGACGTAAAAGCTAAAGTATAGAAAAACTTACAGCAAAAATATATTATAAATCACTGTGAATTGTAGATAAATCAGATGTGAAGACAAAGCATCTATAAAACTACAAAACAGCAGAACCAGGCTGAGGTTGTGGCTTGGTGGCAGAGCGCTTGCCTCGCACATGTGAGGCACTGGGTTCGATCCTCAGCCCCATATAAAAATAAGTAAACAAAATAAAGACACTGTGTCCATGTATAACTAAAAAATATTTTAAAAAAAAAAACAAAAAACAGCGGAACCTTTTTTTCAGCACTGGTAATAAAACCCAGGGTCTGGTGCATACTGGACAAGCCCTCTACCACTGAGCTACACCCTCACTCCTTTTAAATGCAGTTTTCATACTCCTCAAAAGTGCCCATTCTATATAAAGTAAACCTACTTTTGAAACTGTAGTATAAAAATAATAATTGTTGGGATTCTTAGTTCTGTACTTTATTACTGAAATGTTGTGATTTTAACTACTTGTTTCATAATCATGGCATTTTGACCAAAAGCAAGAAACTTCCAACCTTAAGCATGTGTCCTAGTTTAATTGTTCCAGCTGACTACATATTCTGTTGTTAAACTTTGTCTGTTTATTGCACTAAAGAAAAGGTTTTCTTCTAGTCATCTCTCTAGTCATACAAAATACATAACTATTGCAACTGCTATAGAAATATAAAGATTAAAAAAGAAAGGGCTCTTTCATCTCACTCCAATGAAAATGGCAATTATCAAGAATACAAGTAATAAATGTTGGCAAGGATGTGAGGGAAAAGGTACACTCATACATTGCTGGTAGCACTGGAAATTGGTGCAGCCACTCTCACAAGCATCATAGAAATTCCTCAGAAAACTTAGAATAGAGCTACTATTTGACCCAATTTTCCCACTCCTTGGCATATACCCAAAAGACTTAAAATCAGTATACCATATTGACGCAGCCACATCAATGTTTATAGCAGCTCAATTCACAATAGCTAAGCTGTGAAACCAACCTAAGTGCCCTTTAACAAATGAATGGATGAAGAAAATGTGGTACATATATGGAATTAAATATTACTCAGCCATAAAGAAGAGTGAAATTATGGCATTTGCTGATAAATGGATGGATGGACATGGAGACTATCATGCTAAGTGAAATAAGCCAATCCCCCCAAAAAACAAAGGCTGAATGTTCTCTCTGAAAATTACAATAAGCGTGGTGGAGAATAGAAGTTCATTGGATCAGACAAAGGGGAATGAAGGGAAGGGAGGGGGGCTGGGAATAGGAAAGACAGTAGAATGAATCAGACATAATTTTCCTATGTTCGTATATGAATACACAACCAGTGTAACTCCACAACATGTACAACCACAAAAATGGGAAGTTATACCCCATGTATGTATAATATGTCAAAAGACATTCTACTGTCATGTATAACTAAAAAGAACAAATAAATTTTTTAAAAAATCATCTTAATTTTTTAAATTAAATTAATTTTATAATAGAATGCATTTTGACATCCATAGTACACAAATGGAGCACAGCTTCTCATTCCTTTGGCTGTACATGGTTCAGTTACTCCAGTAGTATAATCATGCATGTATATAGGGTAATAATGTCTGTCTCTTTCTACCATCCTTCTCATCCCCCAAACCCCACAAACCGAAGTTCCTTCATTCTTCCCTATCCCCCTGCCCCACTATGGATCAGCATCCACTTATCAGAGAAGACATTTGGCTTTTGGTGTTTTGGGATTGGCTTATTTCACTTAGGATGATATTCTCTAGTTCTATGCATTTACCTGCAAACGCCATAATTTCATTCTTCTTTAAGGCTGAGTAATATTCCATTGTGTATATATAAGGAAAATTTGTTTACAGAGCCCATTTTCATTGGTTGGTGAAGATTTCTTGCAATGAGAAATTTGTGCCATTTACCAAAGTTTGTTTTCTACAGGAGATGTTTCCATGTCCACCAGTCCTGTTGAGAAACACCTGACTGCACAAATGCTGGAATCTCCTAGAAAGACAGTCTGCACAGGTATTTGTTGTGGGTGGTAGGATGTCAGATTAAATGATCTGCTGCTTTGCCCATGTGAAACTTACTTATCAAGGTCTAAATTTCAGCTGTGACTCAACTGAATATTAGCAATTCTAGTAACATTAACTTCAAAAAGAATAATAAGAAAACGGGGTTAAAGCATTTCAGAAGTTTCCATTTGTTTTGCTGAGTGTCCTTGGAAAGGCATTAACTCTTTACTAAATTTTTATGCTATTCATTTATCCTCAGATTTGGGTAAAGTTACTAACTTGACTGCTGTATAATAATCAATAAAATTTTGTGCATGCTACAAATTATTTTTCCAAAAAGATAAACAACTTCTTTCTACATGCATTTAAAACAAGTATCTCATCTGGTTTTTAGCTGTTTTTCATCAGAAGTACTTGAAATCAAAATAAGTCCTCCCAGGAATAGGAACTAATAAAAAGGGCTTAATTAAGATGAAGAAGACACTTGTTGAATTGAGAAGTATTAAAATATATTTTAAATGATATAAAGCTTCTTAAATTTACTTTTCATTTGGTACATTAATTATGTCCTCAAAAAGATAAGTTACTTGAATTTAACAAACCACATTGTGTAATTTTTTCTTTTATTGTCATTAATATTTTAAGTAATTGGCTTTTAAATTTTTCCATAAGGAATGTTTGTTTCCTCTTACTTCCTGATTTATTTATGTATCTTATTTATACAGTTAATGGACTATAGTTCCCCTTTGGTGCCCAAGTCTTTCTAAATTCAAGCTATCTTTACATTTCTTAATGCTTTACTCAGCAAAATACTAAATCTGTAACTAAGTGCCTTCAAAACTCTGGTTGCCCTATTCCTACCCACTTCAAGAGCCTACATATTTTCACTTTTGAATTGAGAAATTATGGCTATTGTTCTGACTGTCCTCCAGAGAAGTGGCCAGTGTCCTAAGCCCCACTCCAGGTGTCTTCCCTCACAGGGCCACTGAGATCTGGCCTTACCCACTCTCTTGGAACTAAATGCCTATTACTTTCTTCCCTGCTAGATTTAAGAGCAACAATTAGAATGGGAAAGACAGGAGAATGGATCTAACAATTTTCCTATGTACATATATGAAAATCCCTAAGTGAATCCCACCATCATGCACACCCACAACAATGAGGTCCTAATTAGAATAAGATATATTCCATGCTTATATAATTATATCATCATGGATTCTATGGTCATATATAACTAAAAAGAACCTATAAAAATTTTTAAAAAGAGCAACAATTGGCTTCACTATTCTGTATAAACAAAAGCAAGGTGTGTCCCCACAAAACAGCTTTTGAAATGCACATGTTAACTCCTGTTCACACTGAATTGTTAATCCAATTAACACTTTGTCAACTGATATACAAGGGGTGGGGGAGAGGAGGGAGTGAGTGAAGCTGACAGGATGAATCAGATGTTAGGGATGGCTGAGCTGCCACAGCAGGTGTCATCAGAGAGGTCCAGCGGAAAAAAATATAGTTTTATGAGGATCCTCATTAGCGAATGGTAGCTATTTCATCTCCCTTTCCTTCATTTACTTTTCTTCATTTCCTTCATTTACTTTTTATCTCAAAAAGTGAACACCAATTTACAGAACTATTTCCATACGATGAGCCTTCAAGTTCTGTGCTTATTTCCCCACGTTAAATAAACATCAGAAACTTAATCCTTTTTGAGAAGAGCAAATGGGAAACTATCTGCTAAACGTCTAGCATGTGATAGGAACCATCCTGGCACCTTCATGGATCATTTAATCCTATATCATTTAATCCTATATGACCTTTGTACCTAGATACTATTATGCCCATTTCATAGATGACCATATTTAGGCACAACAGAGTGACTTGCCAAAGCCACAAGTACATGACAAAGCCAGGCATTGAAACCAAAGCTGTCTGAACCCCAAAATTCAGAGACTATAATGGTGGCCATAACTGTGCACACTAGTTTACAGTCTATACAAGGAGGGGTGCGGAAAGCCTGTGCAGACAAGTGAGCCAGGATTTGAGTTCCAGTACTGCTGTTTATCAACTTGGAAATCTTTACTAGAAAATGGCTCAACAGAAATTCCTCACTCAGGTTATTGTGGAGATCAAATGAGACAATGAATGTAAAGTATTTTTTTAATAATATCCAACACCTAAAATATGACTTATCATTGGATAATGTTTAAGAAACAGTCATCAACAAAGAAACTCAGCTGCTCAGAAAATAAGAATTCCCTTTCTTGCTAAAGGACATGACGAATTCATTGTTTGACAAACAACTCTCCCAGGCCTGTGCTGAGTGGAAGGTGCCTATTGGCATTATGAGGGGAGAGGAGGGAGTTAGCCAAGAGCATAGTTCAGCAGAGCAGGACAGATATGTCAAGGGGAACGGACAACTAGACACAGGACACAATATGTCCAGATGGATATGTGCTTATCTCAATTGCCTAATATTTGGGTCCAAGATGTGATTACTCCAGGTCTTAGCGCTAGAGATGCAAAGACTAGAAATGATATTTGGCATCTTGAGTGCTTCAAAACAAAAGCACACTTGTGCCTATTGCCAGCACATTTTACAACGCATATTGCGCAGTCAGCACTCAGTAAATTCTTACTGACTCTGCCTATTGCTGCAGATCCTGGACAGCACAAGAGGATTGGGTAGACAATAGCTAAATGTGTTTATAGTTTTTTGACAAAATTAAGTTGAACTCCCTTGTGATATGAGACATTATTTTTATCTCAAACTTCTCCAGGATTTTACCATATTTACTTTAACCAGAGACCATCTTGGAAAACAGTTTGAATCCCAACTGGAATTTATTATTTGAATGCCAAGTGGGAGGGAAAATAGGGATGCCAACAAATAAAATTGAAAATAGGGTTTTCAGTTTAATAAAATTAAAACCTAAACAGCACCTAAAAATGTTGGCTCCTTAGTGGTTGATTTGGCAACACTTTGGTTCTAAGCCTGGATCCAAGGGGCCAGTTTCAAGAGCAGGGACACTCCCCTTTCTGCTTGTTCCATCCGCACATGCTTAGCAGTAGGCCCATGGGCCCCAACAGATGAAATAATGGAACTCTGCCCAAACCCAGAGTGAGATGAGTGGGAACAACTTTGTTTAGAAGCAACAAAGCAGGCCTCAGTTCTACAGGAGAAATCAGGAAGTGAGTTGTTTGTAGCTATCTAGAGAATTGCCCCATGGACTTGTCTCTTAATTATGCCAGCTGCGTTTGGAAAGAGTATGATAAAGCTGGGTTAGACATTGGCACCTAGTGCTACTGAGCTCTCATTCTTCCCCCTGCTGCCTCTGATATGCAAACAATATCCATCAGATCCAATTCTCCAGTGATGGAGAAGGAGGACAACACACTTTGCACATTCTCCAAACAAATGTCTGGTAGTCCTTCTGGATTTTTTAGAATCCTATGGATAGTATGTGACAAATGCAGCTCTAAAAATTGGCTTATACTTTCAGATGACTTGATTTTCCATTAGTTCTCTTTTAAGTGGGCTTTCCAAAAGTATCAATTAATAGTAATAGGAATTTTTGAATGTGACAAGCCATTTCTGCTTCAAATGTTTTTTTCTCCCTAAAATACAGAAATGGTATTGTATTTAGAATTAATTAGGATGGCTTTATATATAATTTTCCCTCTCTGAGGAGAGAAGGAAGGAAGGTCATCGCTTCAAATTGGAATGGGACAGATAGGGTTGTGTGACCTTAAATGTTACTTGACTCCCTCAAGCTTCATTTCTCATAATCTTTAAAAAGAGAGAATAATAGTACTATCTTGTGGAATCTGGGTGAGAGTTCAATTAAAAGACCTAGCCTAGGTTCTAGACCATAATAAGAACTCAGTATCTCCCAGTTCCTTAATCCACAGGGTAGATCAATTTCTCTCCAACTATAAATGTCACTTTTCAAAATAGTTACTTTAATACGCTTAACATATTTAAAATAGCCCACATTTAAAATCCTAATATTAAGTATTCCCATTGAATAATTGTGCAAAATTAATTTTACTAAGTAAGCCTTTTATATTTTCAGTTCATAAAAGCCCATGTTTAGTACCTGAGAGTCCTGTGAGTCTCTTTAACTCTGTTATGGGTAATTTTGTAGGATTTCCAGAAATTATGAATGTCAGTGGAAATTTCTACTGCTCATTATTTAGTGCAGAGTTCTATAAGATCTGTAATTTAGTAGGTGTAGGTGAGGGTTTTTAGATCACACCATCTGTGAAAAAGGCCTTGTAAATGTGTGGTGGAATAAACCACTGTTGTAGCTACATTGCCAAGAAAGACTTCCTACAATCATACTTCCTTAATATTTTAGAGTTTTAAAAATGGCATTTTCATCTTCTCTAAGGACTCCTATTGTTCAAACTACTTTAAGAAGAAACTGAACTTAATCTAGCATAACTGACCTTTATTGCAAATTGCCTTCTTTCATCCTAAAGAAGAAATTGTTTGCAGGAACAATTCTCAGGACTCCACTTGTCCTTGGGAGGTAATGAACCTCTCATACTTCTCAGTGCTTAACCTCAGGAGGTAGTAGTATGTGCTGCCTGTCAGATTACTAGATTACTTCCCTGGTCATTAGCAATTCTTGCCTTTAAGTAGTCAAAGAAAATAAAAGACATAAACCATTCCTTTGTGCATATCTAGACATAGTCATTACTCATCACAAGTATCCAAAAAGATACTGCTTTTAGAAACTGCTTCAAATAAGTAAACTTTCATTTTCCTTTCATTCATTCAACAAATATTTATGAGCACTTCCTGCATGCAGGTAGTGGATGTTCAGTGAAAATAAATGCCTGTCCCAGTCTAGACTTTCCCCAGTTACACCACCCCAGAAAGTCTTCCACTAATTCTAGTCTTTTCTGTTTCCTTTCAGAACTGTTCTATACATATACAGGAATATATTTATGTGTGTATGCCCTCAGCTTTTTAATCCAAACAATAGCTTATTATGAATCTCACATCTTAGAGAGTATTCCATGTCAATCTATATCCTTCTTTTTTTACTGCTGCGAAGTATTACATCATATAGTCTCATGGTTATTTTATTAGCACCCTGTTGATGCACATGTAAGTAATTCCTGGAGTTTGGGGTATTGTTCTTACACATTTTTTTCCTCGTTCATTATTGGAGTCCTAAGCCAGAGGCCTGACTCAGTAGGTCCCAACACACCAGGTTCAACTGCACTGCAAAGGCAGCCTAAGTCCCTGTTATACTTCTGCCTTGAATTTTTTCTAATGCACCAGTTTCATTCCCTTTTCCTAAGGATTCTGGGAAATGGGACTTCTGGGAGACCCTCACCTTTTTGTGTACCTCCTGATAGATAATCCAGACAGGCAAAAGTAAAATTTACCCAATAAAGCCTATCTTTCACGGTCTTCACAGATTGTGATTAGCTTGTGATTATTGAAAATGAGCCAGCTGACAAGCTTTTCTGCCCCAGCATCTGTCTTTAAATTCAGGGCGCTTGGGAACTGACTCATTTGGCAGGTGCTAGACCTATCATCTAGGCTCTGTCAGTTCAGGCTGCCCACACTGCTTACACTGATTTGTGTTCTCCCTTGCTGGAGCAGACCTAGTTACCCTCAGGAGTGTCCTTTGTTCCTAACCACAGACAGGCACTATAATGTGGAGAATTCTGAATATCTGTCGTAGCACATTAACTTTAAATGCATCATAATCAGCTCTTTCCCTTTTGGTATGGCTTTATAAAGTACATCTAGTTTCATTTCTGGGACCCTTGACTCTTAGGAGGTTGCTTTCTTTTACTTGAGCATTAAAAAATAGGAAGCTCCTTCCCAACTGAAGTCTTTAGAGATCTTGAAGTGATCTTGACACTGGTTGTTGCTTCAAATGCATCTTTTCTGTGTTGCTTCTGCTCTTCTTCATATTGACATTACCATGCCTCTGAAGTTCAGCTTTTCCACATCGAGCTGTTCCTCTCTTCACTGTAATCTTTGTACTCCTCTCTCTGTGTATGTCTGTTTTCTTTAGAGAAATTTCTTCTTCAGAGACCACTTATTACTATGACTATATCAATTTATATTCTCTTTTATTTACTATTCTCTTTTACTATTTCCTCTAATAATCAACTGGCCTCACCATCTCCTTTGTTTTAAAGAATTTGATCATGATACTAGTCTATTTCCTTACTCTGACAGTCAATGAATTTAAATTGGGGGGAGAAAAGTTCCAGAGATATGTCTGCTCTTTCTTTTTTTAATTTTCCAAGTTGTGAAATGTTAAAGGTTATTTTTTAAATTGTTTCCTTCTTTTTCAATTTAAAAAAATTGCTTGGGCTTAATCTATCAATTCTTTATTTTTCTCTTTGGTCACTTTATCATCACTCAACAAGTTCAACAAACATTTAATTCCCACCACTTGCTGGAACACTGTACCAGGTCCTGAAGACACAAGCAAACCCCCTGCCCTCAAGGAATTCATCTAGTGAGAAAAGGCAGACCATAAGCTTAATACAATAGATAGAGCAAGTGTTCCAGAGAAAATTAAAGCAAGAAAAGGGAATGAGGAGTTGCATTGGTCTGTTTTTTATTACAGATAAATAGCTGAAGAAGACTACTTATGAAGAAAAAGAGGCTTATTTAGCTCCAAGTTTAGAGATTAGAAGTCTAAACAGCACAGGGTAGATGAGGTCAGGCTCAGACTTTTGTTAACAACCCTTTCATGAAAACTAACCAGATTCTCAGGAGAAAGTTCTCAGTCCCTTCAGAGGATATGACCTTCCCAACCTGACCCAAGGACCTCCCACTAGGTCCCACCTCTTAAAAGATCCACAACCTTCCAATATAGCACCCTAGAAACCAAGCTTCTAACACTTCGACCCTTGAGAGACAAACCACATCCTGACTGTGGGAAATTCAGAATGGTAGTACAGTTTTAAACAAAGTGATCAAAGAAGAGCTCACAGGGAAGAGGTCATTTGAGCAAAACCTTGAAGGAAATGATACAGCAGGTACTGGGGATTTAATGTTCTGGGCAGTAGGCACTCCAGGTTCAGATGTACTGAGGATGTGCCTATCTGGCGCATTTAAGGAACAGAAAAGAGGCCATCATGGCTGGAGGGAAGCAAGTAAAGGAAATGGAAGAGACCCCTGGGACCCCAATAGCCTGAGGCTCTTAAGGCCATTGCAAGGACTTTGGCGTTCACTCTGAGATGAAGAGCCATTGGACAGTCACCTGTGAACAGGCAAGTGAGGCATTATGTCTTTTGCTGTGATGTACTATTGTCATGTTTTGAGAGGATTTGTGACTGAGTAAAGACAAAATAGCCTTTATTCTAGCTCTTCTTGCTATAATATTTTTTGCTTAATCATTTAGGAGTAAGAATTGGATATAAATGACCGAATGTATTCTCTTCTCTCCTCTCCTACACCAGATTCATGGTGTAGATGCAAAGACCATTATTAATTATTAATATAATTATTTAATGAGCCTTATATCAGGTAACCAAAAGCTATCAATAACTGTAGGCTTTCTGCAAATTCTGTGCATCCTGATTTAATATATTTATTTACAACTTCAGTACTTTTTCCAAAAAGATGAGAAAATTAGGCTTAAAATGAAAATAGAACTTAAAATTATGAATAAGGAAGAAGCAAATATAGCAGTGCCTTCAGGTGGCTGTTTTGAAATGATTGACTAATCAATTTGCCATGAACCTCATCATGACAGAACTAAGGAAGCAACAGACAACATGATTATCCTTGTCCGATTTTTCCAGACCACAGCACTAGTCCTTTCCCTTCTTACTCTAATGTGAAATGTTTCATAGCATCCTTTTCCTTTTTCACCACTGATTGCTTTCTAAAATAAGTTGGTCAGTCTGCCTCCCAACTGATTCCTACTATGCTACTTATGTATTTGAAGCATGTCAGTTTTACTAAAACAGTCAACTTCCTGAATGAATAATTAGTACACTAACTATGTATTCAAATTGAGGGTGACTTTAAATTTTTAATTATATTTCATGAGATGGTCAGCTGCCTTCGTATCTCTGGCATCCTGGAAGCAAATTGTTCTTTGATTCTTTATGCACAATTCCAAAATCTAAACAGCTCTGAAAACAGAAAAATTTATCAAAAAATTGATAAAACTCATTTTGTAGACAAAAACCTGAACTGAAATCAGATAATTTAAAAGATCTTCATGTGTCTCGCTTGTGGATACTCACATATTTAGCTATGAGAAGTGGCAATATGTTTAATTATGGTCACCTCTGAGTATTAATGCAACATTTGATTATGCTTCTTATTACTTTTCTAAAATTTGAAAGTGTAAATTGCAAAACACATGTGGCCTCACAAGTTTCAAAAGGGTTTTTAGACTTGCAGTAGCCAGTTCCTAGACTAGCATAAGTGCCTAGTAAATGTGAGTTGGAGTGAAGTTTGATTAATATGAAGTACTTAGAAATGAGAAACTTTTCTGCAGCCAGGCCTTGTGACCTTGTAGCCTCAGGGAATAAAATAGATGATTCAGTTCTTAGAAGCAAGGCCCCTTAATTGTTCTCTTAAGGTTGTAGTAATTGGTCTTTGGTCAGACTAATAAATCGAGGGAGAATGAAATGTTATTCTATCAGTTAAAATTGTTTCTATTAGTATCCTAGAAGGTGCTTTTTTGTGTGATTCATGTATTTTTTTTATTTCATCTTTATGTCCTTACTTATCACTTTGTATCTTATTGTTTTTGTTCAACATTTTTTAAAAGTGTCACATCAGCTTTTTTAATACTGGTGATTTAATTGCAAAAGCGCACACAAACAGTCTGAAAGGTGTGAGAAGAAATTCACAAGTCACATGGGGAGACAGCAACAAAGCTAGCATTCAGTCTGGAATCCATCCACAGTGCAAAACAAATTACACTGCCAGTGGGTCAAATGGTGTGTCCTGAAACTGAATGAAAAATGAGTTTGATATACAAGAAATATTTATTTCATACCACAGAGACAGTGGGTAAATCAAGATTTAGGCTTTACCCTCATAAAGCTTAAGTATAATAAGGAAAGCAGGGCATGTGTATAAAATAAATAAAATATTCAACAGAATATACCAGGGGAAACTTTGCAGCTCAGGAGATCAGGAAGAGAGGTGGGGTTGCTCTGGCTTGTGAAGATGAGTCCGAATTGGGCAAATATGGAGGACAGATTTGCAGAATACAAGGAGGAGGAGGACAGCTTCCCACCTCTCTAGAAGCTCTATGTTTAGTGGTAGAGACGCACATAAACGCATAAATGGTCTGTATGGGAAATGGTCTGTATTATAGTAGGGACTACGGAACCATAGAAGAGAATAACAGTCTTTAGTGAAGCTGGGCAGAAGGTCACCTTCAAGGGTCTTGAAGGGCATGGGCATTTGCTTAGAAGGGTAAGAGTTATGTTAAGGAATCTGTTCTAAGCAGAATAAGATGATCATACAAATTCTCAATAACAAGACAGTTACACTACAATAACTTTTCATGTTGTATTATCATTTCAGGTGAATCAAACAACCCTTCTGGAACAATACAAAGTGGGAAAAGTTTGCAGAATAAAAGTCAGTTTAGGACCATTGCACCAAAAATTGTGCCCAAAGTCCTAACATCTAGAGTGCTGCCATGTCATTCACCATCACTCTCCGATCAGGGGAATCTGGGGCCCTCCATCAAGCCACTGGGGATGCCAACCCAGAACTATGCTCTGATGCAGGTTGCTGGCCAGGAGGGAACATTTTCTCTTGTTGCTTTGCCACATGTTGCCTCACCTCAACCAGTTCAGAAACCCAGAATGCCTGAAAATCTTAAACTGCCTATTCCCCGATATCAACCCCTAAGAAGTAGCAAACAATCAAGAAAGAAACCCATCCTGAGCTCTCCTGAGAGTGGCTATAGCAAATCTCCTGCCCAAACCCACATGTGTCCTCAGATGTCTCCTCCTGCACCTGCCCATCGTGAACTTCCACATAAACCCAGTCCATGCAAGCAGCTACCATCACTAGACAAAGCCCCAGCCAGCATCAACACAGCTATACTGACCAGTGACAGTGGCCATGGAGACTCGAGATCTCCAGTGACTAACAGCCATGGAGATGGGACCCTTCCTGCCACTCCAGCATTATCTACACCAGGGGAACCCTCTGCCAAGCAGAGCTTCCCAAAGATTTCAGAGAGAGTAAACTTTACAAGCAGGAAAATACCCAGTAAACCTTCTGCTGTTGCCAGTGAAAAACTTGAAGAACAAGTTGATCATGCAAAAGCCATAACCAGTTTATCACCAACCATTTTGGGCAGTACAGTTCAATTGATCTCTTCAGTCCCCAGAGGCAAGTTGCCAATTTTACCCTACTCTACAATGAAAACAGCAGAGGTTTGCAAAATTGAATCTGATGCCAACCTTGCAGATTTTTCTTTACCTGAGCATGGAACAGACTCAGATAAGAGATTCTCTATCACAGAGGGCTTTAATGCAGCCACCAAAGTGGCCAGTAAAATACCTGTTCCACAGGTATCAAAGCAAAGTCTTTGTGAAAGTGCCTTTTGTCCAGTCACCAAACTAGATCTCAACCACAAAACAAAACTAAATGGTGGGGCAGCAAAGAGAAGAGGAAGAAAACGAAAGATACCAGATGAAATTTTGACATTTCAAGGAAAAAGGAGGAAATGCATTCTTAATAAGTGTAGAGATGGTAAAGAAAGAGCAAAAAATGATCCCCAAGAATCCAGAGACCAAAAACCTGGGGTCCTGAAAAAATACCGTAGCATTATGCCTAAACCTGTGATTGTTGTGTCTGCTTTGGCTCCCCTAGCTTCTGCAGCTGTGCTACCATCCCCAACACCCAGCAGCCTGGGACAGGACATTTTGTTAAATAATTCACTCACTTCTAAGTATCTCAGCTGTAAGCAGAATGACAGCCTTTCCTCTAGGCCCAGCTCTGTGTTCAGAAATGGATTCTCTGGCATTAAGAAGCCTTGGCACAGATGTCACGTTTGTAACCACCACTTTCAGTTCAAACAGCACCTTCGAGACCACATGAATACACACACCAACAAACGGCCGTACAGTTGTCGGATTTGTCGCAAGGCCTATGTACGATCCGGCAGCCTAAGCACACATATGAGACTTCATCACGGTGAAAACCGTCTGAAGAAGCTCGTGTGTTGTGAGTTTTGTGCAAAAGTGTTTGGTCACATCCGAGTCTATTTTGGCCATCTGAAAGAAGTGCATAGAGTTGTGATCAGCACTGAGCCCTCCTCCAGTGAATCACAGCCAGGGGCCATGCCAAAAAACAGAGACAGAGATGCCAGTGTGCAAGGGATGGAGGGACCCTTGGAGAGGTGAGTGCTAATGGAGTGGAAGTCTGGCACGAAAGCCTCTTTTGATTTGGGGAAGAGGGGAAGATTTCATATTCAAAAAAGACTTTATAAAAACATCTCTCAGATTAAGATTTCATAAGGTAGCTACCTATTCCCCCTAATTCTGTAAAGAATGATCTTGTTTCTCTTTTAGTGTCTGGTCAGGCATAATTTTTAATTACTCTAACCTGTGTATGTCAAGGCAGAAATGCTCGGAACAACTGGGTGACAGAAGATTATTCTTGTATCTGAAAATGAAATAGTAAATTATCATATATAGTTCCTGATAGTCTTTACAAATAATTTACCCCAAATTCATGTCCATGGAATTTCTATGTAAACAGCAGCGTCTGCTCATAACACAGGGTGACTCTTGGTGGAGTCTTCAGAAGTCTGCTGCATTGACCACACCCTAAGGTACCCAGACCTAACATGCCCCATTTTTCCCATTAGGCCAGATTAATCTGTCATTTCTGTTTGCAAGCACTCCTTCCTCACATTATAAACAAATGAGCTGTGTAATTTGGAAGCCTGGCAAGCAGACCTTAGAGCATTAATGAACCAGGGAAATGCCCTCAGTGTGGGCTGTGTGTATCCTCTTTCCACCAAGGTGACAAGGAGTTTCACTGGAATTAATTCTTATCAGAATCATGAAAAGAAAACTTTTTCCAGCACTTTAAATTCTCTGCCTTTTGTTTTTCATTGTTCCATTTGCTCACAGTATTTTCTGTTCAATTTTGGCTTCCTCTGTTATAGTCAATAAATAAGAGGTGCCTATCCTACTACTTCCTTGCCTTTGTATAATTTCTCTTCTACTTTCATACTTTGCACTAGTGTACAAAGAAACCTTCCTTCTTGTTTTCCTGTTGCCAGATTTTGATGTTTGAGTAAAATGTCCAAACTGCCTTTTGTGCTCAAGGATAGGAAGGGCAACAGTGGGTGGTGGGGGACAGTCACCTTCAATTGCAGCAAGTGACCCTGTGGCACCTGACTTGATACTTCCTGATTCTTCCGTGTTGAGTACTCCTGTTCCTGTGGTAACCAAAGAAGAGTGGCTTGCCCAGGAGAAGCAGAAAGGCACAGACTCTTCCTAAATGAACCCCAGTGTCCTGAGAAATGGTTAGCATTCACTGTGTCCTCTGCCGGAGTTCTTCCCAGGCCCCGGCCTTCTAGGTTCTTTCTGTTTACCCCATTCTTTGTACTTCTCACAGTAGGTGTGTTTTAGATCCCTGAGGGCTTAGAACTGAAAGGAAAAGTTCCAATTGTGTTTTTTCATGAAATCTTATATAGACTTTTCCCCCCCTTTTCAGGGAAAACAAGTCAAGCTTCGAAGAAGACTTCCTTCTAAACCACGCAGATGAAGTCAAATTACAAATCAAATGTGGCCGTTGTCAGATCACTGCTCAGTCTTTTGCTGAAATAAAGTTTCATCTACTTTATGTTCATGGAGAGGAAATTCAGGGCAGGCTGCAAGAGGGAATCTTACCAGGCTCCAGAGCTCAGGAGACGCTGGTTAAACATGCTGCTCCTGACTGGAAACAGCATCCTGAGAGAAGGCGGCAGATGAAGGCTTGTGCCTCTGAGGAGGAGTTACATGCATTTCCTAAATTGAAAAGGCCACTCTACCTTCACCACCAAAATGGTGTGGAAATACTCACGGAGAATGAAGGCCAGCCAGGAGCAAGTGAGCCAAGGGCAGAACTCCAGGGCCCTGAGTGTCCCAGCCCCCACACTATTCTCCTCTGGTCCCACTCAGGCTTTAACTGTCTCCTTTGTGCCCAGACACTGGGAAGAAAGGAGGAGCTCTTCCTGCACTGGGAACACAGACATAACTGTGAGGACCCTTCCAAACTTTGGGCTATTTTAAGTACATTCTCAAACCAGGGGGTGATTGAACTTTCCAGTAAAACTGGAAAATGAAACCTTGAGGCAAACTCGGGTTAAGAGAGTTTTGCTAGCACCTTTCTATCAAAGCTGTGTGTTTTGTGGTGGTACTTAATTTTAAAAATCAAACAAGTTAGAATTAACATAAATAAACAGAAGTAATTTTTGTACATAGTCTTATTTTCTTATGAAATAAAATATATGCCCTGTATGCATATTTTTCTAACCATATGCAGCCTGATTTAAAAATTCTGTGTACTGGCTTTATTTTATCTTAGATTTAATTTCAGAATAAATAAAAAGATCAAAATTTGGAGATTGAAATGTAGAGCGTTATAGGTTGTTCTTCAAATAATTTTCAGTAAAAATGTGTATGTATGTCCTTTTATTCAGATATTTTCTAATTACATAGACCAGCAAATGTGAAGAATTTACATGTGGCAAATTTACATGTGGCAATTCCATTTCAATCCAAACCATGGTCTCAAATTAAATGGTAAATGTTGAGATTTATTAAATTCCCTGGTTTATTTGAATATACTGCCAAGCAGTCTTCTGATAAGGTTGTCTTCTGCCATAATGTATGTATGAAATGTATATTTTAAGACTTAGATTTTTTTGTGATTTCACTATTTTCTTAAATGCATATTGCCTTAAAGATAACTTGGCAAGTCTCACAGCTGTAGTGTTCCATATCAAAATAATAAAGAATTTTTAGTACTTCAGCTAATAAAGAAATCTGCTTTCTTGGTAGAAAGTTATTTTCAAATAGTCTTTGGGGCCAGAAAATTTACAATCTGGAAAGTGAACTAGATGGTTGAGTCCAGATGTGTAGGTGTCTTGACTGCTCTCTCACTCCTAAGTTAACTTCAGAGGGTTGTCGCTAGCTGATCAATTTTAGATACAACTGTGCCTTTCAAGCCCGGGCTCTCTTTGAAAGTCAAGAGTAAATGATTGCCTCTTAAATTCCTGGGAAATTACCTTGAATCAGAAAAGATGCCATTTGAAGTTTGTGGCCATCCTGGCTGCAAAATCATTTTCTGAGACGCGGAGTCAGAGCATTCATCCCACTAGAATTGCCGGTTTTGCATGAAAGTACTGTGTGTGTGGCCAGCCCTGTTTGCTAAAGATTGGCCCAGGCATGGTCATAACATTTTTCTGTGATACAGGAAGTTACCCAACAGAGGAAGCATTAAATTCTAACTTGATAAGCTAGTGGGTCTTAAGTCATCTTTTTTAAGGTCTAGTTCTAAAAGAAAGTGGTCATAGGCACCATGTGGCTAAAATAGTGCAAAAAGAAAAAATTCAGTCCTGCCTTGTTTGCAAATAGTTTTGTAAATTTGAGGAAAAAAGTGTAAGTTTGGAATTCTGTGAATGATTTTGCTATGGTTTATCGATTGATCAGACTACTCATTTTCAGAGAGATAATATCAGACCTCCACTATTTCATAGATTTAGAGCTCTGGGTAGTTAATGAAATAGCTGTACCACTCAGTACAATTGCCAGTTTGTTTCCTGGAAGATTGGTCTTGACATTACAAAATGAGATCTGCCTAAGAATATTACTTGAACCTAAATTCAAACTATGAATTAATTTGCAGACTGCTCAGTCCTCAGATACTAAGTAGTATTTCAGAAATACCAGTTGGTCAAGGGCAGAGCAGTGAGTCTGGATATGAATGGAGGCCAAGGTTGCATCACCCAGCAAGTAATGGGAAGTCTGATGTCCCCTTGGTCTTGGAGATACCTAATTGCACTTAACCACATATTCCAAGAACAAGAGCATGGACAGTCTTTGGAAGGAAATAAGGAGTTGGGAATGGGGAAAAGAGCAAAGGTAGACAAAATATGTTTGGTTCAGGATGAAAGTCTCTAGCAGGATCCCCTTCTAGAATGCATTTCAGAGCAGTGGCCCTAGTGTCCTAACTGAATTTAGGCAAGACATCCAGCACTGGTCCATAGGGATCAGGGGAACAGGCAGGAAAGACTGAAGAGGTCATTCAGTTTCACTCATTTTTAAGAAAACTCATTTTAAGGGAGAAGAGAACTTAGAGTCCAGATGTCATTGGTTGCCTGTGTTCATGGGTTCACTCAGAATATAACGCTTGTTACAATTCTTAGCCTCTGGAAACACTCCTATGCCTTACAGTGTAGTCAACCACAATGCTACCCAAAGTAAGGAGTTCCTAGCCCTTACATTTCTTCCTCAGAATGGTGGGAAGAGGGGCTGTTACTGAGGATGTAGGAAGACGAGGGAGTAATTTAGCTAAAGTAATCTCCCTTGGGTGTGGAAGTGTTATTGGCACAGTCCTAACCTGTACACTTAACCTAAAGGTCAGGCAGTGTAGCATAAAGCTCTCTAACACTTACCCCTGTGGCCTTGAGGGTTTCCCTTTGTGAGGCTCCATTCCCAGCAATAGTCATACCTCAAGGCATTGTTGTGAAAAGTCCATGAGACTCACATAAAATGTCAGGCACATTTGGGTTACAGAGTAACAGGTGGCTGGTATTTATTATACTTTTGGCCACATTTGAAAGAAAAGATACATTATATAAAATATATATAAAGTTATATAAAGATTATTTAAAACAGCTTAGGTAGACCTTAAGTATACATTTTAAGGATGAAAATTGCTAAGAACCACAGAATGATTCTTTGCATAAAAAGAACATTTTAATTTGGGGGTACCAGGGACTAAACTCGGGCACTCTGCCACTGAGCCACATCTCCAGCCCTATTTTGTATTTCATTTAGAAACAGGGTCTCTTTGAGTTGCTTAACGCCTCACTTTTGCAGAGGCTGGCTTTGAACTCACGATCCTCCTGCCTCAGCAGCCTCCTGAGCCTCTGGAATTGCAGACATGTGCTATCACACCTGGCGTACATTTTAAGTTTTAAGTAACTAATAAAACAGATTTAGATTGCATGGAAGTTTGTTGTCTGTTCAATCAGTAAAAAAAGCAAAATTCACTAAATTATTTCTTTTCAGACTCCATTTAGGGGCTCACATTTCTCAAGTCTCGGCCAGGATGGCACCTTTTTCCTGTGGCTGCTCCTCTGCCCTCTCTTAGCCCCTGATCTAACCGTTGTCATAGTTCTCCCCGCCCCACCCCACCCTACCCCATCCAGAAGCTGGCAGTGGGCTTGTTCTGCTTCCCGTGCTAGACCATAATAAGCCTCTTGAAGGCAGGGACTGTGCTTTTGTTCACCATAGAGCCCTAAAGAGTCCGGTACCTCATATGGAATAATAAACAGTAGATAGTTGTTGGGAATAGGAGAATAGGTGCATCAACATCAGGCAAATCCAAAATTGCCACTTTGCTTTTTATAAATCAGCATTAGAAGCAACCAACCAAACTTAAAGCTAAGAAGGCATCAAGGAAAATTTGGTCTTCAACTTAGCACATTCATTTTGCTTAATGTCTTTTGCTTCTTGGAAAATTGGCCCAAAGCCAGCAAAACTGGATATTTTTTCCTTTTCTTTTGGCCCAAAATTATTTCTGAAAGTTACAGCATTTTAGATTTGTATTGTTTTATTACCTGTCATTTTTATTCATGTCCCCTTTTGTTGCTTTCTCTCTCTCTCTCTCTCTCTCTCTCTCTCTCTCTCTCTCTCTCTCTCTCGCTGGACCTCTTCCTAGTTCAGCTTGACTGTTCCTCTGTTAAGCTGCACCTCATATGGAAAGCTCTCTCTTCATCAGCACACCATAAATAATCAAACCTGGGTGCGTTCCATTGCCTTCTCTGGCTACAGACTCCTCCTCTCCCCAGCTGTGCGGCTCCAGTTTTCTGTGGCCCCAGTGACATGATTGTTGGCAATAAATGCTGAACTTCATTTATTTATTAGAATTCTCAGATCTGTCCTGGTTTACTCCATTCAAGCTGCTGACATGCTTTGTTAGGTACATATTTTATAGAGTCTCTCCTTTCTACTTAGCTCCTGAGAAAAAGTGCCCTGGTAAGGATGAACTAGGATTTAGCAGAACAGGTTTTTAACTTCAATTTTGTTTTTACTGACCTTGGACAATCAGCATGCAATCTGATATATATTTTAACTATATATTACCTCTTCAGGAATGTTACTTTTGCAGGTGAAATGTTCATTCTCTCTCCTATTTGGCCATACATGGTTATCTCCATAATAAAACTGTAACCACCATTTCTCAGGCATATTTTAAATTTGTGTTTAGTATGAAGATGTTGGCTTGAAAGTACATCACATTTTTCATACTGTGAAGTGTGAAAATATTTCAATGTGTTGCTTAATCCTAGGAAAAATGCTGTCCATTGAAGAAAGCCAAACATGACAACTAAAAGTGATGTAAAGATTACTTGTTCTAATTTTGATGTGAAGCTAAACAGGTGACTTTTTTTTTAATTACATTTGCTCCCATATTCAAAATTATCCCACTCCCTGTTAATAGTGAAGAATTCATTTGTAATAAGATGGCAATACTTGCTTTTTTGTAGCATGTTTAAAAAATATTGCAAGTCATTACCATTATATTAGGTCATGTTTAATAAGCCAAATACCCACTAAGTACTACTCAAAAGGTTTCCCTGTCTTTCATTAATTAACTCAGTCTACACTTTGGAGTTGCAAGGAAAGACACTATGTCTTATATAGGTATTTGCAGAGACAGCAGTAAATAAGATCTAGTTACTATCTAAGTTATAATGTGTATCTTACTACAGAAACTTGGCCATGGAAGATATCCAGGTGACTCAGTCATACACACTGCATAACCCTCCCAAAGCTCTGGCTAAATAGTAATATTTAAGGGTACATTCTTGGAAACTAGCACGCCCCCATTTCCCACTCTAATCTGTATTAAAGTACAGTTAAATTTTTCATAGGATATTCACTGAACCAAGCCTTTTTGGCAATGATTATACCTAAGAAAAGTTATCCTAAAATCTCCAAGAAGACTGTCTCAAAAGACTTATTTATTCTTTCCTGAAGTAAAGAAAAGAAAAGGAGAAGCAAGAGGACAGGAAAGCTGTTTCAAGACGAGGTCTGAGTTGCTTTTTTGGTGATGGAAGCTTCAATGAGGAACTACAAAGGTAGGAAAAAACTGGCTCCAGTGTCCGAGCAGCAAAAGGTCATTAATATTTTGGTCCACCCTCAACAGAGAGAAATTGGACAATGTCTCAAAATCCAAAAAATGTGCAGACCTCCACTTTTAGAGATCTTCCCTATGGATAATTACTGCATAAGTGCATAAATAGATGGAGGATGTTCACTGCAGCGTTGTTTATGATAAGTGAAAGACTACACACCACTGTCATCAGAGCTGGTCAAAAATATTAAAGTCCTCCATAATGGACTACTACACTACAGTACAAAAGACTGAAGTAGCACTTTGTGTACTGACGTGTGTAGTATGTGAAGAAAACAAGTTGCAGAACAATGTCCAATGTGCTTTTTAAAAAGAAGGAAAAAAGGGCAAGAAGATGGGCTTGAATTTGCATAAAGAATTTATGGAAAGCAACTTTATTTGCGAAAGTTTCTTTTGTACTCGGTGTTTTTTGCTGCATTTTATTTTTTGTTCAAAAAAGCAGTTTTACCATATTAAGAGAGAGCTGTGCTATCAGCCTTAGGGCAGGCCTCAGCACAACTGTGAAAGAAAGAAAATTTGTCTTACCCCTCAGCTTTACTGCCCCTGTTCTTCCCCCAAGATGCCCCTGCTGCCTCACAATCCTGGAAAGACAATGATCCACAACAAGAAAGACATGTTTTTGACTCAACACACACACACATACCTACAAGTGAGACAAAAGTTCAATTTCATAAAAATAATACTCTGTCCATAATAATACACATTGCTTGACATGTGGTGCTCTGATTATTTTTTGTTGTGGAGGGGTTGCTGGGGACTGAACCTGGGGGCACCTAACCACTGAGTCACATCCTCAGCCCTTTTTAATATTTTATTTAGAGACAGGGTGTCACTAAGTTACTGAGGCTGGTTTTGAACTCGAGATCCTCCTGCCTCAGCCTCCTGATTGAGATTACAGCCATGCGCCACTGCGCCCAGCTCTAACTGATCTTTGAAAAGTTTGCTACTTGTACTGAATTGATTTCATGACTCACTAATAAGCAAAGACCATTCAAAATAAAGAGCTATACACTTTTGACTTTCTGGCCCCTCATTCAGGTATCATGGCCTTACTGTGCTGCCACCAGTCCCTCCATTCTCTGCTATCAGGGGCTGGATGAGTGACAAATGTGCATATTACAGGCCTTTTGAAGGGTGGCCTCAAGTCAAGGGATAAACAATGCTGAGAATTTCAGGCATTCTTTGACCAATAGGCAGGCCTTTGGTGCCACTCCAGTAATGACTCGGGTCGCCCTCCAGTGCCCCTTTGCACATCCTCAAGATCATCACTTAGGGACCAAGTGAAACTCTTCTTTAGTTTTACTTGATGAGACTTGCCAGCTCTGCATTTGGGTTGGATTTGAACGTGTCTCACATTTTTTACCCTAATTCAAGCAAAATGATGTGGCAGAAATCAAGTCCTCAGAAAAGGATGCAAATTCTGGCAGTAATGGAGCCAGCAGCTTTTCCCTGCCTTCCACCAGTCCTCTTTCAACTCTTCTTTGCTAAGAATTACACATCTGGTGAGTTTTTATAAGTCGAAGAGTTTGGTCTCTTCCTTTTCCTTTTCCTAGCCTTACCTTCTTGCTGAGTGTTCTGCCATTTGCCAGGCATAGGTCACAAATAGAACATGACCCAAAAAGACACCTCTTGGACATCAAAGTGATCTCTTTTTTTTTTTTTAATTTTTTTTTTTTTTTTTAGTTGTAGATGGACACAATGTCTTTATTTTTTATTGGTTTGTATGTGGTGCTGAGGATCGAACCCAGGGCCTCATGCATGCGAGGCAAGCACTGTACCGCTGAGCTACAATCCCAGCCCCGATCTCTATCTTTCCATCTTCTTTTGTTGAAGTATCCAAATGCTTCTGCCTTCTTGTCTATGAGATGCTCAGCACCTTGTAAAAAGAAAATTCTACTTTTCACCTAAGCTGTTACTTGGCCGCAACTATTCCAGGGTAACACCTAGTTAATTCACATGCTCCTGTGTATATTCCTCAGAGGTCCCTCTTTTTCAGTTTAGTGTGTTGGCTTAAAGAAAATAGGTCTGGTTTCCCTTTTTATAGCAGTTTAAGTCTATCCCAAGTTGCCAGATAGGTATTTATGGAACGACTCACAGGTCCTCCAGGACCTTCCCAAATCAACACAGCTTGGGAATGCTCACGCTCAGGTGGAGAACCACATGCCCAGTGTGTCCTCTTGGGGGTCACCAGCCTCCTGAACCCAGCCTAGCGCAGAGCAGCACTGATCTGGGCAAGCCTTCTAGACTTCTAGCCCAGTGGGTTTACCTGGGAGTTGCTGCCCTAAGCTGTACTTTTCCATTTGCACACACTGGAGAATAGAATTTGGCTCTTGCAATGATAATAGAAGGCTCTGGGGGTGAAGGAAATTGGCAGGTATTAACTAACAACTGGATGTTTTCATTTTGCTTTAATTTTCATCAATGTGCTGAAAGACTAACTCAAACATGTTCATGTCTTATGTGAGAAATAATAATTACGGTAATGATAATTGTTGTAAATATGAGCATTTTTATTGTTGAAGAGGGCAAGCTTATGCAATTATCATGAAGGACTCAAATGCTTTTCTAGGTCCTGTGGGATTAATTCGGGATTTCAGTCCAGTTTCAATTGGGGAAATTTCCACATCACAAAATTCTTTGCTATAATGAACACTAATTGGCCTCCTTGTTGACAGTCCCGGAAGAGAAAACCCAGTGCCCCAAAATTGAGCGATTTGGTAGAGTTGAGAGAGTAGATAGGAAATCATGGGGTTACAACCCAAGATGTTTTCTTCCAAGGATAAGGAGAGTATAACAGGCTGTAGGCTTTGAAGGTTACAGATAAC
The DNA here is from genome assembly GCA_028644305.1 of Xerus rutilus. NCBI lineage: Eukaryota > Metazoa > Chordata > Mammalia > Rodentia > Sciuridae > Xerus > Xerus rutilus. The sequence continues at coordinate 30,521,046 of CM053410.1, read as the reverse complement.
TCACTCAGAAATAGCACAAGGCCTTCAGTATTCCAAGGAATTTAAAATGTGTTTGGCAAGATCCTGAGCACACTCCAGTATTAATAGTCTTTTAGCTTAGCAAAGAGACCACTGAATTTCAATCCGTGGCAAAACTGATAGAGGGGTAGGTGAAAGAGCCAGTTCCAATACAAAAATTTTTGAGCATATTCCTGGAAAACTGACTTTGTGCTCGCGCTCTCTCTCTCTTTCTCTCCACATTATGACTATGAGGTATGATTTGCAAGGATAACAATAGTCTTATGTAAAGTGTGCAGGATCTGCCACATTGTGAAGTTTGAATTGAACCTTTCACACTCGATCTCTGCAGCGTGAATCACATCCAATCATTAGCTAATGCCTGCCAATTCCCTTCTAAGTGTAATCTGACATCATTGCCAATACAGTCAGCAGCAACCTCTTAGGTCATCTTAATACTTTCCATCAGATTCATTAACATCTTTGGGAAAATATATTAGATGAACAATTCTTCTAGAAGACAAAGAAAATAAGAAAAGACAGACATCCATCTACTGAAAAGTCCATTGATTCTGAAGCACACTGAATGCCTTTCCCCCTCCCCATACTCCTTTTATTTCCCCCTTTAAACCAGTATTTATCATGTACCCGTGATTTTACAGGCCACGCCTCCTGATTATGTACCACCCAGTCATTTCTCCAGCTGAGGTCCTGCCTTGGAGCTGACCCTCTTTCTCCCTAATTCTCACGCCCTCACTAATGATGAAGCCATGTCCTAGGAGGCCCAAGACCCTGGGAGGCCCCAGCTGTTCTCCATTCCAACCACATGGGGCTGAACCCTCCTCCAGCAGGGATAGTTTTTTATTAGGCCCCAAACTTGGAGGTAACCCTCAATTTCTTACAATGACCTTTTATTTCTTATTTACCCTCTTTCTTTACAAACTTCAGTCAGGCCCCATGGGAAGGTGCTATGAGCTGGAGAGAACTCATTCCTCCCCAGTAGCTTGCAAGTGCTGTGCCCAGCCTGAACACTTCAAGGTGAGCTTTCTGCATCTGCAGCTCCAACCTGGGACTGTCCCCTCCAGACAGTGCCAGTTTTTCCTTCTAGTCCTGCTCTTATTCCCCAGAGTAACCACCACCCTACATCCTGATACCAAGAATGTCTGCAAATTGCCTAATATCATCTCTAAGTGCATGCTCAAACTGAAAGTTTACAACATTTTCATTGAGAGGGGTCTAAGCTGGGCAGTGATAGGCACTTGTAGTCCCAACTACTCAGGATGCTAAGACAGGAAGATCACTTGAGCCCAGGAGTTCTAGACAAGCCTGGGCAACATAGCAGTAGCAAGAACTTGGAAGGAAGGGAGGGAGGAGGAGTGGAAGGAAGGAAGGGAAAGATGGGGCTGAGGAACAAATTTTTAAAATGAAACATTGAACCTGCACATCCCCAGAAGGAAATGTAGGAGGACCTCACTGATAGGGAATAGCAGAATCATCTCTCTAGACCCTTACTTTGGGTGTTATGGTTTGAATATGAAGGGTCCCCCAAAAAATTTCATGTTAGACAATGTAACATGAGATTAGTGTACCTCTAAATCATGTCAGAGGTGAAATGATTAGATTATTAGAGCTGTAATCTAATCACTGGATTAATCCATTTGTTGGCTTAATAATTTAAATAGATTACTGCATGGTAACTACATAGCTGGTACAGTGTAGTGGAGGCATGCCCTTGGAGATTATATGTTGTCTCTGGCTCCACTGGCTCTCTCACTCTCTGCTTCCTGGCTACCATGAGCTGACCAGCTTCCCTCAGCCTCTCCCTTCTGCCATGATGTTTTTGCCTCACTTTGGGCCTAGAGCAATGGAGCCTGCCAACCATGGACTGAACCTCTAAAACTGTAAGTCAAAATAAACTTTACCCTTCTGAGTTGTTCTTGCCAGGTATTCTGGTCACAGCACTGAAAAACTGACCATTGTTCCATTGCATAGGATGAGACAGGCCTGACCACTGTTATTAAATGTGGTCCCATTCCCTTACTCTTTCAGAATATATAGTTAAATTTCTCATGAATTAAATGCAAGCACAATGCCACCACTAAATGTCTTGTTGGAATATTCCTACTGTCAAAGTTGAGGAAACCCACTAAGGGTTCTGATTTCCTAAGTAAAATTTTTCTCCTCAACCTCCAGAGCCAACCTGTACTGTTTCTATCACAAAACATGATTACCAACTACTTAAACAAAGAAAGGCAGGGGTGTGCAGCTTAAGTAACCATGCAATCTTTTTTTGGGTCAGTTTCTTTCACTTCCTACCAAACCTATCAAAGCAATTAAATGTGTGAACCACACTACTTATGCATTTCTAGGGCTGTCAAAGTCATGGCCATGCTAAGGGACTGAAACACATCCCTAGAACACCACAGCAAAGGCTCTTTCCTTAAAACAAACAGATATTCCCTTCTTCACAGTCAAAACCATCACCAACTCCAAAACTGAGCCCAGGCCAGGTGTCACGCAGGGACTAACTCTTCAGGTGGGAAGCAGTGCATAGGCCCCACTGACAATTGCTGATTGTGATTTATTAATAGGGGAAAATTTGGCATTGAAATTTTACTGTTGGGATTTACTTGCATTTGAAAGCAGTGCAGTTAGTAACCCATCTTTCAACACTGAATATATTTTCTCCACTTTTATATCTTTCTGATGAATTAAGCACTTATGTAAGGTGAGGGATTGAAAACATTAGCAGCTGAATCTCTTAGTGGCTCTGCTTGCCAGATATGGCTGAATGGAAAAGTTCAGGAACTGGTTTCACATTGTTCTTCCACCAAGTGATACCATCGTGACCCACGATGGTTTCCCTAGTCCCACAATGGATGGGTAACTTGAGTTCCTTGCCCAGCATTTCCCCAAGCCATTTTGAACAAATCTGCTAATTGAATCCAGCTGTTTGCCATTTTAAATATTCCTGTTTTCCACTGAGCAATAATATAGTAAATTCATTTCATCTGTCATCCAAGAATTGGAGCGTGCATTTTTATTACCAACTGACTTGTGTTCACCTTTACCCCAGATTTTTTCAAAAATGTTTACAATGTAATTAAAAACAATCTAGTCAAGTTATCTATTTGAATTGTTCCCTTTGGGGGAAGATAAAGGAAGAGAAGAGGTGCCTAGGATTGCTTCCTTTCTGCTAAGCATGTCTGCCTTCTCACATAGAAATACATCATGTTTCTGCTCACTAAGAGCATTCTGTAATGTCACTGGAGATTTAACAATTACAAAATATTGTAATTAAATGTTTGAATGCTCCCTTCTCTTTTCCCATTACAAATGGTCATGGAACTTGATTAATTTCTGCCTTTTAGAAAGGACCTGGCTTTGGTAATATTGTTTCCTGGGATGCACACCTCCAGGGAAAATGATGATCTGAATGCTGAAGTCAGAACCAATTAAACTCGGCTGTTTTCCCCCACTGCAGCGAGATGATGAGCCACATTTTTCAGGCAGAGCTCAAGCAGGCTCGTCAGGTCTCCAGGGCTCAGTGCCTCTGGGCACTGCATGCCTGCTGCCAGCTGCAGAAAACATTCTCTAGGTACAGGAAGGAACATGATAAATCCACAGAGGAAGGGGCTGGGTTGGTTGGCTCTGGGGTACCATGCTTACTTAGCATCAGGGCAGCCTAGATCTAGGCTGTAAACGCTGACTCCTAGAATGAGTGTGATATTCTGATGGCCAGAAAGAGGTAGATAGCTAAGAAGCTGTGGAGCAAAGCAATGAAATCTCTGGATTCTTAATCAGAAGGGGAAAAACCTTCCACCCAAATTTGCCTTTGGGGTTGATTAAATGTAAACGCAAATCCTTAGGTAAGCTGTCAAATCAGAAATTAGCAAGCAAGAGCCTTTGATTGAGGCTCCTTATTTTTAAAGGTAGTTTTAATGATTCCCCAGGTGGCACACACAAACAACTAGAATGTCCTGAGTTTCTAATCTTGGGAGAGTTGCATGTTGTGTAATTCTGCTTCATCCGACTTTTCCCCTGACTTTGGTATTAAATAAGCAAACAACAACAACCCAAACATACAGTATAATTAGGATCTAGCAAATGAGTTGTCAAAAGAAAACTGCCTATTCTTCCCAGGAGACTTGGTGCCAGTCTGTTTGCTTTGGAGGATTTAAACAGCCCTTCCCTGCAGAGCTATAAATGCAAACCCCAAATTTGCTACACAGATGTGGTTTTTACTAAGGAGTTTTTTTTTTTTTTTTCATTTTCCTTTTCAACCTAAAATAGGAGCTCTTTGACATGTAATACAGAGGCCAACATCTTTTATCATCCTTAGTTTACAAAGCAATCAGACATAGGTTTGTGGTGTCAGAGCCATTGGAATGAGGTCTCAAGGAGCCTGCCATTCCCCCCACTGGTTTTCTGACATCCAGGCCCTCCACCCTGCTAGGTTTGTATAGCAGGGTCAACTCTGCATACTCTACTCCTTCTCTTCCCTCCTTTTGCTCCTCATATCAGTATTTGTCAGTATATTAATAATATTTAAGATGAGCTCAAATCCTAGGTATTTCCCAAAGTTCAGCAAATAGTGAGGAATTTTTAAATAATGTGATTTCAGCAATAATTAGAGAATTCTTTCTCATTAATGCTGTCTCATCAGTAGCCAACCAGAGCATTGCAGCACATCATATGTAATTATGAAAGGGGCAGTAACTTGATGGCATGAAGTTTCTTGTGGCAACAGGCTTCCAGATGTGCACCAGTAACACACTTGGGCCAGAAAGAAAGTGCCATCCGTGGAGCTCAGAATCCTTCCAGATGCTGCCATTCTGGGGTCTGGACAAGTTGATCTGTCCTCACACTATGTCTGAACTATAGTGTAGGAACTTTTCTAAGTGTTCATCAGCCCCAGCCATGTCCCCACCTGATCAGATGTTTGAACAGAAACTGCAGTACCATCTAAAAGATGGGGCAGGAGAAAGATAGATGATCCATTACCCACTCAATCAAGAGGGTAAATGTTCAGGGATGGGGACAGGAGGTAAAGGAAGCCAGCTCCTGCTGAGCTGCCCTAGGCACATGGGGGCACTTGGTCTTGCTCTGGCTCAGCGTTTCCAGATCAGAGGATCTCAAAACATGGAGTGGCTCAGCCTAGAGAGTTCAGGCTGCCCTAAGACCTGAGGCTCTTTTTAAGCCAGCTCCAGTCTGCTCCAAATTTGCCAGCCACAGGCAATGTGTCCCAAGCTGAGGAACAACTGGGCCAAGGCCTTGAGGCCTGAGTGCACCAGCAGGAACAAATTAAAGCATACTGACCACCAAGAGCAGGTGAGAATCTGATGGAAGTCATCAAAGGATGTGAAAGAGAAACCTGGGTGGAGAAGATGAGTGTCTCTGGGATGGGAGAGCTCTATGGTGGCCTGAAAGGAAAAGTCCAGTTCACCAGACTAGTCCTGAGGGGCTGGATCAGGCAGAAGCCCCCATGAACAGAACCAGAGGCCGCTGGGCCTGTGAACCCCACCCTCCTGCCACTGCCTAGCCCAGGGGAAATAACAAAGGCAACTCTGCTAGACTCAGCACTGTTTTCTAATATGAGGGATGCTTGACCTCAACCAGATTCTCCATCTTGGTGCTTCAGGAAAAAATCCCATTATAACTTCCGAAGCTCCATCGGATTTATGACTGGAGAGGGCTGCATGTGTGGGAATTGAGTTGTTTTTTATGCCGGCCTGGCCTCACTCCCCCAAGCTATTACCCAGCAACCGCAGGTTTATTCTTAAAAACCCTGAGCTGGTCAGAAATGCACCTTGCTCCAGACGGAGGAGATAAAACAGGATTTAAAGGCAATGCATTTTCTACCGGGCAGTCTTATCTGGATTGACTGCTCCGGGTTTTCAGCTAAGTGTGAATACGCAGGATAATTACAATCGTGTGTTACCTGAGATTACAGGGTTGTGTTCCAACTAATGACACCATGAGAACCAAGCAGTTGTTAATATTTAATCAGTCTCTTGGCTTAACAATTGGATAAATGAGGTGTGTAATTACACAATTACAAAAGACATTTCAGATAGGAATGGTAGTGTTTTTAATACTGAAGGTGAAAGCTGGTGGAAATACACCACTGGGTCATTTCATAGATATTACCAAAGAAGACCCTTTGGGGCAAGGGGAGTTCTCCTTTATGAAATTTTAAGCACAGATCTCAAATGCTTTTCCAGAGTGGATTTTCTCTCTTTTTTCTGGGCCTTTCCATATAGAACATCAGACCAGATGTTTTGTTGATAGCGCAGATGTCGCTGGGGTCTTTAAATGGAACAGGCTCCAGCATTTTCTTAATTACATTCTAAAGATGACTCCTGTTTAGTAGCTATATGCACTGGTAGGACTTTGCTTGTTGTTTATTTTTATTTTTGGTGGACATGTGAGAGACAGCCAAAGCCCAGGACAATGAATGACAGTGCCATTTTCTTGGGGGTGTTTCTTGGCCTGTTTCTTTGCCTGTTTCTCCCCTGAGCTACCCAGTCTGTACCATTGCTCCACATTTGTTGATCAAGGGAGCAGCTCGTATTGTCCCTAGTGCAGTACTGCAGTATGAGATTGGCAGTCGCCCTGTGATCTCAAGGGTGTGCCATTTCCCCTCGAGTACACATAACTCCTCAGCAGAAAATGCAGTTTTCCAATTGAGGGGCCCAGCAACCAATTAGCTAAGTGCTACTCCACGGCCTGTGCCTAGAAAACACAGTCAAGAGCCCATTAAAAGCACCTGGCACATTTCAACACCCAAACTAGAGATGTTATCGGCTAGGATGAGGGCAGTTCTCTGATATGGATCAGAATGATATGTATGGAATCTATCATGGTTAGATCCATCTCCCTCAAGGGTCGTTTGTCAAAGCTGCAAAGAAGGCCTTTACTCCTTTTGTTGATCATTTCAAGAATTGTCTGAGCTGATGTGTGCCCAGTGCCCAGAAAATCACTCTTAGCTGCTGATAACGTCTATCTCCATATTGCCTGGCCACAGCCCAGTTACCATCCTCCTCCTGCAGGACATGGTCCTCTGGGCTTCATGGCCTTTCCTTTCATTCTGGGCTGGAAGGATTATTTACAGTCTCTCCTGATCTCTCCTGTCCAGCAGCATATCTCCAGAGCCAAGGCCAAGCTGTTGAGATATGCTGCAATGTAGAAGTGGAAAGGGCCATTCTCACACCTGTGCTTTTCCCCTGGGGCCACCAGGACCCTAGGAGATGAGTGATGGAAAGAGAGAAATCTGGAAATAGGAAGCCTTGGTTCACGTCACTGTTCAAACATCCCCCTCTGCAGCTTCCCACAATTTCCCTAGATAGGGTCTCTCCCCTTGCTCTGAGAATTCTATCCTGATTGGACCCATGGAGAATAATGCTCCAAGAGGCAAATAGATTGGGGTTTGAGTTCCAGTTCTGCCATTCATCAACAGTGTGAACTGGAAGGGGATTTGTCTTCCTTAGCCTCCCCCTTAGACATAGAATGGGGACAATTCTACTCCCATGCAAGGACTGCTAGGAGGGGAGATGAGAAGCCCAACCCCTTGGCAGGCCCTCTGCAGATGTTGCATCTATTCTCCTCATTCTACCTGGGATTGGTGCCATAAACAACCAGTTTCTTGCAAACAAAGAACTTAGGCTATTTCATCTTTGGGTTTCTAACTCTTTGAGGTGGGAGGGAGTACCAGGGATTGAACTTGGGGACACTTAACCAATGAGCCACATTCCCAGCCCTATTTTGTATTTTATTTAGAGACAAGGTCTCAATGAGTTGCTAAGTGCCTCATTTTTGCTAAGGCTGTCTTTGAAATTGCGATCCTCCTGCCTCAGCCTCCCGAGCCGTTGGGATTACAGGTGTGTACCACCGTACCTGGCGGTTTCTAGCTCTTAATGCCATTCAAACCCACAGAAAGTCCAAAAAAGAACACTGGTGATAATTCTAAGCTTATTTCAGTTTTTTATGGTGGCTCCTATATCTCTCCTAAAAATTAAAGGTTCACACTCTCTCTTCTTAATAGTGGAGAAGAAATAGAACCCGAACTCCCAAACCTAATAGTTTGAGGTTTGAACAAACTGAACCTAATGTAAGATGAAGCCATGCCCCCCACCAATGCCATCGAGATTGTCCTTTGGGAATGCTCTGTAGGCCTGTGCCGTCTGCTGTCTGCTATCTGCCAGGGTTCCCACTGTCCTGTGAATGAGCCTGTCCCATGATAAGCACCCCTGGACCAGCTCACAGCAGAGATACACATTGCAAGCAAGTCCATCCAACCAGAGTGGGCACATCTTCAAAAGCTTGCCGTTAGCATTATCCAGTCTCTCACTGTTTGGCTTCATGTTTGAAAAGCAGTACATTAAGCTTCTTTAGCAACTCAGGGGTTTGGCACCAGAACATTTCTTAACACATTTGCACTTAAATTGTTGGGGACCTAGAGAAGTATTTAAATCATAATAATCACTATTAACTTCTTGGGAAAAGTAAGCAGGCGAAAGCTACTGCTACCTGCTGGCTGATAATAAGCCTGATTATGGAGTTCTCTCTTAAATACAAAAGTGAACCCCAGTCTTTCCCTGCCTCAATTAGAGGGCTGTCGAGTAAGAAACACAGAGAACGGAGCCAATGTCTTTGTAATGCGTCCCCACTGTCCCCCTCTCCCCCATCACACCTCCCCAGTGCTCAGCCTGGTCTTTCTCACCAAGCTGGTGTTGAAAGGCAGTTCTCAGCTAAGTAAATAATGCTGGTACCAAGCCAAGGCACTTGGAAGTGAGTTAATCCTTTCTCCATCAAATCTCCAACAACAATCTGGGTTTGTTTAACCATTTGGTATTGGTATTTCAGTGCTTTTTCATAAACACTAAGGGAATCATCCTCTCTGGCCAGCATTCAGACTGGTTGTCACAGCCAGGCATATAGTTGCTCTTGTCAACAGAAGGCCTCATCATGCCTGTCATATTAGAAGAAGGTGATTGTTACTCTGCATGGTCCAACAGAGCCATGGAGGCAATTACAGCAAATTGGATAGCACCTAATGTCTGTGAAGCCCTGGGTAACGCTCTTTGCAAAGAGCACCTCCTTGAACTCACTGCTTCCTTCAGAGGATGGTATTTCTATTAAGCCCATTTAACAGATGAGGAAATTTGTTATTGAATACTTAGTACTAGATTCAAGCCCAAAAGCCTATTGTATAGATATGCCTGACACAATCAGGCTCTTGCAACAAAATACCCTTTCTTGAAGCCACATATCCATTGGTCTGCAGGTATTTCCTGAGTGTAGATCTCCTAATGAGCAGAGTCCCAGAAAGAAGGTCATGGGGATGAAGATCTAACCAAAGATATGAGAGAGGCTTCTTTCACACTGCTCTTGCCCCTGGAGGGTCTCCCTCCCCATCCAGTCCCACTGTCACCTTACCTGAGGTAGCCCATATGTCAGATATGCAACTCTAGACTGATCTTCACCTTTTTGTCCCAGGTGTTCACCCATCCATACACTATCCTGCAGGAGACTCGAGTCCAGGCTCTTGTACCCTACCATGACTAGAGGAGAGGGAGGGAAGCAGGTGGAAAGCCTACCTGTGAGCTGTTAGTTGTGATAGATATTGCTATATATAAGATAACACACCCCAGCCTAGAAATGGCTTGTCTTTTGGATCTTGGAGTTTGGTAATGTTCTTTTCCTTCCAATTTTGGAAAATAGATGTCCTGAATTCTCTATGCGTTTCTGAGCTTTCTGAGTAATTTTCTCCAGCAATTTGTATTTTTGATGATGACACTTTGAAGTTGCTGTGTTTTCTCTATGTGTTTATTTAAACATTCAGTTGTACTTAGTTAGGGTCATTTGTCATAGTTGCTATTTATATGTCCATCTCTTCTAGAAGACCATGAGCTCTTTGTGGAATGCAACTTTTGCATCTCTGTGGCCTAGTGTTGAGCTAGGCACTAACAGCAAAAAGTGCTCGTTACCCAGATGATTGGATTTATGTGAAGTACCAGATTAATGTGACAGATGGAAGGGAGAGAAAAGGGGACACAGAAGATATGTTGAAGAGGAACTTCCTCTGCTGGATTCAGCCCCAGAACTAAGCCATTAATCCCAGAAGCCATCATTTAATAAGTCAGAGAAGTGCCTTTTTGTACACCTATCTCCCGCCCCCACCTTCTCCTGCCCACTCCTTCACTTCCCACTTCCATTAGATGCCCTTCCTCCTTCTGAGTTTTGCATCTGGTCCCTGATTCTAACCCTAGAATCTCTCCCGTTCAGCCCTGACTGATGTGATTATAGTTGTTTCTCTCAACTCTTCCCAGTTGCCTGTTTGGCAGCTTTTAAGGGATTGGCATCATTTACCCATAGCTAGAAATAAAGGTTTGTGGGGGTTTTTGCCATAAATTTCCCAAGAACAGTGTATTAGTCAGTGAAAATTTCTACTTACAGGACCTCAAAACCTCTCAAGCCAAGAATAAGGTGGGGCTGATCAAGGTTTTGGTTCACCCAATGGAAACATTTAGGCAGCAGCCTCCTCATGCCCAAACCCTGTTACCAACTCTTCATCTTTTGTTTCAGAGAGAATTTAGGAATGAAGTTTGGGCTTTGTAGGATTTATTTTGCAAACAGACTTTGCATGCAGAGATGAGATGGACACTTGTAGCCCTGACCTGTTGCAACTGCTCAGAAGAGAAAATGCCTTCCTTAGTTGGCCAGCAGTGTCCTGGGGGACCAGGTCATGGATTTGTGTCATGGCCTAAGTCTAGGTCACATGTCTATCCTGGGTCTGGGATGAGGTAAGATGAGTAAAGAGAGCCCCATTCAAGCAAATAGGAATATTATGTACTGCAGCCAGATGGCTCCATCAGGGAAGGCTTGCATACTAGACAAACAAAACCAGAGGTGCCTTCCAACAACCCTGCCCCCTGAGCTTCCCCTTGCTACCATGGATCTAGGTAAGATCTCCTACAAGATAATACTTTTCCCAGTCTCTTTTGCACAAGTTCCAAAAGCCAGGTTTCATAACTCCCACTTGCAGGATTTGTTCCACACTGTCCTTCATAAATCAAGACATAGATGGACAGTGCATACTCACCAAGGATCCATGGCAGCAGTTAAACACATAAGTGTGAGAGCTTGGCAAGCAAGCAGGCTGTGCTTACTGTCCACAGAATCTTCCAATGCCCAAGTCACCCCCAGAGACTCAGATTGAATTGGCCTACATATTGTGATGTTTTAAGTTCTCCAGGTAACTCCAAGATGCACCTAGAGTTGATTATGACTGCCTTGAGAAGAGTTGACTGGCCTATAGAAATGAGATCTCAAGTTCAAGGGGACTTGGCGTCTTCTGTCCACTCTTCTATGCTCATGCTCACTCAAGTACAACCTATAAGTGGCAATTCTTGAAACTTTCTGTGTGTGAGACAAGGAGTTCATATCCTAGAAGGTTAGGGACAGATAGGATTCTCTGATCCTTGAATGCCATGCTGTGGGAGATACAAAGGAGAAAAAAAAATCAACTCCACCTAGAAGACTTGGAGAGGGCTTCCCAGCAGAGGTGACATTGATCGGGACACATGGAGCCAGTGCTTAGAAGTGCAGTGTGGTGGGGTGTATGTGCTGGGGGGGAGGGCAATTATCCCTCTAAATCCCTGGGGTCATGGGAGCATTGGAGAATTTTAAAAAGTAACATATCAGAATATGTTAGAGGTTGGTTTTTCCTTTTGTTTTTTTTAGACCCTTGCCAGTGTTAAAGATGGGTAGTCAAAGGTGGGAAAAGCTTTTAGGAAGCAACTACATTAGTCCAGGCTAGGAACAACAGAGGCTTGAACTGAGACAATGAGATTAAATTAGAAATATTCACTCCTGTGGCCAGTAAATCCTATATAACTCCTAGGTATGGGCCACAGGTGGCCAGTGGCTACCATATTGGACTGCCCAGGTTGCAAAAGTATCAGGTGGATTCAGTAGAGCTTGGTGACAGAGTAGATTTGGAGTATGAAAGAAAGGGAAACAGGGAAGACAACTTCCCTATGACCAGCTGTAGGGGTTGTGGGTGCTAACATTATTAAAAAGATAAGCAATCCCAGAGACTGTGAGCTACAGAGAAAGGTGACAAGATTGGCTTTTAGTTAAGGACGTGAAGAGGCCTGTGAATCATCCAAGTGGAGAGATCATCTTTTTGCTTTGCTTTTTTTCCCTTCTTGTACCCATCCTCGCCCTCCAGTCAATGACACACATTGAGAAATGAAAAAAGAAAGTGTGGGTTGAGGAAGATGCTGTTCTTTGACTTGGTGAGGATGCCAAGAAGCTCATCCTCGACTCTCCCAGTGTGACCAATATGGCTCCTCCCTTCTCCTCCCCATCACCTTGCTCAACCTTGCTCCTGGGAAGCACTGGTGTCCAAACAGGGCAGGAATGGAATCAACTACTGGGAGCTGAACAGAGAAAATGAGTGGCAAGGAAAATCCTGATGTGCATCTGCACAGTCTCAACTCAGCTCTGCTCCTCCCTGGGAGATGATTGCCAGAGGAATCCACATCAATTGACCATAGTAGTGTCATCAAACACGTATGCAGTTAAAAACGTGTGTTGGGGGACTGAGGGTATCACTCAGTGGTAAAGATAGTGTCTAGCATGCACAAGGCCCCAGGTTCCATCCCCAGTATCACCACCAAAAAAATGAAACAAAACTATTAATTGTTCTACAAGTGTGGCTTCATAAACTTCAGCAAGTGGGCTTCAAGGTGGATAATGTATGGGCTGCCCCCCCATGCATGGCCATTTCTCTTAGTGTCCCACTGAAATGCATCATAGCACTCCTGCATTATTTCGTTCCTCTGGAGGGAGAACTCTACCAGATGAAACTTGGCTTGTCATGGGGCAAGCACAAGGGAAAGAACCAGAAGGACTCAAGTACCTGGAATCACCACATTGCCCCATCGACTGAAGAGAGCAGGAATGTCACTGGAGAAGAGATGTCTCCAAAGAACAGTCTGAGAAAGTTCCCAGAGAGAAGGAGGAACTCAGCTCAGGAGCAATGGGGTTCTTGGCTTATGTGATGGAAAAGAATTTCAGCTTGCGTCAGAGGCATAGAGAGAGGTTTATTTAGGAAAGTAAATATAAATTTAAGAGAGAATGCAGGTCACTTTGAGAGTGAAAAATGCATTTGAGGGATTCCCAGCCCTTCTTTTGAAGGAAACTTGGTGAGGGGTGGGTATAGGAAGATACGATAGTCCAGTAATCTCAAGATGGGTTCTATTTGAGCCTTCTCAGGATCCTCAGGCTGATATAGTCTTCATTATCTTATCAATAGATAGTGCTAGAAAGTTCCCTAAATTATAGGTTCCTCAAGATATTATATCGCTCTACTTACTTGATTTTTTGAGGGGTGTAATTAATAGTGCACAGGTAGATAGATCTATACAGATAATAGATTTCCCAGCAATTTCCCAGGTTTGGAATAGAGACAGGTTCAGGGAGTGACAAACCTGGAAAAGTACACAGAACTTCTGAATTAAAGTCTCTTTTCCTGTCCTTCCTTTATGCCTCCTTCCTACCCATTTCTATTTCTTTTATTCTACCTCAGGAGCAGCCCCTTACTTCCTTCCCAGTTAACCAGGAGGACACTGGATTCCACAGTGGAGCCCCCTCCAGAACCTATTTCCTTTTCTTCTCCCCATATACTCTTTCCTCTTTCTCCACCTCTTCCCTGAATCCCCCCTTTTTTCTTTCTTGTGTTGTTAGCCCTGTGCTTTCTCTCTATCTTTTTTAGAGAATTTTAAACACCAACAGTTGTCAGGATGGTACCTTTCATGCACACCTTTACTGAAGGCCTCAGTTTCTTCATCTTAAAAGGCAATCTTTGGACGAGATCATTTCTAAATTTCTCCCTATTTCTGTCATCCAATCCCACTGTGGGAGCCACCACCTCATCACCAGTCCTTAGCTCTAAAGTCATGTTTTACAGATTTTAAATTCTTCACAAGAATTCTATGATGATAATAAATTCCTAGGTACTCTTCATCCAAAAATCTAGAAAATCTTCTTTGATTTTTTTTTGGTAGAAAAACATTGCATTGAGATAGTCATGTAATTGATTTGCTTGTCTTTTTTCTCCCCATTGTAGATTATAAGTGCCAGTCCCTGGAGACTAGAAAGCACCGGGCAGAAAACAGCACTTCCTACCAACTACCAATGAATGGATGCTATAACTGGAGTTTTTTATTTTTATTTTTGCAGTGCTGGATATTGAACCCAGGGCCTTGCACATGTTAGGCAAGCTCCCTACCCCTGAGCTACACCTGGCCCTATAGTTTAGATCTTAAATGTCCTCCAGAGGTCTATCTATTGAAGCCTGGTCCTGGTTGGAGGTATAGTTAGGTGGTAGAGCTTTTGCCTAGCATGTGCAAGGCCCTGGGTTTAATCCTTAGAACTGAAAAAAAAAAAAAAAAGAAGCCATGGTCCTCAGTGCATGATATTTTTGGGAGGTGAAGGAAATTTTAGGAGGTGGAGCCTAGTGGGAAGTCTTAGATCTTTGGTGGTGTGCATGCAAAGGGGATTGTGGGACTCCAGTCTCTTCTTCCTCTTTCTCCCTTTCATTCTGGTCATGAAGTGAATGGCTGCTACTTTACTACACACTCCTCGGTATAATGAACTTCTTTGCCACAGGCTCAAAAGCAATGGGTACACACAACCGTAGTCTGAAACCTCCGAAACTGTAAGCCAAAATAAATCTTTCCTCTTTATAAGTTATGATCTCAAGTATTCTGTTACAGCAAAAGAAAGCTGACTAAGACAGTAGAGGAAACTTATCTTGGTGGAGGTCAAGTTCTTCCACCTCACCGTATCTCTGGTGACACAGTTGAGATAAGGCTCTTAACACAAAATGCTATGTTGTGATCCTGCTTCTGAACGTGCTTGAACTTGAGAGAATCAGAGGGAAGCTGTTCCCTTAATCTCTTGTCACAAGCAAAAGGAGTTTGCTGGTTGATTCTGCTCATTCATCATAGTATTACAGTTGCAGTTCTCCAGGGAAAGATGCACCAGGCAAAAAGGGATGAGTATCTGCAGAACATGAGCAGATCTTCTGGCAGGTGTCAAGAGCCACACTAACAAAGCTAGTCCTGTGCCTGTTGCTTTAAAAATTTCATTGAGCATTCAGCTTCAAAGAGGAAGCGAAGACTAATATGAGGAGTTCTTTTGAAATTCTCCAGGAGCTAGTTAATGATAAACACAGCTACAGCAAGGGATCATGAAGGGATGCTTTATTAGTCACATATGCTATTGAATTGAGCATTTCTTCTTTGGCCTGTTGGAGTTTGTTCCTAAAAGAAAAAAAATCTCAAAATATATTTATAGAGATTTATAGAGGCATGTCTCTGAATATAAAGGTCATTCCTAAATTGCATTTAATTAAACACAGTCCCTTCCTAGGCTGGAGATTGGGGGCATACCCACGGTAGGGGGAAATGGGAAAAGTGAACTAAGTTGGCAGGAACAAGCCATTTCTAAATCCATCTCATTTCAGTAAAAACAGGCATGAGAGCGAAAGCAAGTTTTAAAGCTGAATTCTCCAAGCATGACTCAGGGGTCATCTTTCTCATGCCATTTTCCAATTTGTTTTTATAGATGGGTGGACAGAGGCTCATGACACCAGTCTAATCTCAAAATGAAGAATGAGCACATGTGACATATCAGATGAGCACGAAGCTTGAAAGGGAGGCTCTTCTCCAAAACCAAGACTAACATTTCATTGCATTTTCTGGAAAGGGAGATATGTCCAATTGGTCTGTTTTATAATACATTTGCATAGAGGAGCGAGAGAGGAAATGGAATTTAAAAATAAAACCGTTTACTTGTAAGACTTGGGTTATAAAAGCATAGGTTTCCCTTTCAGCACTCTCTGAAGTTAGAAAGTATGAATTACATATACTCATTAAACTTTTTATGTTAAATTCAAAGAGTAAAATTAGAAGACTTGTTAATGATCCAACCATGCAACAACTGGCCAACAGATGTCGGAGCCTTATGGTTAAGAGATTACATGGTTGGAGCTGACAATTTACTGTATGTGTCCCTGGCAGAGATGAGGTGTAACAAACATATTATCAGATACAGAAAATATGCTGTCCTGGAAAGAGGGAATGTGAAAACCGGACTGCCTGCGACACTTCCCACATTTTTCCACTAAACTGCTATTTCAGAGAGTTGGATTTTTTCTTTTTCCTTAAGAATGAAGAGTTAATCTCATCCAAGTTCACAGAGCCAGAAACCTGTCATCTTAAATCCCAGTGAAGAACGACATTCTTTCCAACCTCCTTACTTACCATGTAGCTGTGTTTTCCAGCGATCTCTAAGCTAACTAGCTGTCATGCAAATGGAGCCCTTCAACTCCACTGAGGGTCTCTGGGATTCCAAGCTGGGGACAGCACTCCCGGTGCATTGGCGGAAGAGTCTGGGAGCAGGAGGAAAGGAAACTGGAAGGACAGGTCAGAAGGGAGTTCAGGGACTGGGCAGAACTGAATGTGCCCCTCACACAAACCCCAAAGGATATAATTTTGGTTCCCAGCAAAGGCGCCAAGTCAAGTGCTTCAGGGGAAAGTGGCACTGGCTTTGAGCCTCAGAATTGGATTCCTACCCCCTCACAGCTGCAAGCCAGCAGAAACAGGAAGAAATGCAAGCAAGTCATGAAGGGCAGGGGGTTTCCTTGGGCGGGAGAGAAGACGGGGATACCCTCTGAGGGATGAGTGTTGAGAAATGAGGCAAATCCAACCTTTTCATCATGTTCCCTGAGACACCAGAAGGGGGGCCACTCAGCGTGGATTCTGCTTGCTCTGAATTTCTAAGCTCCTTTCTCTTTTCCAAATTACTTTCTGCAATTTGGTTCTTTCTTTCAGGGAAAGGCAGGGTTCCCTGTTTTTTTGGTTTCCAGGGTGTGCCCTGTGTGTTACTCAGGGTGGGTGGAGCAGGCCTGCGGAATACCCCGTGGCAGCTGCCTTCCCACACGTGGAATTGGCAGATCCCAAGAAACCAACTACAAGGCAAAATCTAGGGGGTCCACAGCTTCTATTCAGGTACCCCCACAGATTTTTGCTCAAATATTGGAAATGATCCTGGAGGCTACTGCTCAGGCTAGCCAGTGTTTAATGTGTACCCACTGTGTGCCAGGTTCTGAGCTGGATGGGCACTGTCAGAGAAGACGAATGGTCAGGATAGGCCCAGGTCCTGCCCTCAAGGAGCTCACAGTCCTTGGCAAGTTCACACAGACACTAGGATGTCTCCGTGCTCTGTGCTGCGGGGAAGGCAAAGCTGTCCATACTGCCTTGGTTTCCCAAGTTTTTATCTGCTAGTCTGTGATTGGCCAATTCCCAACTACCCCTCTTCCTTGAGCCACCCCTTTCTGGGGTGGCTCCTGGCTCTTCAGGGTTTCCTAACATTCCAATGAGAAGAGATGAAAGTCCCTCAAACTTCCCCAGCTGACAAATCTTCATGCTGACGTCTACAAAGTGGTGACTACTTGTAGCTATGCATATGGGGAAGTCTGAAATACCTGGTTGGAGGTGAGGGAACAGGGCAGATATGGAAGGTCTTTCACTTAAGCATTGTTGGGGAAAAGGGCTAGGGATATAGCTCAGTTGGTAGAGTGCTTCCCTTGCATACACAAGGCCTAGGTTCAATCCCTAGCATCAAAAAAAAAAAAAAAAAAAAAGAATTGTTGGGGAAAAAAGAAATTAAGAAGGAGAAGAAATATCATGGGATGGGGGTGCAATCGTCGTGCAATCATGCAATTGTTTGATTGCATTCCCCCAATTTAAACAGGAATTTAGAGGTGAGAAAGCAAGCTATTCAGACAACCAAGGAAGTCCACATTCCCAGTAGAGATGGGCATGCTGGGCCTGGGGGGCTGGTGGGAGAGAGAGGTGAGCAACAGCTGAAGTTGTGTAGTAGCTGGGTCAGTTAGGGGCCTTTTGTTCTTGGCTGGCCCTTGGAGTCAGAGTGGGAGAGGGCCATGATTGGCTGTCATAGGAAAGGGCTCCTTTGTGGCTCAGCAGTAGAGAAGTAAGCACAGAAGCACCAGATGTGAGGAGGCCCCAGTGACTGTCCAGGCTGGAAGCCTTGGGTATGGACTAGATTCTAGCCATGGATCAAGGAACAGGTTTTCAGTGGGAAACTTCCAGAATTTGCTTCTAGACTAGATGTGAGATGTGAAAGAAAAAAAAAAAAAGACTCAATTCAAGGGTGTTGGCATCAGCTGAGATGGGGAATAGGGGAGGTGAGCAGGCCTGGCCATGGGGCCATCAGGGTTCAGGCATGAGAAGGTTTGTAGACATCAGACAGAAAGGAAAGTATCCATCTGGGAATTTTGAGGAGAGGTGCTACTGGGCAGAGAAACTTGGACTCACCATCAGGTACAACAGATCTTTGAAAGAGAAAGAGGTTAGAAGAAGCCAGGATGAGCACAGGGCAGGCTACTGAAGCCTCTTGCTCAAGCTGCAGGACCTGGTCCCCGTTTGGCCCCTCACCAGCACCCATGGCCTCAGGCAGGCCCCAGCCCCCTCATCAAGTCTCAGGGCGTGTTGTAGGCCAGTAGCAGCAGTGATGGTTTGCAGAAAGAATGCCACATGGGCCCTGAGGTAGGTGGTAGGAGGCTGTACTCTGTCCCACATAAATACCCAATGCTGTCACCCAGGCATCGGAGCTTCCAGCATGGACCACAAGGCCTGCCTGGATTCTAGGTTCCAGGGAACAGTCGGTAAATACAGGGCATTTACAATTCAACACAAAATGTGTCCCTCTTATGCACTGACAAGGATAAATAGTAAGTCACAGAAATGTCCCAGTACCCACACTTGACGTTCCCTGGGTACTCCCCTGGCAGGGCTCTGAGCTGGCTTTCTCTTTTCTGCATCTGACCTGAGGACAAAAACTCGAGAAGGGCTTCCCATCTTCCCACCTACTTCTTGCCCTCTCTCCTGGTCCTTTTCCCCCAGCTTCCTAGATCTCCTTTCCTTGGGCATGCAGGCAGATACCTGAAATCCTCTCACCAGGAGAGTCCTCCAGATTCTCATGCTATTCTAGAGGATACTTTTGGTTATCTGAATTCATACTGAAAATTACTGCCTTTAGAAATCCACACATTTTGTGTTTTTCTTTTCCTTCCTTCCTTCCTTTCTTTCTTTCTTTCTTTTTCTTTCTTTCTCTTTCTTTCTTTTTTCTCTTTTCTTTCTTTCTTTTCTTTTTTTAATTTTTGAATGCATGACCAGAAAGAATATAGCTCCTGAACTTGATCCTTGGAGAGGCAATGCAGTGGTTAAGGGTTTGATTCCCAGCTCTGCAATTTAACAGCTTTGTGACCTTGAGTGAAATTTAACCTCTCTGGTAACTTACTCTTCTCACCTGCAAAATGGGTGTGATAACAGTCCCTATCTTACAGGATTCAATGAGTTAATAAATGCCACGTTCTTAGAATAGTGCTTGACTTCTAATGAGTCCCAGGGACTGTTATTATTCCTTGCAGAAGAGTGATAAATGAACAGAGCTCTCCTTCCTAAACCAGGTTGGAGCCATAGTCAGAAAATAGAAAGCTTTACATTATTTAAGCCCAGCCACTTGCGTATGCAGTCTTGTGTCATGTTAATCTGCAGCATTAAGGGGTCAAACAGAGACCTATTTTGAGTTAACCAAAGGAGTTCTCTCCTACATTTCAGTTTAAATGCAGCTTCTTCCAAAAATGTGCTTGTGAGCAGTACAAATTAAGATAATCTCATCCAGTGAATTCAATGCAATTCTTGAAATCCAAGGAGACAGAAGTCAGATCAGAAGGCCACTGGGTGAGCAGTAAACTGCACGCCTTCTGTTATTTTGTTATTTTCCTTCTGTCCCCAGACTTTCTTACATATCCTAGGTGGGTCACTGCAGGGGACAGTAGGCTACACTTCCCTAGCTCAAGGCCCCCAGAAGGCATACTTCCAAGCACAGTGAATTTCCCTGTGAGTGTTTACTGTTGTTTTCTTTTACCTGTTCCCATGGTTGCTACTTCTGCCGCCACCTGTAGAGAGTGGGGAGCTGGGCATGTGCTGCAGCCCCTGAATCTCCTAGCATCAGCCTCTATCAGAGAAAGAACATCTGGGAGAGCAGAGACTTGAGGTCCTCATTCGTATGCTTTTCTGATAAATGGTCAAGCAAATACAATATGATTAAAATTAAAATGTGTATTGCCTCAAATGCAACAGTATCACACTGAGGCAAAATGGGGCCTTGCCTTGTTGAATGGAGCATCCATGCACTGCCCTTCCCAGCAAACCTTCCTTGCTTGCTTTCTCCCACTAAGCAGAGGGCTCACTCTGCCTCTTCTCAGTCTCCTGGGAGCTCTGCAAATCCTCTACTGGGAGTGTCCTCCTGGCTATCCCTCTACAGTCAGCTGAACCCACATTTGTCCATGTCTCCCTAGAAGCCACCCTGGAGACACAAGAGAATGAGACTCAGTCTACGCCCTGCTAATGCAGGACTGTGGGGAAGATTCCTCAGCACCTGGCCATTCCAGCTCAGCCTCTGCACCAAACTCACAAGACTGGCCCACAGTCTTAACCAGGAACTTTCTGGAATGGTAATTCCAGAGCTGTAAGCTCTTAGTATCTGATCACTTTGGGAAACCAGCCCATAAAGGACAGTACTTTCTCTGGTTAGAGACTGAATCAGGTGCTTAAATAGGGTTTGATTACTTAGTTGTTCCCAGAAGTTTGGAATCCATGGAACTTTCTAGTGTTCCTTGAAATGTCCCATGACAACTAGGCTTTGTGTGATATCAGGGAAAATTGGAAAGCAATACTGACTATACTTGCCTTTTGGGGAATTACAACCACGGTACCTTATAATAGACTGTAAGAAATCCCTCAGGAGAGAAACTTTTCTAACACAGCATTTCCCTAACATGTCTCATCACACAATACTTTTCTTCCAGAACACTGAATTTATATTCAGGTCCTTCTAGCAGGATGCTCCAATATCTTGCTTTCTCTGGTCTGTTGGTGAGTGCTCACTCAGCACTTGCAATGAACACACTAACCTTTCGGGGAAGGTAACAATTTCATGATTAAGATCTTGGAAGTCTTCCTTTCCCCTCCCTCCCATAAGAAATTCAAACATGGGCAAAAATATGGTTCTGTCTTCAAATGGAAGTAAACAGTTGGAGCTGACCTGATGAATTCCAGAAGTAAGTGTCCTTTTCTCCTATAAGTGTCAGAGGGAGAGAGAGAGAGAGGACACAAAGGCTATGTAAATATAATTATTTCTAAGTAGAGTACCTTCAACACTTTCCATTAGGTAGCAGGGAGGTCAATCTGAGGCCAGCTGTCCAAATATGGTGTTGATTCCCCTGAGTCAGCAAAGTATATAAAAACATTCCTCTTTGGGGACAGAAATGTCTTGCCACACATGTAAGTATCTCCAAATGTATGGGGTATTTTATTAGGGATGTGGTTTTCAAACTTTTTTCAAGGCAGGAAAAACCCTTTTTTTTTTCCCAGGGGAAAGTTTACAGGAAACTTCTTTGCATAGCTTCCACACCTGCCTCTGAGGCATCTTCAAGAAACCCCAGGAATCTAGCCGGGAAACCTGGGTCTAGGGCCTTGATACTCAAAGTGAGGGCCACAGACCAGACATTTAAGCACCATCTTGAAGCTTGTTAGAAATGCTTAATCTCAGCCTGGCCAGACCTACTGAACCTGAATCTACATCTCCACGCTATCTCCAGAGGATTTGTGTGCACATTAAAATTTAAAAGGCAGGCCTAGGGGTTTTAGTCCTTCTTCTTTTGGCTTATCCTAAATACCAGAATGCAGCTTCTTAAAAATTAGCCTGGAAATGTGAGCCTCCCAACCCAGCTATAGCTGTCAGTGGGGTAATCCAGGATGGTGATATGATGGGCTTGGTGCTTTGCATCTATAAAATTGAATCCTTAACTCTCCTCTCACAGACACAGAAGCAGGAGCAGTTAAGGGCTGAGACAGCAGGAAGAGGCAGGAGAGCACAGTGGTTAAAAAGAAATGGTGAAACAGAACACCTGGGTTTTTGAGCCCCCTTACTCTCCTCAGGGTGACCTTGCACAGGTTGAGCTCTCTGTGCCCATTTAGCTCCAGGGGTCTGCAGGGGTAGGAGGTGATAATGGTGATGCTAGTAATAGAGGCACCATCAAATGAGCTGAGAATCCCATAGACTGAGTCAGAAAAATCTGTTTGGGCTTCTTTACTTATTATCTCCATGATCTTGGGCAAATCCCTTAGAGCACTTATCTCATCTTCCTCATGCAGTGTCAGGGTAGTGATCTCACCTCATCCAGCTCCCAGGAATCTGGAGGGTCTGGGTGAGAAGGGACACCAGAGGCCTGTCCTGGACCATATCAGAGGCAGATGGAAAGGCTGCCCAGACCCTAACCTCTGGGCCTCTGATTCATCATCCACAGAACTGAACAGTGAGAGCACACAGGGGTCCTCCTGCCTGTGAGGGCAAGGCTGTGGCAAGGAAGAAAGATCTCACAGGAGGAAGTGCTCTGCAGGGCACAGCACAGGTAGGGATTCTTTATTCTGTCAGAGCTTCACCCATGGACACTTTCCCTTTGTTCTATAGAATGCCAGGTGAGGGCACCTGTGCTCCCAGCCCTCCTCCCTTACTTGAGATGAAAATAAGCCCCCTGCCCCTCACTAGAACCATGGCTGAGGAAGCCACCAAGAGCCATGGCTGAGAAAGCTACCAGACCAAGCCATGGAGGGATTCCCTGAGCAGCTGTTCTTATTCACCTTTGAGCTGTGAGCCCCGTAGGGCCTGGGTGCATGCGCAGGACACCCTGATTGACCCCAAGGATCACATGTACCTGCTCCAAGGACAGCTTCTTCAGCCAGGTAGTGCTGGCAGCCAGAAAACTTTGATCCATGGTGCTCTGAGTCTCCGAAGCCTCTCTGGTTTCTTGGCACCATGAACTGCTTGATCTCAGTCCAGTGATTTGCTCATATAAACAACAGAGGAAAAAAAATTAAAAAGTTGTGAAAAACAGATACAGGGAATTAGGTCACCCTAGACATTCTAAAACATCAGCAAAGCTCTTGTTTAGCATGATTAATTCAGCAACTTCTGGCCACAGCCAGACCTTGAGCATGGAGGCAAAACAGTCAAGACTAAATGGGGCAGGCGGAAAAAGGTCACGGGCAGCTGGGGAAATGCTGCTCTCACCTTTGTTCTGGTGCATGGACAAGCAGCAAAGCATGCTGGAATGGGGAGTGCATGGAGGCTATTTTGAATCTGGGAGGTTTTGATCCTGCTGTATTAACCAAAGCAGGCTGGACCTCTTTACACTATTCAGCATCATAGAGCTCTGCGACTTGCAGAACACTCAGCCAAGATGTGTGAATGGGACGCAGCCCTCCCCCATCTCTGTGAACTTCATCGCTGGACTTCCGTTTCCTTGATCTTGATGCCAACATGCTATTTATGGAGGACAGAACAATTCCCCAGATTTGCCCTGCAGAAACAAGGCTACAGATGGAAGATAGTCTTTCACTCTGCTGCTGTTCCTAAGCCACTTAGAAGACCATTTTTTATCAGAGAGAACATTCGGCCTTTGGTTTTTTGGACTCTCAGTGCATCTTTCTGCAGGCAACTGTGAGCCTCAGGGAACAACACATTTATACCTTCAAGTAACGAACTCATTTTAATTGAGTTAATAAGGACTGGAGCAGGAGTAAGGACAAAAGCTTCATTCTGTACTGAATTCTTTCTTTGCTCAAGATCCTGTGTGGACAAGAGCCCAGGAGGGTAGCAAATGAAAGATCTGAGAGATAACAGAGTTGGCTAGTGGCTGCTGAGGGTCTAGCAGGGAGCGGCTTACTGGGGTGGCTGGATTTAACTAAAAGGGAAAATGTGTGGTGATATGAAATGAGCACTGAGCTTGAGATTAGCTTTGAGGTAAATTATTTAAGCTCTCATATACCTCACCTATAAAATGGGTATAATGATGTTTATTGACTAATATGATGAGATGAAATGAAAGGAGGGAGGGAATGTGTTTTAGATTCATTAAATACACTCATGCACCATACGACAATGTTTCTGTCAACAAGGCATCACATGGATGATGATGGTCCCAGGATGTGACTGACAATGGACCTGAAAAGTTCCTATCACCTAGTAACACAGCAGTCACAACAGCACAAGGCGTTCCTTTCGTGTTCGTGCTGGTATACAGATCTACCACACTGCCAGTCATTTAAAAGTGGAACGTAGGCGAACATACTTGATGATGGTAATAAATGACCATGTGACTCGTTATGTATTTAGTATACTATATCTTTTATCATTATTTTAGAGTGTACCCTATTTAGAAAAAAACGTTTACTGTATCTGTGGTGACGTCAGCAGCAGCCTCCTATAGCTCATGTTTACCTCATCTCTTGCATCAAGAGGCCGTGCGGAGTGATGGACACACACCACCCAGGGTTGTAACAGTCTAGAATGTTGGCATGATGATATTAACCAGCAACATATGTCTCCAGACATCCCCTTTTTGAAGTGACATGTGACTTTTTCTCAGTCTTCCATGGATCCTGCACTCACCATGAAATGGGCACTGGGCTGCATGGACAGATATTGTCCCTTTTTATGTTTGAAGTAACACCAAAATGAAGACAGTGACTGCCACCCCCATTTTACAGATGAGCAAAACAAGCAGGTAAATTAGCTGTCCTGGCATCACATGGCTGATCCGTGATGGAGCCGAGCTTTGTATGTGGGGCTATCTGGCTGGTGTTTCCCCTTGGGAAGGGCATGTTCATACTGTACTTTTCTAGCGACTGCAGAGGGTCCCATGTGCCTTGGAACCAGTCTATGAAGTATCCACCTGCCCTACCTCTGCCCCCACTTTCAGTGCCTAGCATCAGGGTGTGGTAAGGTCTGCTGTTGCTCCCTGTGCCAGCCCCCAGCCAGGGCCATGACAAGCTTGATTCACAGAAGCTCATTCTCTTCCAGAAGCATTTTTAGACTTGGATAGACTTCATGTGAAACCAGAACTCTTCTCTCTGATCTCCCCTGGTGCACACTGACTCTCTGATGAGTCTACATTTCCAGAAAGGAGACTGTAAACCATCTCATATCCATTCAGGGTAAAATGACAACCCTGGTCACAGTGATGTTTCTTAGTCGTTCCCAAAATGCCAACTGAAATCTACTTCTTTCAAAGATACTCAGCATCAAAAGATTCTTGTCCCTGGTTTCCAGGAAAGGACATCAGGAAGCCACCTATACCCAGTTTCCTCTTCTATAAGCAAAACCTCCTTTTCCCCTTCATTTGTGGAGCTTACAGACCCCATAGCAGGCTCTATGAGGTAATGTGAGGACCAGGGTTCCACTGCATCCAGGGTTCCACTCCTTGCCCTCTTCACCAGCAAATCTGACCACCGTCCTCACCAGCTGCATGACCCGGTGAAATTACCTTACCTGGTAAAGCCTCTGTTGCCTCCTCTGTGACTTGAGGACACTCATCTGAGGCAGGAAGGTTTGGAGGACAGGGAAGCTGCAGGCAGAGTTCCATACCTCAGGATGAAGATGGGTTCTTCTGGAATTGTCCATGTAATATTGCTGACTATGCTGCATTTATGGAACTCCCTCCCTCCCACACCCACAAATTCTGAAAAGTCTGGAAATTCTAGACACCGCTCTTGAGATCTGCCAGTCCTTCCTCTTCCAGAGCCTATGATAGCACAGAATAAAGTTGGCAGCTGGACCCCTGAACCTCATAGCTATATGTGAGTTAAGGGTGACTTTATATGTATTGAGGACCTTCTGTGGAGGAGAGGGTATCATGAAGAGAAAGCAGGAGTGCAGGGGAGACAGAGAGACAGAGAGAGAGAAAGATTTTCCCACCACTAAGTGAATGATCTGGAAATCAAATCCAGACAGACTCCAAATCCCATGCCTTTTAATCACTATAGCTCCTCTGGGATGGGCAATTTGTTCATTTAATGAGAGGCAAGTCATATTGGGGAACTAAGTCACACTGGGGGTGGGTGGCAGTCTGTGTCTCTCAAGCCAATGGAAGTGGAACAGGTCTCCTTTTCCCTTCTCTTCCTCCCAGTTTTATTAGAGTACAATTACAGATTTAAAATGCAGTGAACTACAAGTGTTCAGTTCTGACCTGTGTGGCACCCAGGGACCCTGTCCTGGTGCACGGAGTGGCAGACTTGGTACTACCTGGCCTTGCCCTTAAGGAGCGTACTGTCTTGGGAGAGACTGAGGAGGACCAGGGACTGGCCAGGACTCTTGGGAACCAGACTTGGAGAACATTCCAGAAGCAAACATGTATTTGCTGCCTTTAATTCTCAAAATGAAGCCTTAAAGGAAGAGGTAAGAACAGAAGAAAGCAGAAACCAAAAGAAGAAAGGCATAATGTGAATTCAATTAAACTAGAGTTTCAGTTTTGGTCAAATTGTAAGATAATCCCTTTTTCCTAGAATATTTAATTAAAGGCAAATCCCACAAGCCACCTATTGTTTTAACCAGGGTCCCCACCCCCAGCCCACCTCTGGCAGAGACACTGGGACACTTTGCAATAGGGAACATCAGGCAATACCCAATGCTTGGCTTCTCTTGGGAGAAATGAGGGACGAAATGAATGACAGACATCATGACTTAAAACATCTTACATTTTTTAATCCCAGATCCAAAACGCATTAGGTTTTCATCCTTAATTTGAATGCAAACTAGCTTAGATTTCCCACATGTGTGTTTTATTTTCTTTAGGGGGTGAAGAAAGAACAAAGAAGACAAACCTATCCCTCATTCTGTTTGTGTCTGCACTGTGTTACTGTCTGCTAGTTTTCTTTGATTAAATCATTATCTCCTCTCACTTTGCTTCTCCACACGAGGGAGGAACATGGATCCGTTTTGTGTACCCTAACAACAAAGATTTACATTTCTCATCTGGTTTTCATTTTTCCACCCTGAGTCCCAGAAGAGAATTTCCCAAACCGGGACATCCCTGTGTAGTCCAGGGGCTGATGTTCCCAGCTAGAAGGTGGCCATCCTGATGGATACCCTGGGGACCAAGGGGCCAGGATGAGTGTTCGTGTTTTTTCACTTCATATCGTCAATATTATCCTATTGTCAATAAGCAGCTACCCAATTACTAGTATGAATTCAGATTTTAATGGCATGGATCGAACACCCAATTCCACTGGCCCTCCTGCCAGGTGGTTTTGCAAAGCAGAGTTTAGTTCTCACAACAAGCTTTGAGGGTCAGAGAAATGAGGCCTCTTGCTTGGCCTCTCAGAAGGAAGCCCAGATCTTGTGCCTCGGTTCCAGCATCTTCTTTGCCAGAGCCTTTGCTGAACTTTGCTCCTTCTGAATCATTACATGCTCCACCTCGTATTATCTTAAGTTTTGCTACCATCCATATTCTGATAGTCACTCCACGTTTTTATCTTTAAATTGAATCACGTTTTACTTAAGTAAATTGTTTTCTAAGGAAATTTTCTGCTACTACACTAAATGAAAGATGTAGTTTTTTGAAGAACACAAAAAAGTACAAGATGGATAAATTCTGGAGGGTTGCTAAACAATGTAGTGCTCATGGTTAATACTGTATTGTGAACTTAGATTTGCTCAGAGGGTGGCTCTCCTGTTAAGTGTTCTTACTGTAAAAACAGGCAAACAACAACAGCAAAACGAACTCCAAACTCAACCAAGTCTAGAGATCAAATGGAATTTTGCTAAGGAGAAGATGTTAGGTGTTCTTTGCTACACTCATACAAAAGATGTGTACATGAGGTGATTGATATGTTAATTGACTCCACAGCAGAAATAATTTCACTAAATATGTGTATAGCAAAATACCACATTGTTCACCTTAAATATACACAAGGAAAGTTTAAAATCAGGAAGGGCATGAGGAAACTTTGGAAAGTGATGGGTGTTTGTTACCTTGATTGTGGTGATGAGTTTAAGGCTGTTTAAGTCCAAACTCATCAAATTTTATACATTTAAATCCATGATGTTTTTTTTGTATATACATTAGACACAATAAAGCTTCAAAAAAAAGTGCAGTGATGGGCTGGGGTGTAGCTCAGCAGTAGAACACTTGCCTTGCATGCATGAGACCCTGGGTTTGGTCCCAGCACTCCCACCCCAAGTGTACAGCTACCTCTAGAAGACTCAGGCATGAGGTCTGCTCTCTGCTGGTCATAAAGACAATTAGCCAGCAAGGAAGGTGCACTGGGGCCACTCTAGCCTGAGTAGATGGACTTCTGATATCACCAGGGGACTGGAGGACAACTGGGAAGAGAGCTATTTCTCACCAGGGTCTCAGTGTTCCTTGAGGTTAGCTCTCTACTAATGCTGGGGATGCTGTTCCATCCCCAGCATCCTGGCCTTGCTCTCCTCCTCGGGTCACTGCAGTGTGACTTTGGCCCCTCAACCATCAGCCACTTCCTTGCCATCCAGTTTAATGCATTTTTCATAATTTCATTATACATTATACATTTCCAACTCCTTGCAGTGTTTTACCCTCCTTCCTTCCTGAAACCCCTTGCTCTTGGTTTCAGCACACTCACCCTTCTCTCCAGATTGTTCCTCCTGTTGATGCCACATGTGTAATTCCTCCCTCTCTCCCAGTTGGTTGCATGCTGGTGGAACCAGTTGCTCAGAGCTGATCAGTCTTCTTTCATCACAAGGACCGTGAGCCTCATGCCCTTGGATCATTACCTATAGGGCTGTGTTCTAGGTATACAAGCTGGGCCAGAAGGGCGACTGCCTGTGGGTCCTCAGAGTCTCAGCCAATTGATTCCGCCATTGACCAGTGTGGTTTGTGTTGGCCACAGAGCCTGTCAATGTTCAGGCCTTGCCTCATGGCTTCCACTCAAAGGGTGGTCAATCCTATCAGGGATGCCATTGACCACCAGACTGCCTGTCCTTAGCATCAAAAGCAGAAACTTCATTCTGTGGGCTTGCCTGTTCCAGACTCGCGTTCAGCCAGGATACTGGAGCTGACTGTTCATCTGCAGGGCCTTCTTCCCAAATAAGCATAGAGGCTGTACCTGAACCCTTCTTGCAGGTCCAGGCCCCTATGGAGGTCTTCCCTGGGCAGACTTAGGGGTCATCTCCTTTCCTGCCCTCTCCCAGGGTTCATATTCTGCAGTGAAATGTACCTTTCTTAGGTTGAGCTTAGGGACTAGCTTTCTGTCCCCTGCATGCCCAGCATTTGTCCCACCCACTCACAGAGGCACTGTCTGCCCCTGAGGATACTGGGCATTGTCTATTCCCGAGAGCTCCCTGTGTGAGAAGGGCCACATGGCCAGTAGCTCTTTCCAGTGCCTCAGCAGGCTTCGTATTGTCTGGTCATGGACAATGGAAATAGTGCCTCTTCAGATCCACTCACCGATCTGTTTTTTTCACAGAGGGCTGGGAAGGCCCAGACCTGGTGATGTGAGATGCACAGAAATAAAACTTGCAGAGGTCAGCTCTGGGGACTGTAAAACCTCAGGTGGATGCTTCCATGGTGCTTTACAGTAACCGCTCCGTCTTACACACCCTCCTTGCAGCTGCTCTGTGATTCTGTTTTGAGAACAAGATGACTCACTCCAGCTGACAGTCAGGGCTTAACCGGGGGCATCTGATCCCAAAGCCCTAGCTCTCTCACCATAGCGGGTACAAACTAGCTCAATGTGAATTTCATGTTTTGACACCATTGAAATGTTAACGCTGTACCACTAGATTAAGATGCTAGGTAATTGTATTAACTCCATTTTCCTTTGCCTAGCTGGTCCTTTTGCTAGGCTGTCCTTGCTCATGGACAAAAAAGGGAAGAAAGGGAACAAGGCCAGGGCAGAAATCACAATTCTCTTTTAGGTCTGCAATTGAGACGTTGAAGAAAACAAAAATCTTTTCCTATCAAACTCGGGTTACTTGTATACTGAAAGCCTGGGGAGAAGGGCTGGTGTTAGGGCTGGTGCTATAGAATGCTCCCCTAAGTCTGTATCTCTTGTCACAGCCACTCTTTGCTTGGGGCTGCCTCCCACCACCACCAAACCACTCTGATCTTCCAGGTCTCCAGCTTGTGACAGTGCAGCCTGAGGGCTTAGTTAGCTGCAGGCAAGATGCTGGGCTGACACAGTGCAGCCTCCAGGACTCTTGGAATGGATTTTGTCGACCTGGGACATGAAGATGGCAAGAAAAACACAGCATTCAGCTGGCCTGATTTATAAACGTAAGACTTTAATAAAGCAGTTCTTTGACACAAAACATAGTAATGGTTACTTGGATCCATTTCAATAGATCATGTCACCCTTTGCTTTTGGAGATGTTACAAAGCTGTAATGGACGTGGTCCAGAGCCTGGTTTTACAAGTTTGTTGCTTAAAAGTGCAACTGTGTGTTGGCTTAGCTGATACCCAAATCTTTGGAGGAGTGCAGAGGGAAAAAAAAAGATTAAAGTAACTATAAAACCACAAACTATGTACAAAATGTATTATGAACGTTAATTTGAAAGCTGTTCTTTTTTTTTTTTTTTCCTTTCCTGCTTCGTACAGCTAGAGGCAGTGGCTTGCAAAGAGTCTGGTTTACATTTAAAACTGCTCTTTAGAAACGCTCCATTTTCAAAGGTTCTGTGGGTTCTAAAACAGTTGGTCTGAGTCCTGGCTGGGTCCCCAGAGGTGGTTCTCTGTAATTCAGGCGTGTGTTGAGGCTGCGCTACGTGCTCCAAGAGTTCTTCCATAGAGGAATCCTCCCTACCCGGGGAGGCTGCCTGGGTGGGGACAGGTCATGCTGGGGACAGGGCAGAACCTGAAAACCATTGCATTCCAGCTCCACACACATCCTTCATCTGCCTCCCTGAATTCAAGCTGAAGAAACTAAGCCCTAGAATTTTGTCATGTGGTTGGTTTCATCATAAAAACAGGATTCCAACCTGGTCTGAAAACATAAACCTTATAAACTACTCTGACCTTCCAGGTCTCCAGTTGCTTTGAAGGTAATTGCAAGCATGGAACATAGTGTCATGGGGACAGACAGGGGCAGGAGACTTCAGTTTTCTATTGAAGGTGCCCAAATCTTACGCTTCTGGGCTTTTCCTCTTCTCTGTTTCATGGGAGGTAAGAGTCTCATACATGGTTGTATGGCTGTTGCTTATCCCCCTAATAGTATGTCTTGCTTCACACAGAGAAGGTAAACATCATGTAGACATCATTTCTTACATCTCCTTGCTTAAGGACTCAATCCGCCATCTGGAGTGAATTAAAAGTCCAGGACCCAGTGTTCCTGTCTTGAGACATCTGGGCATGGAGAAGGAATTCAAAAAGAGAGTCCAAATGCTGGTCACAGACTTGCATTTTAGTTTCACTAGACAATCCTACAGTCAAGGGTAACATGGATCCTTTAAGCCTGCACCATGCAGTTCACCCTTGTGGAACTCATGCTTGAGGTAGAGAATTTTTATTCATCCATGGATATAACATGGAGATTGAAGCCTCTTCGATTCCAGTCCAGGTTCCTGTCTCAATTTGGCTGGAAATTCAGTGTAAGTTGTGTCCTGAACATGAAAATCACATAAATCTCTATTCAGAGAGGGTTCAAGAGTTTATTTACCTGAAACCTCTCTTAGATATCTGTGGATGCTCAAGGGCCTCAGGCCTGGGCTGAGAGTCAGCGTGCCTGGGCTCTAACTCTTCCTCCCTCCTGTATTCATCCATTGGCAGGACAACTGTGACAAAGCACCGCAAGCTGGGACCACAAATTGGGGAGCATAATCAACAGAAATTTATCTCTCAGTTCTGGAGGCCAGAAGTCCAAGAACAAGCTGTCAGCAACGTTGGTTCTTGGAGTGCTGAGGGAGGATCTCTTCCACGCATCTCTCCTAGCCCCAGGTGTTTGCTGGCTATCTTTGGCATTCCTTGACTTGTGGATCCATTGCCCCAATCGCTGACTTCATGTTCTAGTGGCATTCTCCCTGGGTGCATGTCTGTGCCCAAATTTCCCCTTCTTATAAGGATCCTGATCATGCTCAGCCAGTGGATTGGATTAGAGCCCATCCTAATGACCTCATCTTAACTAATTACATCTACAGTGACAATTTCCAAATAAGGTCATGTTCTGAGGAACTGAAGGTTAGGACTTCAACACATGAATTTGGAGGGCACAATTCAACACAACACCACCGACCACTTAGACCTGAGTAAGTAGGTAGATACTTTGGAGCCTTATGTTCTCCATTGGTGACAATTCTGATCTTTAAGATTCTTTCTAGGTCCTAAGCACAATGACTTTAAAAATCATTAGAGTAAGTTAGTGTATTTCATTTCCTTTATTAACAGTCTCTAAGCAATTCTATTCATTGAATGTCATTTTTGAAAACTCTATCCAGGCTTTAAGAAACTTATTCTCTCCCTATGACTATAGCTCTTTGCATGGGTGATTTTAAATATATCTATTAATTAGTTTGTCAGGGATCCAACTCATCAAAGACCAATGGCCACATGGCTACACTGTGATATACTGGAAGATACAGGTGTGTGTACTGACTGAGTAATAATAACACTCGTCCTTTTTATATTTGCCTTAGCTTCCCATTTAGACTTAATATTCTTCTTCCCAAAAAATCAGATATTTTTCCTAGTTTTTTTTCCTTCCAGTGCTGGGAATGAAACCCAGGGCCTTGTACAAGTTAGGTGTGTTTTCTACCACTGAGCTATACCCCCAGTGATGTTTTACTGATTTTAAAATAGACATGTAACCATAATGAAAATTTTAAAGGGGTAAAATAAAAATAACCTAAAATACCAACTTCTCAGTGATATATTTTGGAATCAAAGCAGATTTTTGTGTGCATTCTACTTTTTCTGAACTTTATCCCAGATTTTTTGTGTGCTATTAAGTATTTTGAAATATGATCTTTTTATTTTGGCAAAAGATTCTCTTCTATGGATGTTCCATTTCTATTTTTTGATATTACAAATCACTCTAACATAATTGTACTTGATCTTTGTGCACATCTCTGATTATTACTTGCTTAGGTGAAGCTCCTGAGTGATAAGTTACTGGATGATAATCTATAACAAATTTTAATGTATATTATTTAATGTATATGTCTGCCTCCAGAAAAGTAGAGACAATGAATACTCTTGGTGCAGTACCTGGAATTACTTTTGTTTTCTACAGAAATATTTGCTCTATTTTTATTGATTTGTAAGAGCTCTTGTTATATTTAGGATTTTAAATCTCTTTCTATCATCCACATTGAAAATATGGACTTCAAACTTCTTAAAAGATCTATGCCTCATTAAGTGTGTTTCCCACAATATCAAGTTCTTGAGACTTGTGAGCAGTAACACCTAATAAATAGCCAAACGAACAACTCCTGCTGTTAGAAGGCATGTATTTTAGTCAAAGGAATATTAACGAATACCAAAAGGCAAAATAAAACAAATGCCATAACAGAGGCATCAAACACTGTGGCTTGATTGAGTGCTGCTAGGAGAACTGGGGTCACTGTCATGGGAAGTTAATTTCATTTAGGTCTCAGGTGTGATTTTTTTTTAACCAGAGAAGACATTCTAGGCCAAAGGGTGAGCATAAATATAGCCCATGGCACAAAAACACCTGCCACATTTGGGAAAGTGGGCACTTCACTGCCACCTGGTGCTAAGAGGCCTTAAAGTCTACAGGGCTCTAAATAGACAAAGGGGACAGGTGGAGGGAACCTCGCTTTGTCCGGTGTTTGGGGAAGATAGTGCTGGCAGCTGTGTGAAGGAGGGATAGAAGAATGAGCCTGCCAATTTGCTTCAAAAGAAACTTTGTAACATCCCCAGCTTGATTGCCACACAGCCTCCCAACTGCATTGCCTTCAAGTCCTGCTCCTCTGGATGGGCCAATGATGTGCCCTCTAGCACAACTGCTTCTCAGCTTGCACCTGAAGATGGATTTCACGTGGAAAGAACCAACAGGTCCACTGTGTAACTGCACCCCAGTCTCCACAGCCCACCTTAAACACTAACTTTTTTCCTCTCTCTCCCTACTTAAAAAGAGTTTTATTCAGATATAAATCACACAGTGTTCAATTCATTTGGTTAAAGTATATTATTCACTGGTGTTTGGCATATTTCCAAATGTGTGCAACCATGATCACGCTTAATTCTAGATCACTTTCACTACCCCCAAAAGAAATCGCTCATTACACCTCCCCAGTCACTGCACCTCCCCTGATCCTAGGCCACCACCATTCTGCTATCTCTATAGACAATTCTGAGCACTTCATATAAATGGAATCACACAATGTGTGGTCTTTTATTTTTCTTCTTTTCATTTCCACAATGTTTCCAAGCTTCTTCCACATTGTAGCCTGTATCAGTACTTGATTCTTATTCATGGGTGAATAATATCCTGTTGTAAGGATATGCCACATTTTGCTTATCAGTTGATGGACATTTGGGTTGTTTCCACTTTGGAGTTATTATGAATAATGCTCCTATAAACATTTAAAACACAATCTCCTATTGAGAACTTTTCTTTTTTAATCTATCAGCTAACTGGGTATGATGGGATCCACCATCCGGCTACTGAGGAGGCTCCCAAGTTTGAGGTCAGCCTCCGCAACTTAGTGAGACCCTCTCTCAAAATGAAAATGCAAAGGATTGTGAATGTAGCTCAGTGATAGAACCACTCTAAATTCAATTTCCAGTAGCACAAGAAAAAAACTGTCAAATAGATAGGATCACCAATTGTGATTCTCTATTATGTGATTGGCAGTGCTCAGACCTCTCCCATGATGCTTAGCAGCAACTAACTTACCCTACAGTCATCCAGATATCGCCCTGAGATTATGCACAGCCTGCGAGAGTGTGTCTTATTCCTGTTTGTGTTTGGACCACTTTCGACAGTATCTCAAAGATCCGTTTTAGGAGGGCAGAGTTGTTCCTCTTAAATGCCAAAAATGTTTCTCCTTGATACAGTTGAAATGTCTGCATGCGAAAACCAAAGCAAGCCTTGTTGCAAATTACCCTGTTTGTTTTTTTCAAGTTTTCTTCTCATTTGAGAAAGAGACTTGTTCACACTTGAAACCATTGCCATCTGATATAAAATAATCACCATATTAAAAGAATTGGTTTCACCAGGTTGCCTGATGAAATGGCTCAACATACTGTGGACTTGAAAGTAGTTGTTCTGTTATTAATAATAGTCTATAACACTTTGAAAATGCTGTTTTCAGATATAATCAAAATTTTAAAGAAGGACTTCCATGTTTAGGCTCTAAAGAAAATTCTGCTTTGGACATATGATTGAAATGACTAAGTTGTGAATTTTAAATAATGGCACATCTGTCATGGCCTCTGATGATCCAGAAAAATGTGTCTTTATGCATTTCTGTAGATTTTCTTTTAGTTGCATTTCCTTCCAGTCCCTCCATGACACTTGCCCTAAACTGCCCCCATGACTCAGTTTCCCCCTCCGCTCTTCAAAGGGACTGAAACACAATGGTGATAAGGTGTAAATGATGCTCAGGGTGCTGACTTGTTTATGAGATCCACAGGCCTTGTCAGAAAGCAGGCCCTGCCACTGAAGTCTCTCACGGTCCCTCTCAAACCTCACTCCTTCCTTATGTTGCGTGTCTGTCTTAAAACAGTCTTCTTCCTTCGTCTCCCTCCAGAGCATGATGACAAGGAAAAGGGAAGAAGATCTGAGGTCAAGGGTTAGATTTGGACCTGCCATTTTCCATCAGTGTTACCCTGAGCAAATCATTTAATCTCTCTGCATTTCCAGACCCTAAGCCGTAAAAAGAGAATAATAATGGTGGCCTTATTAGATCACAGCTAAATCTGATGATGGGGGGCAGTGCTAGGTACGAAGAGGCAGGTAAACTGAATGCATTGCTTCCTCTCTTTATTTCTAAGAAACAGGCAATTAATTACCCTGTCATCTGAATTTCTAAGGGACATGACATTTATACTCTTGCATTATTGACTATTGCCCCTGTGGTCAGAAACCCTTTCTGTCTTGACTTCTCCAAGCTCCCAGCCCCCAGCTCAGGCCTGAACACCCTGAGGATACACAGGCAAGTCCTGCCAGCCAGGTGACAGATCACTCTCTTCTTCCCTGTCCCAGGGAGGGAGATCACTGCTTAATATCACAGAGCGTGGAGAGTATTCAGATGTAATGACCAAAGCCACTGCCTGAATCAATTATTTTAACAGGATTCCAGTGTCTACACATTTTCCCTTCCCCTCCTTTTCTAGCCAGCAGGGTGAAAAATCCCCTGATTCATCTGTGTGCCATTTCATGCTGTTCGAGGAGAACAAAAATGACGAACAGGCTGCGGTTCTTGTGAAATAAATAGTTCTTGTAAAGCCGAACTAAGTAAGGTGATTTGCAATATGGATTTTTTCCCTCCGAGTTATTAGAATATGTTCAGTCAGCACATTCGGCCTCATTCTCTAGAGATCCATTAAATGAACAGTACTCACCTCCAGCCCCCCCTTAGGCTTTGGATGGGGCCCTGCGTTTGTCTTGGCCTGTGGGGCTGAGGGAAGCAGAACGCTGCGATGGCGGGGTTGGGAGGCGCTCCCTGGCCCCCTGCTCTCCTGCACAGCACAGCCTGTCTGGGAGCAAGCAAGGAGGAGGCTAACCAGCACTGCTGTGTCCCCGCCTAGCCTGCACCTCACTCACCAAGGCTTGCACATAGTAGGTGTGATTTGTCCAGACTTCTGCCCAGCAGGCTTGCCTGAGGTCCACAGAGTGAACCTCCCAAAGACATAACCCACCATCATTGGCCTGGGCCTCTAAGAGGGTTGAGGGAAAGGAAGGAGGGCAAGGTGTCAAGCTGGGTTGCAAATTCTTTTTCTGTTTTCAGTGCTGGGGCTGAATATTCTAGGCAAGTGCTCTACTACTGAGCTATATCCCAGCCTAGTGTGCAAATTCTTAAACCAGAAAACCTGATACATAACAGTTCTGATTTTCCTTTATAGCTCATATGGAATCCGCAATGTATAAAGAACCAATAACAATAAAAATAAATGAAAAGCCAGGTTCTACAGGGGGCTGAGCTGGAGGCCATGGATGTTGCCTCTCTCTGGGCTGATCACTCACCTGGCTTCCATCCCTGTGTCTCTGAGTGGAGTGCATCTGAATTCTCAGGACACTGTGTTGATGGCTTAGCCTTCTCTACCTTTTGGTATTACTGGATTCTGTAACCTTTTTTCCTTTCCTTGGCCTTAGTGGTATGTGCTTTCCTTTGCTTTCACTGAAATCAATGTTATGTGCATCGGCATCTTTTATCATACTGGAAAAACCATTTGTGACTTGGAGCATTCAGGTTTGAGATATCTCATTTAATAAGCAAGGAGGCTCTCCTTGCACTTACCAGGGACATATAGGTTTTGTTATACTCTTCTCCTAGGATCCCAGGACATGAGGCCACCCTACAGCAAGGATATTTTTGTTATATTTAGATGAAGTGCCAGAGAACCCCTTGTACTGTATCCTCTGCTGTCCCAGACATCTTGGTCAGCAGTAGCCACTAAGTTGACCCTCTGATCTTTAGAGCCATATCAGAGACACTAGGTATGCTGGGTCTCAGCAGGGCTCTGGACTTGCCCCATAGAGCAAAGACTAGGTTTGTGGTGCATATTGGCTTCCCTGAGAAAACAGCCTAGCAGTTGAAAGTAGAGTTGGAATGGTGGGTTCTGTTAAGGGTGAGTGACTGGGATGGTGGGTCCTGGGAATGAAATAAGTGAAGACGGGTGAGAATAAGGTGAAGCCTGACCTTGCTTCAGGACTCTAGGAGTCTATGCTGGACTTTCCTGCTGGAGCTCACCTGAGATTCTAAACAGCATCCTCACTCACCCTAGTTACCTTCAACAGTATCAGATCTGCTGGGTCTAAATCTATTAGTGGCAGGAGACATTTGCAATGAAACCTAGATCTGCTGCTGAACTTCTCTACTTCTCACCCCTGCTTGGAAGCCTTCCAAGGTACACAATATGTAGAGAATAATGGGATTCCCAAATGAAGTAATATATTGTCTCCAAAATCCAAAGTGGCTCACCAACTGGTTCACCAAGCATGCTGTCCCCTTCTTAGTGACAAAAGATATGATGTACTGCAACTTGTCTGTCATCTTACAGGAGATGTTCTGGAATATCCAAGACCAATGGACCATAAAAACTTCAGAAATGTGACAGTGTCCTGTGCATTCTCTAGCACACCTCTGTTTGACTCTTTTCACTTTCTGCTCACCAGGTCCAATTAGCAAGATGTCAATATGGTAGATCAGCAGGATATTCTGTGGAATGTCAAGATGCTTGAGGACCCTTTGGCTTATGTCGTGTCAGAAAGATGGAGAGTTAACACCGTTCTGATTTTGATTTTTCTTACTGGTAATGACTGAAAATAACACAATTTTCCAAGTGCCAGAGGCTCTGTTAATATGCTCCAGTAAACACACAGCTTTGTTGGGACTGTCACTTGGTCAGCGCTTGCAATAGTTTGTTGTCATTCAACCACAATCCATCTGGTTTTTACATGGGCCAAAGAGATGAGTGGAATGGGAAAATGAGGGGAGCCAATGCCCAGGCATCTTTTAAATCTTTGTGTGTGTGTGTGCGTGTGTACATGCGAGTGTGTGTATGTTTTATTCTTTTGTGGTGTAGAGGATCAAACCCAGGGCCTTATGCTTGCTAAGCAAGTGAGCTATATTCCTTGCTACTGAGCTATATTCCCAGTCCTCTTTTAAATCTTTAACTTTAATTGCATTAACCATTTAACTTTCTCTTGAGATTCTTCTGATTTGTACAAGGTCAGAGACTTCCATGTAGCCTTTCTGTCAATGTGAAGGGTCTGCTAGCTATTGAGATTATCTATTCCAATATATCACCAGGACTGGGAAAGTAATCAAAGGGTGAGTATTACAGGTCAGTCTGAGGCCAGGACTAGATTTATCACCTGTATAACTTCCCTACCTAGCTGGAGCTGACTTCCCTAGTGTCAGTATCAACCCAGTTCCCCATACCCAATTGTCATTAAAAAGACGGAGCATCTCCCTTTCCTCAGTGCATAGATAAACTGGTAAAGGTCCTTTAGGAGAAGGATTAGGGGAGTATAAATTGTATATGTTTGTAGTCATGGTGCAATGATCTATCTCAAAAGTACCTCTTCCATCTTTTATTATAAGGCTTTTGGACCGAACCAACTCAAATCTATAGACTATAAGGGGTTGTGATTTTCCACAGCGGTATCTAATAACATCTCAAGTGACCCCCTGGTCAGCTATACATGTAGCTGGCCTCTAAGAACACCAAGGTCTATTGGCTTATAGGTCAAGGTATTTTGCCTGCCACTCTGGCTTCATTGACCATTACTGAATTTATTTATTTATTTATTTATTTTTTGATACTGGGGATTAAACCCAGGAGTGCTTAACCACTGGACCACATCCCCAGCCCTTTTTTGTATTTTATTTAGAGACAGGGTCTTGCTGAGTTGCTAAGTGCCTCGCAAAGTTGCTGAGGCTGGCTTTGAACTTGCAAATCCTCACGCCTTAGCCTCCTGAGTCGCTGGGATTACAGGTATGCACCACAGCACCCAGCTCCATTACTGAATTTATATTCACCTCCTTTTGTCTTTCAAGAATTCTATAATTCTGTTAATAGTGGGAATTACAGTTTCATGGGAGTTTCTAGCTCTCAGAGGAGATCCACTACCAAGCTTCTCAAAATTTTCACAGCCTTCACCTTGCCATCTATCTCCACCTGACCATCACTATAGCCCCTTGGTTTTCATGAAGGAAGTGTCCTCTGTGTCTTCTCACATAACAGAATTAAGAATTAACTATTTTTTCCTAATAAGTTCATTCTAATATTCCTACATCCCTGAGCCTTCCAGATACAAGGCTCTGGGCAACTTCAGCATCTCTACCTCAACCCTTAACATCTACAATTATGCCTAAACTTCAATAAGCCTTCCTGGCAATATGAGGACTGGATCCAGGTGTCCTTATTGGGACCTGAATCCAAGTCATGAGTGATACCTCCAATTCAATTCAACAAATTGATCCCGCTTTTAAAGATATTTATTCCACCCACTCAGTCTAACACTGCCAAGAGCTCCTCCCATACCTATTCTTTCAGTTCTTGCTGGATTTAAATTATTTTCTCCTGAAGCAGAAACTGCTTCCTCTCTTGGCCATAATTATCTTTTTGAAGTAAAAGAAGGATGATGAGGTGAATTTTGAAAAGGAAAGATGTGTCATCTTGCAAGTTATTTGCCTCAAGTTAGGTCCTTTCAAGGTCTCCAGGCAAGCAGAGGCTGCTGTCCCCTAGATAATGGAAACTTGGAACATTCATGGAATTGGGGTTTGAGATTTTGGGGTTTGATGATGCAAATGTCCTCATTTCAGACCTTTGGGCCCTACCTTGTTCCTATAAGTGCTCTGAATTTGAAATGGGAAGATCTGTCAAAGTTGGGAATTCAATTTCCTTTGTGGTTTGGCTAATCTTACAATTAGATCATGGGTCTAATTTTCAGTACATTGTGCCCTGAAGACTGCAGGTGATAATTATCTGTTTAAATGCTTCAAGACAGGCCCTTTGAATTCTACTCTGTGCCTTGAGTTAATAACTGACTGTCCAGGGCCCTGTCCAGGGCTCCACCTTACATATATTTTACCACAGGTCTTAAAGCTTGACTAAAAGACAACAGTCAGCAACTCCACAATCCTTGTAATTACCATTGTCTCTATACTGATCAGATGTGATAACCACCACATAACCCAATAGTTCACCTTCCACTTGCACCATGTCCCAAAACACGATAGGTAACCACCTAAGTAGATATAGTGCTATTATATATCAGATATTATCTTCAATCACTTACTATTTACCACTTGGCCACCACCACAAGCAACTGGTATTCTTTTCTGGGGGATTTTTGAGAAATTTATAAGAGATGTCTCAAAACTGTTGGCCAGGACAAATAAAGAAGCTTTCTCTATCAGTTTCTGTCCCCCTTTGTTGAGGATAAACCCACAAGCATTCAGTTTCCCATATTTCTAAGTTGCACACATGTAAAGTCAAGCAGTTTCCTGCTGTGGGCACAGTCGTAGCTATGAATCAGGAATGGAGAAGTTCACTGCTGCGGCCTGAGGTGATGTTGTCAGGTTGCACCTGTCAAAGCCAGTCAGTATCTGTACAGAACTGGCCACTGCATCAGGGACCAGTGGGTGAGACAATTGGAAGTGAGGCACAAAGGATGTCTGATACAACTAGCACGCTAATGAATGAATATATCATCACAAATAGTATATGTTTATAGATCATCACAAATATTACATGTATTATACTTAATTTGGGGATATTGTTAGCATTTCTTTTCTATTATTCCTGCCTTTTCAATTGTTTGGCTCAGATTCTTATTAAATGAGATTGCATTCCCCCCGCATAACCAGCAGCCAGGATGGGGATTGAGGGGAAGTCCAACCTGCTTCTTGAAATGCCCTATACAAAAAAAATCCACATATGATCCATTTGTTCAACAAGTAAGCACTGTTCTAAGCATTAAGATTACAATAGTGATTAACACAGAAGAAAATTCTCTTATAATATGGGGAGCAGAGATGACGAAAGCAAAGTACATTAAGTAGAACACTAGAAAGTGAGAAATGCTGTGGAGAAATATTAAAGGAGGAAGAGATTAGGAAGTAGAGGAGGGAGGGGCTGTCATTTTTAAACATGCTCACAGAGGGCCTCCTGTGAAGGTGACATCAAGAAGTCTTAATGGGAAGAAATAACCAGTACTTGGAGACAGTGTTTCAGACTGGAGGCATGGCGAGGACAAAGGCCTTAGGTGGGAGTCTGCCTGCCTGGTGGAAAAGTGCAGCATGGTCAGTGGCCAGAGTGGAGCAGGAGAGAGAGCCAGAGGGTTGGCAAGAGCTACTCCAAGTAGCACCTAAGAGCCATAGAAACACCTCTGCTTTTACTGATAGTGAGGGAGGAAAGAGACCACTGGAGGGTTTTGAACAGAGGTGAAGGTGAAACTCTGATCTTATCTGAATTGTACACAACTCACACACCAGTGTGAACATACCTGGGTCCCAACACAGTTCAGTCTGACATTCCACAGGTTTGCCATCCTGCACGTGCAGCAACTAGGATCATTATCTGGGCATTCAGACTATGGGGGGACTTTGGTCATAGATGAGACAGGGTTGGTGATAGAGAATACAAGACTCTGACAAACTTCCAAACTGCAGAGATAGTCCACATGGAAGGATCCAGGTGTCAAGATGGACACTCAGGGAAATCTTAGCCACCCCTAGCATTGGGCTCATGCATGAAATCTCTTGACCTTTCTGTGGCTTCCCTGTCCCCAGCAGGAGGTGCCTCCACCCTCCAATGTCCTGTAGCATGTTGAGCACAGAATTATAACTTGTAAACTCCCTGCCATTGACAAGCCTGGCCATAAAACTTCATTGTTCCTGATGGCAGTAGTCTGTTTCTTTAACCTTTGGCATCCTTCTTTCCTAGTGCTTCTATACATCTGGTTCTGGTAAATGAAAAGATTCACTACATGTACAACTGTGCTTTTTGTCCAGGCTGAGTTTTTTACTCTCAAACCCTCCTCAGCTGAGCTAGAAGAGACAAAGGCCCTTCCTGCAGAGAATCTCTTCCAGATGGAACAGGACAGTGCCCCCCCCCCAAACCCCTAGTGTCCAGGGAGGCTATCAGAGACAACCTCTTCCTGGGCTTGGCCAGCAAGCCCTGTGGAAGCCACCATTCAGGAGGGGACACTCCAGGAGACCAAGGTGGTACACAAGACCACCTCCTCAGCTTTACCTGGATCCCAGGCAGCACTTGGTTCTGAAACATCTTCCATGGTACAATGACAGCTCGTAAGAATGTGGGTTCTTGGTCTGGTGCAGCTTCTTCCTACTATTTTCAATACTTTGCTGTGTTTGCTGATGTTTGAGCAAACTGCAAAATCTTCAGTGAGGGAAGCCTTTTACATGCAAGTGTCCCTCAAAGACTGTAGACAAGGAAGAAGAGAGCTTCCCAGAGAATAAGGACCCCCTTCAAAGCCCCAGTGACCACAGCTTTATGGGGAAAGGATGCCAGGAGAGAAATGGAACAAAAGCTTCTGTCTCTTAATGAGGGCTTCAAATCCTTTAACTTTGAATGAGCTCACCTTCTTTTGACCCCCTAAAGAGGGTCTGGCAGGGTTAAGCAAGCCCCTTGGCCAGGCCTTGGGGTTGTCCTTCGAGTGTCACTATGCTGGCAGGAAATTTCACAGACACCCAGGCTGATTGTGGGAGATGCAGTTCTCCAGCAGGACTCCATAAGCCAATCCACCTGGCCACAGCAAGCCCTGCCAGGGCCGAGTTCTGGGCATGCATCTCTCACACACTGTCAAACTAAAACCAAAAGCCAGGCAGATGCCTATCTCCCCATTTTACAGAGGAAAAGACTACCTGAGACATAAAGGCTTAAGTTTCCACAATCCACATGACCCCAAAGTGTGTGGTCATAACATGTGTGGGCATAAATACCCCCAATGGCTACTTCTCCATCTGCCAATAGTAACCACCCAGTCAGTTCAGTTAAACTAGGGTGGACAGATTAGGCTATAGCTCTCATAATCTAATCATTTCATTCCTGAATAATTCTGCATCAATAGGAGCTTTGGAGGGATACTTCATATCCAAACCATAACATATTAAGTGGTCCAGTAATTCCTTTTTCCAGAAGATATAAACAGAGAGGCACTCACAGTATTATTATTATTATTATTATTATTATACCAGGGATCCAACTCAGGGACACTCAACCACTGAGCCACATCTCCAGCCTTATTTTGTATTTTTTTCAGGGTCTCGCTGAGTTGCTTAGCGTCTCACTGTTGCTGAGGCTGGCTTTGAACTCATGATCCTCTTGCCTCAGCCTCCTGAGCTGCTGGGATTACAGGCGAGTGCCACCATGCCCAGCACTCATAGCATTATTAGTAGCAAAAAAATAAAAATGAAAACAACCTAAAGTTCCTGCATCAGGAGCTGGGTTATGGGCCATCTGCCTGGCTGCTCAAGCAGGAAACCTTGAAGTCATCCTTTGTTTCTCCCTGACATTGAGTTAACAGTCAAGTCCTGTTGTTTCCGCCTCCTGTTTCAGGAATCTGACCACTTTCTGCATTTATTCCTCAGGGCTCTGCTTGGCCACAACTTCCTCAGTGATGCTGTGCCACCCGCTCTCAGCCACCACCCCCACTGTCTTGGGTCCCTCTGTTGTTGCTGGTGTAAGGCTCCAGCCTTTTCTCTCACACTTGTCCCCTTTGTAATGACTGCGCCCCACCTGGGCTTCTCCCACCAGATTAAAAGTCCCATGAGAGCTGGGGTTGCCAGCTGTCTTGTTTGCTACTATGTCCCCAAAGCCTATGACAGTGCCTGGCACATATGAGATTCCCCGAGGAATGAGCATGTGAAAAAAAGGATAGGATCCCTTCTCCAGCCATACTCTCCAAGAATCCATATGGCAAAATGCTCCTAACACAATTGTAAATGAGAAAAAAGTTTGCACAATGATATACACAGCATGACATTCACATTCTTATACATAAATATGTGTGTAAAAATCCAGATGAGAAGCACTAAATTGTTAGCAGTGGTTAG
Organism: Xerus rutilus; assembly: GCA_028644305.1. Taxonomy (NCBI): domain Eukaryota; kingdom Metazoa; phylum Chordata; class Mammalia; order Rodentia; family Sciuridae; genus Xerus; species Xerus rutilus. The sequence continues at coordinate 30,476,364 of CM053410.1, read as the reverse complement.
TTCTAGTCACTTTCTTTCTTTCTTTTTTTCCCCATGGATGAATATATTTTCCAGATATTTTAAAATAACCATACATTTCCTTTATAATCGTGAAAACAGTGAATAAGATAGAGTGAAGGATCTGGGACTTTGGGAATGAACCATAATTTGAGCTAAGGGTCTAAGCACTTGAAGCATCTTATGAAGTATTCACATTTGAACTTGGCCACGATGGATAACTATTGCAGCCATTGTTTCCAGATGGGCTCTGCAGGATCGCCAGTGATCCTGCTAACCGGCTTCTTCCTTCCTTGTGGGGACCCATTAGGCTGAGTGTAGTGATATGACAGGCAATGGTTTCAGAAAAAGAACATAAATTTCCTTTATCTTAACAAAAATTCAGGATAACCAAGTGTTGTCCCCCCACTTTTCCTAAGTCAAGACACTCACACACTCACATCATAGAAGCTCTCATAGGAGGCTTTTTTCCATGACCCCACTTCAGTGTCTCTCTTACTGTTTACAACAACAGTTGAAAGGTGCCAGTGTGACAGCCAGCAGGCCAAAGTTCCTGGGCTTGGGAATTGTGTGGCTCTGGAGCTAGCACACAGATAGGGAGTCCCTGGCTGGGCACAGGATTGGGCCTGGTGGAAGCATCATCTGCAAGAACTTGGAGAGTGTCCATGGCTTCACATTTTTGATCCAGACCCTAATTTCTTGTATTTCCTTGACTGCTTGGTGTCTCAGTTTTCCCATATGTCCAGCTGGAATTTATACATCTGAAATATTTTTTAAGAGATGGGGCCTAGTGGGAGGAAGTTAGGACATTGAGGGTTTGCCCTTGAAGGGAATATTGCGACACTGGTCCCCTCCTGTCTCTCTTTGCTTTCTGATTGCCATGAGGTGAGTTGGTTGCTGCATCACCTGTTCCTGCTATAATTATGCTGCCTCACCAAAGGCCCAAACAAGCAGGGTCAGTTATCACAGGTGGGAACCCCTGAAAACATGAACGAAAAGAAACCTTTCCTGTTCTAAAGTCAATTATCTCAGGTATTTTGTTACAGTAACAGAAAGTGGACTAAGGATCCATCCTTCTGCCCTTCTGCCTGCAGGTTTCTCTTAAGCAGATCAACGTAAGAGAAATGGAATAGAAAGAAAAGGGATGTTCATCTTAGAGAAGAGAAAGAGGACAGGCTGGTGGGGCATAAGGGCAGATTTGTTCCATGTGGATTCCCAGGGAAGAATAATTCAGGCTGCTGGCAGGAAAAAGCCAAGTGTGTGCTTAACCAAAAAAAAAAAAGGAAAGAAATGAAACTTTGAAGAACAAAAAGTGATCCAAAAGCCAGCCTTGAAAGGCAGTACTGAGTCATCTAACCCTATGAATATTTTAGCAGGGCTGAACTGAACACAGGGCAGCTTTGGCAGGGGGATTCCTGTATTACATTGGAGACTTAAATGAAAAACTTTAACTTCCTCTCAACTCTAAGAACCTGTTTCTGCCACTTGGCCTATTCACTTTTGGAACTGTCTGAACATAATATATAATTCATCCTCAACACCATTTTGTCTAGGTCCTGTCAGAGCTGTAGTTGCCAGGGGGTCTCCTTCCCTAATTACCTGAAGAAGTGGACATTTGTCTTGTTCATGGCTGTCTTTAGCTCCTTATTACAGAAAAAGCTCACAGTATGAGTCCTGCTTTCCCAGAATAAAATCAGAACTCAAATTCCCATCCTCCTGAGCAGGAAGAATGAGGTTTTGTGGCTTAGGCCCACGCTTCAAATGCTTCTGTGCAAAACTTGAACTTGGAAGTGAATAACCCTCTGTTAGTCAGCTTTTCATTGCTGTGAGAAAATATCCAACAAGAACAATTAAAGGAGAAAACATTTATTCTGGGCTCATGGTTCCAGAGGTCTCTGTCTATGGTGGGCTGGTTTCATTGCTGTAAGCTCCAGGTGAGGCAGAACATCATGGTGGAAGAGTATGGCAGAAGGAATTTGCTCATCTCATAGCAGCCAGGAAGCAGAGACTGGGGGAAGGAGCTGAGGGAAGACGAACTTTCCAGGGTATGTCCCCAGTGACTCATCCCCTTCAGTCATGCTCCTCCACCTGCCCACAGTTACCACACAGCACAGTGGTCCTTTGAAATTATTAATCCACCAAATGGATTAGTTCACAACTCTAATAATCTAATCATTTCACCTTTGAGCATTTCTGCATTAACACAGGAGCTTTTAGGGGACATCTCATATCTGAACCATAACAAACCCAAAGGGGAAAAAAACAGGGCAAGGAAGAGTCATCCTGGAGCATCAGCATGTTTGGGGTGATGGTAATAACATTGGCTTTCAGAAGTGGCAGTGGTCACTGTCTCGTAGACATCACAAGGTCAAGTTCTGGGACTGGATATGTCATTAGCTCTAGCAGAGGTAGCATTTGCCATCAAGCTGGTTTCTGGTGTCTAGTGATTGCAAGTGGCAGAGGCTACTGTAATTGACTCATCAAGGTCTGGGGTAGGGTTTGGCAGCACTCCTGGAAGTTTAGCCTCAACATCAGTTCTCATCTGCCTGTGACTCTGTGTACTTCCTAGTGTCACCCGAGAACATTGTAATCACATATATTTTCTCTTGTGTTTAGGCACACACAGAGCTAGACTGTGTAGCTGCATGGCTCCTAGGTGTGGCCACATGGCTGCATTCTGACCAACAGCATGCGGGGGGGAAGTGATGGACTTCTATGCTTGGTTCTTAAACCCTCTGCAATCCTCCATGCTCTTATCTCCTAGCAGGGTGTAGAGGACCCAGTGGGTCCAGATCCCTAGAAGATGGTGAAGCCACTAGAAGGAAGAACCCTGGGCCCTTAAATCAACTGAGTCAATGTGAACAGGAAGTCAATCCCTTGTTGTTTTAAACCACTTTGATTTTGCCATTGTTAAAGGGTTGGTCCATCTTGACTAGTACACCATGAATTCATTTTCTGGTGGACTGGCCAAAGTAGATTTCATTTCTCAGATTTCAGAACTCTGAGTGTTTCGCTTCCCTATTTGATCTACTATGGAGAGCTCTAAAGTGCAGATTTGATGGTCACATCTGCACACAGGTCCTGCTTCTCTCAGAATTGGAGGCACTGGGCTCATCTTAGCTTCTCCTTGTAATGCAGAATAGAAAGAAGAGAGCCATCCTGTCCTTCCTCATGCCCAAGTCACAGAAGCTTCCCTGAGGGAAAGTCAGTTCTCCACTGCTTCTCTGCTCTCTGGTCATGGTAGGGACCTCTGCTTTCACTCCTGGCTCCCTGCTAGAAGCTGAGGGAAATCAGCCATGTGTGCTTAGTGACTCTGAACTCCACATAGGAATTCCTGCTCCCTCCTCTTGATTTTAAGGTGAAGTCAGCTCAGGATCAGGAGCCCAGAGAGCTGCTTTAAAGGAAACTTTTGGTACCTAGCTGAAATCCCTTGGGTCTGTCAAGCCAGTTCACCCTTTGAGTTCGCTACCCATCCACAGGGGTAGGTCCATAGCACCAATTAGTATCATGTGACTGGCCCTCTGGCCTCAGTTGACTGGACCAGGGCTAAGCATGTGATCCAAGCTGGGCTAATCCAGTATTTTATGCCGCGACTCTGGAAGTGCAGTTTTAGGGCAACTCTCTTGTTGAAACATAGCAGAAGTAAATGTATAAATGGGGTGGGTGGTAGGACCCTCTTGTATCCCACCTTCTGTCCCATGTGGACTGAAAAACAGCCCTAGAGGAAGCCAGTCTGCAAATAAAAATAAAGCAGCAGGAATGGAGAAAAAAGGTAAGAAAAAGGAGAAAGGCCAGCTGTGTCAAAGCTCGTGGGCCCACGAGCAATTCCTTTATCTATAAAACAAATTTGCTCTAGTTTACTTAAGCTAATTCAAATTAGTTTGTAAAGTGTAAAATGTAAGGACCTTAACCCATACAGGAAGAAGTAGAAAATGCTCCCCCACACTTTATCACCTCCTGGGAGCCTCAGCACCTTCTGGGCTTGTCAGGAGCTAAAAATTATTCCAACAAAACCTGGGGAAAATAGGTGGTTGGAGACATCTCTACAGATGTGTTGTAAGTAGAAAGGACATGGCCATTTCCCTTGTCCAACAGCCTCACATTATAGCAGAGCAAACACAGAGAGCCCAGAGAGGTGGAGTGACTTCCCCAGGACCCCACAGTCAGTGGTGTTGGGAGCTAGAACTCTTGTCCCCTCCTCCCAGCTGCAGGCTGAGCAAAACCCCAACCCTGGAAGCCCGTTTCGAATTAGCATCCGTTTTCCATATTCGGCCTGGGGCGCAGGGGCCAGGCTAAGTAAGCACATGTTGCTAGGCTGGCGACAAATGACGCGGCTAATTCTCTTCGCCCGGATGGTCTCCGATCCCCAGGGACGAGCTGTCCCTGAGCACAGAAGCAGACGCGGGCCTGGCCCCAGGAGCAGCTGCAGAGGCCGGGCCCACTCTGGAAGACGCTGCGGGGCGAGAGGCTCAGTGTCCCCACCCAACCCTGTACCTCACAGACAGCGGCACTCGGCCGCCAGGTGAGGACCAGCCCCTCCAGGCCTTTCAGAGTTAATTAGCCTTCATGAATATGGATGCCACCGCCGATTTAATACGGTTGAGAGGTCATAACCTGACCTCAGCGAGGCGTGCATAAAGAAAAGGCTACTTTTCTCAGCTCGGTTCCTAATTGAAAGGCCGAGTTGTCAGACGAAGCGCAGTGGGTGTGATCATGCCGCCACCCCGGTTCTCTGCGCACAGGGGACAGTGACCAGGAGCAGTGGCCCTAATTACCTACAGGTATATACAGGCCGCTTGCTGTTCTCAGTGAAGTGTCGCTGTAATGGTATCTGAACTGGGAATTGATTCTGGAGTTTTCCTTTTCCATGATGGTTTTCATTTCCTGTAATTTAGAGCTGGAAGCATTTATGGAATATCACATGGTTTTCGTTTACACAGGAAATCAGCTGCAGTTGTGAGAAGATACTGACTTACTTTTTTTGTTTGTTTTTTAAATAGAGAGAGAGAGAGAGAGAGAGAGAGAGAGAGAGAGAGAGAGAGAGACTGACTGACTAGCTTGCATTTGGTTTTGAAATAGTTTTCCTTTTGGATCCGAAGTCACTGTTCTCCAAAGTGAGCTATGATTACAAGGAAAGCAGCAGTTTATTTCTGACACGTGGTAATCACTTTCTGTGAAGCAAACCCAGCGCCAATAGATATTTTGCTTTTTTTTTTCCCCCAGAGCCAAGGAGTGAGCCAAGGGCGGGGGGTGGGGGCGCAGCTGCTGGCTGCTTCCCTTCTGGGACAGGAACGATTTCCAAAGGAACGCAAGGGACACAGGCTGAGATACCAAAACAGATTAAGCCGAGAACCAGGCCGCCTTTGGGGTTTACTTTACACACTCCCAGAGAAAGATAGCATTCACTGTCCAAGTTAGCCTATTATGATCACTGTTTAAAACCTGAAAATAGCAAATGTCACCACCGGTTCAGTTCCAAGAACCACACTGTAAAAGTCTCTTCTTAATCTAGTTTCAACCAGTCTCCCCAGAAATCATCAGAGAACTGCAAAGCTCCATAACAGACACTGAGAATGATGCGGAAGAATTCGCGATGTGTTTTTTAATCAGTGCCCTATGGCTGCCACTGCTAGAAGCACCCCATAAAGGCAGCACACTTCTATTTACCGCCGTCTCTCCCTAGGCTCCTTTGGAGCTATTTCTCATTCTTCACCTCCAGCTCTGAGGGCAACTAGTCCGCCCTGGGCAATAGCACCACCCTGTGGCCAGCATCCCTTCCCTAGCACTTCATCGTACCCTCTTTTTTCAGGGCCCTGGACAATCCGAGTGGGTGAGTGCCGGGCGGAAGGAGACTGCTTTTAAAGTTCAGAGTGCCCCGCCTGGCTTCAGGGTGGCGCGGGAGCCCCCTTTTTTCCTTTTTGTTCCTGGAATGCGCTGAAACCCAGGGGATCAGTGGCTCTCCTTTCATGTCCTCTACTAACATTCCACAATTACAGATCCGTTTCTTTGATTTAAGGTTTAGCTCCCAATTAAACGAAAAGGGCTCTTGAAGAGATATAATCCAGGCACCTATTTTAGGGTGAACCAGTTCATTATCTTTTCCCAAGGCTAAGTGGGCTCCTAGAGAAGGGAGAAAACAAAGAGATCCAGTGAGGGCAGGAGCCAGACTTTAGGTCATTTTTCAAGGGCAGGGGCGTGTCATTCCATGGGACTAGGAGGTGGTGACATGGTACCTCTAGGAGTCTGGGTAAGGACAGAGTGCTGCGTACATTTCAGAGATGGGGAGGGAGCTCTCACAGTATGTCTGGTCCTTATTGGGCCTGTAGGACCCAGGTGGACCTTGATGGTTGCTGTGTCCCTGAGCAGCTGCTACCCATTTCATTGTGACTTTTAGGCAGCCTCACCATGACCATCTTCTTCCGCCCCTCTCCCCCAGCCCATAAAACCAACAGCCATCTGTGTGAACATGAGCCCCACACTTTTATGGGCTGTCTAGTGGTGGCTGCAGACAAGTGGGGGATGAAGGCTTATTGCTGCAGTTCTTCCAGTCTCCAAATATTAAACTATGTAACACGATCCATTCTCTGAAACTAAATATTTGCAAGGACACTCAGCAACCACCTGGCTACCAAATCTCTTGATCAAGCAGGTTAGTTATTTGTGCTATGAAAACTCCACGTGGGGATTTTTCTCAGCTTCCAGGGATCAGAAAGCAATGCTCCCTTCCATGACACCGGGGAGCCCACCCTGGCTTGTCCTGCTTCTGCAGGCAGGCCCTTATTTGGGGTGCACAGTTGGGCCTGTGAGCTGAATGAAAGAAACCCTGTTCCTTTTTGAATGGTGGCTCTGCTCTCTATCTGAGACCGTTTTCCTCCCAGGAAACTGCATTGACCTCATGTTGCTTATTACCTAATTGATGAACTATTTGCATCAGCATGATGCTACTTTGAGCTTTTGTTGAGGAGCTCAGGGAGTGAGGAGGTTGTGGACTGCAGCATCTTCTATGGCTGGTGCAACCACCTAGTACCTTTTGAGAAGTATCCACTCCCTCTCTCTATTTTGATTTGAGAGAGGTTCCCAGTGAGTTGCAGGCACATCTCTCTGTTCTATACCCTTCTAAGTCCCCTTGGCCAGACCATCTGGAAAACGGAAGGATTTTCTGAGGCAGAGAGGTTTTGAGAAGAACCTCTCTCCCTTCCAATCCCACAGACATCTGAGCAACTCCATGTTCCTGGCTAAATGTGAGACTGTCCCTTAGGACCTGGGCAGGCAGAGGCTGGGGTCTCACTCAGATAGCCACTCCCTCTCCTAGAGAAAATCTTCTGTGGAAGGGTGAGTGAGCCGCCAGGGGCTCCTGCACCTATGGCTTCACATCTTGGGCTCAATTTTGCGTACATCAACATTTCAATATGTATTTATTCCTGTTGCATTCACCAGAAAGGGGGATGGGGAGCCTAGCTGGAAATATGCCAGAATGAGATATGTAATGATGTTGTTTAGCAGCAACTATGTCATTCTGTGTTGTTGACAGTAAAATAAATTAACATAATAAACATAATTTGCTCAAAAAACGGCTAAGGGAAAGCAGATGGTTAGCACATTCCGGCAGGACCTGTTGGTCCAAGTTTGCACGGATGTTTAGACGTTTGTGCTGCCTGCGACAGATGCTTTCTCAGGTTCCAGGCGCTCCCACGTGATGGGCACGGGCCGGGGTTGCAAGTCCGGGAGCCGGCGCCTCCCAGCTGCGGGATCTGGTTCCTGGAAAGGGGGCGCATGGCTGCCGCGCGCAGAGCGGTGGGGGACTACAGCCAGTCCAGCGCCCGGCGTCCGGCTGGCCACCCCGTGGCGCGGAGCCGGGACCTCCAAGCGCCAGGGCCATTAGCATTCACGGCCTGTCGCCTACCCAGTGCCCATCCTTTGTGCGCCTGGAACAAGGGAGCTTTCTTCCGGGGAGGAGGATGGCGCTGAAGCTCTCCAGCTCCTGCCGGCAGGCATCCATTGGCTTCCGGAGCCAGTGGGCTTCTATTCTGCCCTCAGTTCCTGTACCCATAGCACCGGAAGGAGGAGAAAAAGTTATTTTTGCAGAAGGCTCTGTGGTACCTGTTGGTTTCTCGGTTCCTTCCCAGTTTGAAGGGGCTGAGACCTCCTGGTCACTGCCATCCTGGGTCCTGGTGGTCCTTGCTCCTAAGCACATAGACTTGATATGTGGTGTAGTCTCGCAGGCAGGTGCATTTTTCCTCAGGGCAGAGGTGAAAGCCAGGCTTCCAGAAAGCTGAGTTCAAGCAAAGAACCATTTAGAGGTTGCTCGGAGCTCTACTCAGAAACTCACCTCACTACCCCCAGGCAGCAGGAGGTACCAGGGGCTCCCTGCCAGGCAGTGCTGGGGATACCAGCCCCCACAATTGCAAAGGGGAACTGTTTGCATTCCTGAGAATTAATTCCCTTCCTGACCCAGGCACTTCCATATTCAAAGCCCCTAGATACTGGAGAGTTCAGAGAAGGGCAAGGCATTGTATCTGGTAGCAAAGAGCGTATGGTAGGAGACTCACTGGTTGTAAAATAACCAGAAAGAGGCACACCCTATTATAGGATGGTTTGCATTCCCTCACTGCTCCACAACTTAGCTGTTGACATTGCACGGTTAACCTGAGTTCTGAAGCCTCAATATAGGTGGCATAGCACTGTGCTGGCATGTGCTGCACTCACTACGTGGCAGCCATTGTTAATACTGACTGCAAAATCAGATGGTGATGTTGGGAAGGACAGCATTTCCTCTGGGTGAAAGGATAATTAGGACTTTATCCAAGTGTCTAATGGGCTCCTCAAAGACAGCATGACTAAGTCTTGAAGATCTGTCCCCAGGTTTGCTTCTTACTGGATTTCCCCCACTGCCATAAAATATCTCCATCTGCCATGATGTTTATCAAAAATTTGGAAGTCATATTTTGATTCCTTCTTTTACCAAACTCACATCAAATTCAAAGTCCTGACAACTGTGTGTCACCAAGCCATACCATTGTCCCCTCCTTCTACAGCCATCTTCCTCTCCCCAGGTTTCCTTCAGCAGCTCCTGAAAAGCTGATCTGCTTCATCCTGTAGCCCCTAAATTAGAACATATCTCTCATCTGCTTAAAACCCACTCTGTCAGGCCAGATTCTCTGGGAAGTAGAGGGCAAGATGGAGTTAGAAAC
>CM053410.1:30300694-30466676 GCA_028644305.1 Xerus rutilus | reverse complement strand
AAAGAGTTAGGATCTGGGAGTTTGTAGGCCTCAACTCAGCTCCTCTGGTGCCTTAAGCAAGGACGATAAGAAAATCGAACAGGGAAAGTGCTTTAAAGACTCAGGGTGCCACACCCCAGAAAATCGAACAGGGAAGTGCTTTAAAGACTCAGGGTGCCACACACTGAAGGCATTTATTCTGGATCTGAACTATTCAGGATTTTAAGCATAATAAGTAGCATGATTTGCTAACAAGCTAATGAAGGATAGATTAGAACCTCTTGGCACAAGCCTGTAATACCAGCACTTTTGGGAGGCCGAGACTGGAGAATCACGAGTTCAAAGCCAGCCTCAGCAATGGTGAAACACTATGCAACTCAGTGAGACTCTGACTCTACATAAAACAAAAATAGGGCTGGGGATATGGCTCAGTGGTTGAGTATCCCTGAGTTCAATCCTGGGTACCAAAAAAAAAAAAAAAGGATCTTGAAAAATTCTTTAGCATAAAAGGACCTTTTTTTGATGTTTAGCACAGAAGCCAGGCTCACCTGTTGGTAATTTAGTTGCTATCAGCAGACTTGGTTCTAGAACATTCCAGCACTAGGATAGTCTGAAGGTTGATGTTCCTCCCAAATTCATATTTTGGAATACCAAATGTGATAGTATTAAAAGATGAGGCTTTTGGGAAAGTGAATAAGTCATGAAGGATCCATCCTCAAAAAGGATTAGTGCCCTTATAAAAGGCTGAAGGGAGCTGCCTTGTCCCTTCTGCTTCGAGAGGACACACAAGAAGACATCTTTGAAGCAGAGAGCAAGCTGAATCTGGTGATGCCTTGGTCTTGAATTTACTTCCCTCCAGAACTATGAGTAATACATTTTTGTTGTTTATAAATTACTCAGTCCAAGGTATTTTGTAATAGCAGCCCAGATGAATTAAGACAAACAGTCTGCTCTGTGGCCTCGGGCAAATTACTGAATCTCCTTGGGCTTGTTTCTCCAGCATTGAACTAAAGGGGGTTTTGTTTCATTTTATTCTTTGTCCATAGGGGAAAGTGGAATATGTGTGGAAATGTTAAGAGATGTTACCTGTGGAGAGTAGAATCATATTCTCCTTGCCTCATGGTCCCAGAAAGGTAGCTGCCATCCTGCCTCTACTTCAAGCCTTCCCCAGGGCCATAGTGGTGATGAGATGGGAGGCAGATGATAGAGATGGAGAAAAGCAAGCCCCCTCCAATGCCCAATTTAAGATGCCACAGAGTATACTTCTGTAGAAAAATGCTTAGGTGATTCTGTGGAGGCAGTGGGAGGGTAAACCGTTGTGAAGTTCTTTCTGACATTTACAAATGTTTTCAATTGATCCTTATATACCTCCAAATAAGCAAAACCTCCTTGCTGGAACCACACCCAAGAACAGCCTTAAAACCCTTGAAATTTCCAATTATCCTAAATCCTCCTGACTAGCAGAACATGGTCCTTCCAGTACTGTATGTACTGTGCTAGCGAATCATCCCAAAACTATTACAAAAATCTTAGCCTGAGCATAGCAGCTGTGGCACAGATGTTCTGCACAGCGGCTGGAGCATGTTTAGCATCAATAAACACCATCTCTGAGAAATAAAACCTGAGAGTTGAGCTGGAAATGGTGATAACAAGAGCCACGAAGACCATTTGCAGGGAGGTGGAAGGAAACATGGAACTGAGAGTGGACACTGCCTGCCTGCGTGCAATGCTCCCGTTCAGAGCACGCTGTGATGAAGGTGCTGAGTGTTGCCAGTCCCAGGCTCAGCTCTTGGTGCCACATGGCCAGCTTACTTTTAGGGATGGAAGTCCAGAGCTATGCACTAAACATGAGCACCCCAATTTGTGCTTCCCAAGCCATAAGTCCACCCTTCAGCATTTTGTCTGTCAGATGTCTCTGAAGATTTAACTCTGCAAGTGCTGATCTCGGAAGCAGTTCAGGCTGGACTCAGCTCCAGATGTTGTGGACTGGCCACAGTCAGTTTAAAAGCAATAATCTCCAGGACACTCTGTTAATATCTCCCTGATTTTATTTTTGCCAGAGCACCCGTTAGAGAGAATAAACTGCTATGTTGAACCTCCAAGATCACCAGCTGTTACCGGCAAGATGATCAAGCAGTTCACATGCCAACCAACAGGGGATGTTGAAGCCAGAGCTTCATCTCAGAGAGCCAATGGACTTGAGCCTGGAAGGGACCTAAGAGTTGGGTCCAACTTAATCCTCATTTTGCAGATGTAGAAACCAGGACCAAAGCAGTGACATGACTGTCCAAGGTCATATGGCCACGTAGAAGAAGCCAGAATTGGACACAGGATTGATATTGATGTCAAAATCCATTTCCCTTTAGTCCTGCCGGGTTTGTGTCCCATCTTTTAAGTGTAAATCATTGTGAAGTGATCAGTACATCCTCAATTAAAGGAAAATTCTTCAACTATTATCCTGACATTAAAATAAACAAACAAATAAGAGTAAAGAAAAAGTGGTACACCAACCCTGAGGCCTTGAGTTAAAATGTTCTCCAGCTCTGATATGGGAAGAATGCAAGAAGATGGGATGAGGCCTGGTAACACACTCCAACGACATGTGTCCCTAGGAAATAGCAAGGAAGTAGCAATCTAGGGGCCTCCAAACTGCTTTGAAAGGTTTAAGATTCCAGAAGGTCTTGCTTGGATCTATTTCAGTCTATGCCAAGGTGAGTCAGGGTCCCATATTAGAATATCATGCACTGCTCTGAATGTGGTAGGCAGGTCCAAGGAACATACCTTCCAAAGGATGGCCTCCTCAGGCCCCCTGAGAAAGGCTTCCTTGAGCCTATTTTCAGGAAGACAAGGATATAATTTGTGCTTTCTGATCTGTTATCCTATGATTGTCTTTTCCACCTTCTGGTACCACTTGGAGAACTACCTCTAGCCTCAAGAGATGTCCTCTCCCTACCCGATCCCAGACTCTGGATGGAAACCCTTTCAAAGTCCATTATCAACATTTCACTTGCATCAGGACTTCTTTTAGGTAACATGCCAGGTCAGCCCTAAAGAGGTCAGAACTTATGACCTCTCCTAGTAAGAACCAGGAGGCCTCAGCTACACTCTAGCCTAGGGTCACCAGGTACTCAAAAATTCTCTTCTTAAGGTCCCAGCAATATTGAGGCAGCAGCATCTGGTTTATTTTGTTATTTATTTAATCCTAGTTTGCCTAATAACTCTCAGCTTTTTAAGAGTCACCAGCAAGAAGCATCTTTCTCAGGACTCTGAAGCTACAAGTTTGCAGAAATGTTTTTCTCTTCTAGGAAGAGAAAAAAGAATTGTAATTCTGGTAGGAAGTGAGGATGCAAAGACACTTGCACAAGGACAGCTTCTGTCTTTTTATCTTTTCAGTGATGACAGCCCCATAATGAGATGAGGAGTGGGACGGATGGCCCAGAACACTGGGGCATGCGATGCTGAGGCTCATGGAAGGCAGGGCTTGAAGCATCCATCCTCTTTAGCTCAACCTACTTCCTTCAACTATGCCCCTCCTCCTATGGTTTCTACCACATCCCAATAGTCTTTTCAATAATGAACTGTCAGTTGGTGAATCCATGGATGAAATCAGAGCCCTATAATCCAATCATTTCCCCAAAGCTCTACCTCTGAGTATTGCTGCATCAAGGACCAAGCTTTCAACACATGAGCTTTTGGGGAACATTCCAGATCCAAATCATAACATTGCCCTTGGTAGATGCAGGTTCCTATTAGAACAATGGTTCATCAGAAAATGTCCCTTTGCAGAGGAGGAATGGTATACTTTATAAAGAACATCTTGGAGGGCTGGAGCTGTAGCTCAGTGGCAGAGTGCTTGCCTCACATTTGCAAGGCACTGTGTTCTATCCTCAGCACCACATAAAAATAAACAAATAAAATTAAGGCATGCTGTCCATCCACAACTACAAAAAAATAAAATAAAAGAAAGGAATATCTTAGAAAGAGGAAGCAACTCAACTAAGTTGAGCAAAGCTGGTTCTCCTCTGGACCACTCAGGTAAGTCTGGGGGCAGGCATGCTGACCAGGGGTCACCATCACACTGATGTTTGACCAGATTTCTGCGTGTATTTGTGCCTGTCTGTTCACCCTGCACTAACTTAAATTGTTGCAGGCCAGAAAGAATTCCCAGAGTGTCTTTACCTGAGTTTTCAGAAGGCAGGACAGCACTCAAGAGCCCTTCCTGCCCTGGGCAGGTGTGCTAGGGCAGGTGGTTGAGTCCTCACAGTAGTGCCCATCCTTCCTTCCAGAGCAACTTCACTTGGCTGGTTGTGCAGAGGACTGGCCAGGAAAACCTTTGCCCAGGTGAGATGTACATTTGGGGTGCCAGATTTGCAGGTTTATTGGATTAAATGAAACTCAATTATTAGTGAGACCAAAGGCCAAGGCTGGGCCTATGGGAAGGTCTGGGGTTTGGTGTTGGGCATGAATTATCTTAGGTCAGAATCTCCCCCTCCTGGCTTCTGCTTACTGCTCTTGGAAGACCAAGGCACTGGCCCGTCTCACCACGGGCAGGAGCTGCAGGGCTCCCTTCTTTGTCTCTTGCTAAGCTCCAGCCAGCATTGGTCAGGGTCCTTTCGCCCCTCAGCATGGGTCCTGGATGGAGCTGAGGGAACATTCCCCAAAACAAGCACTTCCCCAAGCCCTGTGGATTAATAACTGCCATTTAAAAATAATTAGAAGTGATGGAGAATTAATTTCAGAAATAACTCTGGCCAAATAACTCATTAAATGGAATCTCCCTGGGTGTCACTTCTGCTCAACGTCAGACTCTGAGCACTCGTGAAAAGCAGTGCTAAGTTTGATCAAAGTTTCCAGTCAGAATCTTAGCCTTCTTTGGTTGTTTTTCTTATTCTGGGTTATTGGATGTCCCGGCGGAGTCCTCTTCAGGCTGGGGTTCTAGGGAGTCCCACAGGACTTGGGTAGAGGGTACCTTGTGTTTTTCCCTCAGGGACCAGAAGCAAATGAGAAATTCTTGTTTCTATGTTCATGTTCTCCCTGATATTTTCTCCCATTTGTTGGACAAAATGCCGATGTGGGAACCCAAAATCCAAGCAACCAGGACATCTTCGTGATGCCTCAGCATCAGTCCACAGGTAAACTGGAAGCTGAAGTTACTCAGGGGCTGTGAACGGTCTTCTGGGCTTCTGTCCTTTGGAAGTGTATGGTGGAACAGTGATTCCCTGAGGGTATACGCACACCAGTGGAGGTCTATCGAGTGAGAGGGTGAACTTGGAACGGAAGTCAACCATGCCATAAAGGTGTTCAAGAGCCAGAAGGAGGTGGTTTGGTGGACTACTGTTTTCTTCTTCCCCTTCTATTATGGGCAGCAGCTGGCTCTGCTGGTGCCAGCTGTGTGGGCTCTTGGGAGCAGGCCGGTAAGCTGGACACCACAGACCCCAAGAGCTGTGATCCAGTGCCCCACCCTTTGGCGGCTCCTACCCCAGCTGGAGAATAGGATGTGTGTACCACAGGGGAATAAAAAACAACAAAATCCCTCCATTGACAGTGGAATGTGATGTTGAATGAATGGTTTGCACAATCATTGTTCAAAAGAGGGAGAAAGTCCTCATTTTGTGATCCTAGAAATTGTTCACAGAGGAAGTGAGATTTAAGCTTTGTCCTAAAAACATGGTAGAATGTGGGGGAGATGGCCTGCTCTGTGAGTAGTGGGTGGGGTGGGACAGCAAGAATGAATACCCATGGGGACAGTACGGGGTGCATCAGGACTGTGAGTACCCCGTGAGTAGGGTGTGGAAGGGTAGAAGGAAGGAATCAGGCTAGTAGGTGCATCAGGCCCAACCTTGCAGGGCCTTGAAGACTAATTTAATGTGACAGAAATTTTGTTCTGACGGAGGTGATGAGATCAGAGTGTAGGTCCAGGGCTCTAATGATGGAAGGACCACAGGAGACTGTCTACCACTCCTGTGTTGACAGTGTGACATGGGAACTATGGTTCTGGGGTATAGAATGGATTGTGGAGGTGCAGAATACTCTCCTCAATCTGTAGCTCTGAGCTACTAGAGGATACATCATACCCTCAAAAGTTACTGGTAGGTATTGGATTATAAGTGACAGAAGTGCTCTGAATAACAGTGACTTAAAAGGTTTATTTTATGTCGTGTTTTAAACTTTCAGGGATTATATTGTGTCCTGAGATTCAAATTGCTTCTCACTTGTTCATCTGAAGTGCATGCCTTTTATTCCCAACAGCTCCTCATGGTCTAAGATGGCTGCTGCAACTCCAGCTTTCACGTTGTCATTCAAGTCAATAGGAAGGAGGAAGAGATGATGTAGAATTTTGGAAGACTAGAGATGGCTATAGATTCTCCCATTAACGAGTGTGGTTTACACTTTTGGCCATTCATTATGCCAAAGTTTTTTTATTCTCATTTTTCAGTTACATAGTAAATACAACTCCTTTGGAATCACTAATTCTGTGACAAGTTCAGCAATCCTAACAGCCCTCTGAAAACTCATTTACCTCTGTAGTCTTTAAAGTGAATATTATACTTTCAATGTATGTTTCCCAGACTGGTAAATTTCTCCTCTACTCCCCAAAATGACTCTTAGTCTTTGCAATTCTTTAAGCACATGAGGTGATTTGAATCAATTAATTTTAGATAATTTTCAAATAATGTATACAATGAAATGTCCAGATCTTCATTGTACTACTGAATGAGAGTGACAGTCACATTCATGACCACTCCAGCATAGACATAGGACATTCTCATCACCTCAGAAAGATCTAAGGGAACACTGCTCTTGAGTCATCCCCCACCTCCATCTCCCACACAGAGTCAACCACTTCTATCATGGTTTTCTTATTCTTCTGTGGTGAGAAAATGAAACTTAAAATGATTTTATAATTTAAAGCTGAAAAAAATAGCATTAAGAACCACAAATCTCCATGTTGTCTGCAGGTTCTCTTTTTGTTCCAGTGATTGAACTCAGGAGCACTTGGTCACAGAGCCACATCCCCAGCCCTATTTTGTATTTTATTTATAGAGACAGGGTCTCACTGAGTTGCTTAGTGCCTCGCTGTTGCTGAGGCTGGCTTTGAACTCACAATCCTCCTGCCTCAGCCTCCTGAGCCACTGGGATTATGGCATATGCCACCATGCCTGGCTACAGGTGCTCTTAATATGCTTCAATCCTCTATCAAAATTTTTCTGATATGTGATAATAAACAATGAAAAAAAGAAGAAGTGTGATTTATGTCTCTGCCCTTGAATTGGTGGCTACTTTGTCCACTGGAAGATGGCAGTAGTGATATTATACCAGTTTCTAAACCCAAGCCTTAAGAAAATGGCAGCTTCTACCCTCTCTAGGAACATTCTCTTTGATGCCTTGAGCTGTCATGTGATGTACCCAACCACTCTGCCATGCTGGAGAGGGCATATGTAGGAGCTCTGGTTGACAGTCTCAGTTGATCCTAGCCATCCAGCTATTTCTACCAAAACATCAAATATGTGAATTAAGCCATCTAGGCCCCTGTAGAATAGCCTATCCACTATCAGAATATCACCAGGTGGCCTCAGTGGAAGAAAAAATCCTGTATCACCCAGTTGAACTCTCTCCATGTTTCTGATCAATAAAATTGTGAAAAACAGTAGAAATGATTGTTGTTTTTGGATTGTAAACACTAAATTATGCAGAAAAAAAGGTAACCAGAACAGAATTTGCTACTTGGAGGTGGGTTGCTGCCATAACAAAAAACTCACACATTGCAATGACTTTGAGGTGAAGCACTGAGCAAAAGCTGGTGCTTCACTTCAAGAAGATTGTTAGTAAAGCTATTGAGGAGAGCTTGGAGAAACGGAAGGAAAATGTTACTGGAGGCTAAGAGAAATTTGGGCCATGTTGTTACCCAGTGAACTAGTGATCTGGTTGAGGAGACTCCAGGCAGAAGATAGAATGTACTACTAGCTTCTTTTAGCTGCTGTAAGCTATAACAAGAGATTAACTCAAGAGGGAACTATTATAGTGCAGAGTGGAGTTCAGAGATAATATAAAGGAGCCAGGATTTTCTAGCTGTGATAACAAATGTATTTCTCATCCCCATCCTCTTTCAGCATAAGCCTCAGATTAAGAAATGGACAAAGATCAAATCTTGGTACCACCTAGCCTGAGGCTGATGGTCTCATTCATGTGGTTGTAAGCCTTTTAAAAAGATCTCTAGGTGTAGAAGGAGCTGATTTGAAAAGAAATGGTACTTTTGTTTAATGGAATTGACCATCAATGGATTGATATGTAACCCATAGAACTTTTAAAGGAATTGTATCAGATTGAACTGAAAAGGCAAATAAAATGCAAAAAGAAAAGAGACCTTTGGACACCAGGCTTCTAGAATGGGAAAACAGTCTGAGAAGGCTACTCAGCTGCAAGATATTCCATTTCCTACCAAGAAACAGAGTCCAGAGCCCCCGGGGAGTCATTCCTAGAGGGCCGGGCTTTGCTTTCATTAGGGAACTGGGGCACATGTTCTTGACTGAATTTCCAGATTGCTATGAACCAATCAATGCTAATGTGTCCTCTCTCTTCCTCAATTTTGTGCTAAGTGTGTAAATTGGAGTCTTCCAATTCTGATATTACCATTGTTGGTTGATCAGGAGTTGAGAGGCAGCAGTCATTGTTTCTCTGGTTCGTAGGTCTTTAGCACAAGAAGAACCAGATTTGATGAGCTAGTTCCTAAAGAACCTGCTACTGGAGATGAGATCCTGACCCTTCAGCCTGAGTCTGGAGCTGTGATGGGGAGAGACTTTGTGGGGGAAGGTCTTTGTAATCCATAGGTGGAAATAATGTAAATAAATTGTGCCTGAGGGTGATCTGATCTGCAGTGGAATAGAGTAATTTCCTGACACTCACCCACTAGGTTCTAGGGTGCAGACCACTAACTAGCTGGAGTTGAGGGGTTTTCATTTGAGGTGATTTATAGCCCAGTTTACATGCAAATGAAAGCATTGTGCATTAATCCTTAGGGTCTGTGGATAATCTATCAGCACTGTAGTTCTAGAAAACCCAAGCAGGTCTCTGAGGACTGATGAATCAGCACCAGTGCATGGGAGAGAGTGGCCAGTGCCCAGGTGTGTGCCATCCCAGCTGGCTGGCTGGCTTTTCTTCTTCTTTGGTACCAAGAATGGAGCCCAGGTCCTCGGTCATGCTGTGCAAGTACTCTCCTACTGAGCTATGCCTCCAGGCCAATCTCAGCTCTGTTGGGGCTACTGAGGTTGTAGAAGGGGACACAATACCATGCACTCTTCTGTGACCCTCCAGGAAGGGAATGCATGACAGTTTGGTAGCAGCAGCTTAAGAACTGTGCTAAAGCTTATATAGAGCAAAGGAGCACGTGGCTGGTTTTCTAAGCAACAACTTAGAAAAAGTGGTATGTCCAGCTCCAGTGAGCTTGTTCCTGAGCTCTCTGCCATGGGATGCCAAATATCCATCAATGGGAAGAGGAAGTACCAGGTAAAGGTGACCCCAGGACCAGGGAGGACCTACCCCCAGGAGACGGCTCATATTGCTCTGTAGTCCAACCTTATGTTTTCCCCGCAGCTCTCTGACTGCATCTGGTCCTATCTGCTAATCTATTTTTCTAAAGGCACATTGACCTCTGTCCCCAAAGAACAGTTCAGAAGTAAATTACCTCAGGATCCTCAGGTCAGGCCTTTGTGACTTCCACTGAGGAGCAAGATGTGCATATGCAGGAGACAGTCCTTAAATTCTGTTTCCTTTGCCTTCCAGAAATCCCTGTTTCTGTTTTCCATCTGCCAGAAACTCGGTATTTGTTTTTTAAGCCCTTCTTTAAGTCACTGAACTAAATGGATTATGCTGTACACAATCATAACTGCCTCGAGTTAAACTGCGAAACAGTTTTCCTCCTCGTACGCAGTTGAGTTATTATAAAGAAAATAAAGCAAAGTGTGCCAATTTAAGAGCTCAGAACTAAGGCATCCCTGGAGGACAAAAGCTGGAGCTGCCAATACCCAGTTGCTGGTCATGGCTGGGTGTCTCGCTTGCTTTTAGAAACGTGACAGCAGAGAACTGCAGTGACAGAAAGAGGACGAGGAGGCTGGAGAACTGCCCCTGGTCAAGGACAGCAGGCACGAAAGAACTGGCTCAGGAATCGGGTCCTCATTTTCTCTTCGTCATTTTTTCCTAAATGAGCAAATGTGCTGCTATAGAAATGGCGAGCATTTTCCAAATGACGTTCCAGGTAGTCAGTCAAACACGTTTCTGAGAAAGCACTTAAAACTAGGTTTCAGGAGCAGATGCCAGCATCCTGGACCCTCCTGATGTTATTAAAGGTGCAGGTGACAGCTGGCACTGGGGAGGGGATGGGGCCGGAGCTGGCACGACCACGAGAGCAACATGGCTCATCATCCCCCTAAAACTACCATTGGTTAATGAAGGAAGCTGGGGAAAGGCTGGCTATAAATTTGAAAACACATATTTTTACTCAAAATTAGGTGTGAATGCCTGTTAGAAGAGGGAAATGGATCATCCCAGATGGCTGCTGCTCAGGACCCCCTGGTGATGGAGCACAGGCTGCCTCTTCCTGTTTTGGTCTCACAAACCTGAAAGGCGCTCAGGGACCCCAGCCTGGCCCATTCTCTCTGGGCCTCTGGGTCTCAGACAGAGAGGGCTGAGGGAGCAGCCAAGCAGTGTCTGTCACCTAGGGTTGGAGCACAGGGAGGGTCTCAGCTCTGAGCCCTGTGCACTCACTGGAACCCTGGCTCCCTCCAGGGGCTCTTCCTTCCCCCTAATGATGCTGCAGGCAAAAAGTGCATCCTGCCTAGAACAAGGGGCTAAACTGCAGGTCTCGTTTCAGGAAGAAACACAGCCTCCCCCTAATTGTAGGGGTGGGAACACAAAAGCAACCACAGTCCTTGTGTTTGCCAACAAAAAAGGCTGCAGTTTGGACCTCTGTGGTTTCATTTCAAAGAAAGCTTTAAAAAAAAATAAAATAAAAAAAGGAAGAAAGAAAAAAAAAGCACCCAAAAACCCTCATTTTACTTAAGTGCCGCCTTCGCATAGTGAAATGCAGGCTTCTATTTGTCTCCGTTGCTTTTCCACCCCACCTGCTTCTGAGGTGGTCTAATGGATAAATTACTCATGTCCTGCTAATCAGTTCCAGGGACAAGGACAGGAAAGTGAATAGGGCCAGTGACCGCAGGGCGGGCAGGCACGTCATTATACATTCCTTTCTCCGAAGCAGCCTTGAGCTAGTGCAGCCCTCTGCCCTGGGCTCCCTCTGAGCACCTTCTGGGGATCTCTGATTCTGGGTGAATGAGAGGTCCTAGGATCACTATTTTACTCAGCCTGTAGAGTTGGTGTCGGGATCTGCTCTGAGGTAGGAGGAAGCAGTTTCTGGATAGATGCAGCAGCTCCAGAAGGGCATGCGCAGGGGTACAGGGCAATACGTGACTGGACTGGACTCTATTTTCAATGGAGTATTTGATTTATTAAAATTAGAAAATTTGAGAACCTAGTCTTACGCACTTAAGCTCAACTCACAATAAATCTAGCAAGTAACAGCATTCGTTTTCAACTTACAATGTGTGATCCCATTCTGAGCTGTCATTTTTTCCCAGCTGGTCCATTTACAAGCTTGGATACTATCATGGACCCACCATAATTTTCTAAGCCTTCTCTGCAGTTTGATCCAGGCAGCCGTCCTCTCTGCCTCCTTCTCTGCTCGAATGCCCATAATCTCAGAGGAAGAGACACGGCTTAGGAAATACTCAGTGTTCAAAAGTCAAGTTTCCACAAATGGAAATATTGGCACTTGGTTCTTGGTGTACTCCACTTGGTGAATGTGATTTGACTATGTGGCAAATGTGTCTAGAGCATGCCACCTCATTCTCTACACTGTCTAGAACACTTTCAGGGGGGTCCTTTTTCTCTGTCCCTCCCTTGGGCTCATTCCCCATCTGGAAGTCAGGCTCAAAGTGCCCCATGGGAATACCTCAGAAACACAGTGACCCATTCAAGTGGCCTACTTTATCCATGCCAGAGCTGACTGAGGGTCAGTCTCATCCCAGGCCTGGGTCTAAAGTGAGATGACTTGCTCATCTTGGGGTATCCCCTCACCCTACCCAGCCATATTCTTCTGAGCCTCACCTCTAGACCCCAACTCAGCTGTTTTTCAATATCTTATTTTCATCAGTACATAGTTGATCTTTTAGAAATTCTTCAATGACATGTTTTATAAAATAATCTTTTCCATGGGAAGTGATTTTTCAGGTATGATTTGGAGGAAAAATTCATTGTTGGAATGTTAGGAAATCTTCAAATTTTAAACACACATGCCGTGAACTTTTACAATAATAGATTATCAAGGAGGACTTTGGAAGGTTTTTCATGAGTCCCCTTTCCATGTTGTCCCTGGAATATGAGCAATAATCATTAAAAGTCATCAGGGGAATTGAGTTACAAGCTAAAGGCATCCAGGGCGTACCCCACTGTTTACAGGCCTGGACCATAATAACAATATAGGGTTGGTGTTGAGCGGCCTCAGTAGGGTTTTTTGAAAACCAGTAGTTGTGTAACACTCTGACTAGTGAATTTGAAAGTTGCCCATTGGGATCTATATATTTAATTTCAAGACCTTAATTCATGAGAAAGTTTATTCAATGAGGAACAGGCCTGGGGAATTGAGCAGAGCAAAGGAAAATGTCCACCAGGCCCATTACACCAGCTCTCTGTCGTTAACAGCTCTGTGCTGGGCACGTCATGGCTGCCAGAAAGTGCGTGGTCACTTCACTGTGTGTTTGCGTGCGTGTGTCGGGGAGCAGGGTTTCTGCTTTCACTCAGGTTGATTTATTTTTCTTTTCCTTGGTAATTGTAAAACACCAAGTAAAATCTCCTATGAGCTTTTGGGAACTTGTGGGAAAATATCTCTGCTGAGGATTGCTGAATCTGAGAAGAGTTCTGAACCCAGCTAGAAACCACTTTTCCACAACCCTTTTTTTCCTGAGGTATGTCTGGGTGCTTACAGTTGCCCCTAGATGCTAAGAGCAAGCAGGAGGCCATCACTGGGCAGTCAGGAAAATAAGCCAAACCAGATTGAGTTTATATTGGCAGGAGGCACAGAAAACCTTGCTGATGGCATAAAAGACAGCTGCACCATAATGGGAACGAAATTCTCCTCCTCACCTCTAATTACAAAGAAGAAAACATCACTGAAAAAAATGTTGAAAATGTCTTAATTTAAGGGTCACATATAACCCAAAGCACCACCTTAAGCTTTGAAGGCAAAGTACTTGGGAGGCATTTCCTAATCACAGCCCACTTTCAGAGGATTTGAAATGGAAACAGGGGGTACTCCATCCCAGATAAGCATCCTGTGGTCCTGGGTGGGAGCTTGTGCTCTCTTGGGTGGGAGCCTCTTAAAAAAAACAAGTGAGAAGTTTGATCAGGGTAGAAATACTGCCACTGTGTTCTTTGCTCTGATTCTATCAGTGACATCTAACAGTGACCACCAAGGATACCCAGACACCTTCTGGGGCTCACATTCCAGTGCCTGCCTGATGTCCTCAGAGCTGGAGGGATATGTAGATTCAGTCTTTTCCCTCTTCTCTCTGGGTCTGTTTGGGTCACTGAAGGCTTGAGAAGACCTTGAGATGTGAGGACTATTAATAATGCCTCATAATGCCCAGACCTGGGGCTCTGTGTGGCTCCCAAGAGTCAAAAACTTTCCATCTCTTCAGAATCCCTGGATTTTGCTTTTCTACATTGATGCAGCTCCATAGCTGCAGTGAGACCTTAAGAGGCAGCAGGTGGGAGAAAGTGTTTCCGTGCCAATTGTGCGCACCAATAGGAGGACATTGGGTCAATAAGGCTCATCTGACTTCAGCATTGACATCTTAGGCAGGTAGGAGATCTGTAAGTAGTCCCTTGTGCATCTCATTTCAATATATATGACATCATCTTGATCCTCCAGTGCTTGCGTCTTCTGAAGTCTTACCTTCTTTGTTGGCCTAACTACTTGACTTAGTCTGTTGGGGCTGCTATAACAAAACACCAAAGACTGGGTGCTTATAAACAACAGAAATTTATTTCTCACAGTTATGGGAAGTCCAGATAAAGGCACTAACAGATTTAGTGTCTCATTGAGGGCTTACTCCTGGGGTCATAGATGGCTGCCATCTTCTCGCTGTGTCCGCACGTGGTGGAAAGGATGAACAATCTGTCTCTCTTATAAGGTCATTAATCCCACCTTTAAGGAGGTGACCTAATCACTCCCGTGTTGATCAGTTTTCCCTTACTGTAACAAATACCTGAGCTAATCACCTTTTAAAGAGAAAGGGTTTATTTTGACTCATAGTTCTGGAGGTTCCAGTCCATGATCCTTTGGGCCAATTCCTTTGGATCTGTGGTAAGGCGGCACATATGGTAGGAGCCTGTGATAAAGCAAAGCCAATCACCTCATGGCTGGGAAGCACAAAGAGAAAGAAGAAGAAGCTACAGAACTGCTTTTGAGGGAGTATGTCCATGACCTAAGGGCCTCCCACTAGGCCTCACTTCCTAAGGCTCCACAATCTCTCAATAATGGCACCCTTAAGACATTTAGGGGACATTCAAGACGCAAATTATAGCACTTTCCAAAAGCCCCACTTGCTAGTTCCAAACCTTTGGGGGCTAGAATTTCAACATATGGATTCTGAAGGAACATAGACATTCAGACCACGGCACCACCCAAGGGACATTTTCTCATGGGGCCTTGCTTGTTGGAAGACTGTCATATCTTTCTTTCTTTTTTTTTTAATACATTTTTTAGTTGTAGATGGACACAATATCTTTATTTTATTTATTTATTATTTTATGTGGTGCTGAGGATCGAACCCAGGGACTCACACATGCAAGGCAAGAGCTCTACCACTGAGCTACAATCCCAGCCCCAAGACTGTCATATCTTCCTATGAAATGAAGTCCTGCTCATTTTTTGCCATCCTCCTGCCTCTGTTAACCTCCCAACTACACAAAACTGGGCACAGTCCCCTTTACTCTGAAAGAGAACAACAAATATTACTGAATCATTTACTCTTTTTAAAATTTATTTGTACTCACCTTCCTTGAGAAAACATTCAAAGTGATTCATAAGATATATAAAATACAGCCAGATGGGATAGATTATTTTCTGACCAAATTAATTCTAGTGCTTTGCAAATCTGAGAACCTGAAGAGTTGACACATGAGAGATCCCTTCGACATAAAAAGATAAAGTCATAGTGCTGAGAATGGTTCTCCTCATTCCGAAAAGAAGACTCACAATCTGGCATCTCATGTTTGGTTATGTAGCGATTCACATTTTTCTCTAGTTTTTATCACCAGCTACATTTTTATTCACTAAAGGGCATATTGGAACTCAAATGTGGACCCATAGAAGGTGTGTAAAGTAAACTTTAGCCTGATTTGAGCCCAGCTCTGGAGATAGAAGTTGCTCATAAAGGCTGCAGCAAATTATGACGTTTTCATTGCTTGTTCCCATGATGGGGGCCTACATGCCTCTAAGTCCTTTTAAATGTTTATAATATTTAATGGAATATCCGAATTCTGTACCAGTTGGGAATCTGGATTTCAAGTCTTGTTAGTTTATACATAAAAGGAATTCCATGGAAAGATATGTGGTAGTGCACAGAAATCTGTGGGAAACATTGAAATCAGACTCTAGAAATGGGCAGAGAGAAGTGGGTGAGTTTGGTAGCAAGGCCACACTACAGAGACATGGTCTCACTGCTGCTTTTGATTGAACAACAGGGATTCCTTGCCATTGCCTCCCTGGAGTCACACAACTGCCATTGCCACAGTACTTTCCCAACCGTCTCAGTGGCCATGGCTTTTTCTCTCAAGAGTTAAGCCCTGAGGTTTCATTCATGTCTGGAGAAGCAAATTTAGTGATTTGATTTTGCCTCTCATATAAGCTCCCCAGTCCCATTATAATCAGCCACCTCACCTTATAATCCTGACTTCTTCATGCCCTTCACACCATCTATGGCAGACCCAGCTCAGTCCCCAAGCCCTGTCCCCATGGAGTACTTCATTTCAGATGACTCATATAATAATTCAGCCAGCTATTTCCCCCTGTGATTCTGTATCCCACCTCTGAGCAATGGAATTTTTCTGCCCTCAACCAGAAAACAACCCAACATCTCCCCATTTTCCCTGGAGTTGTTAATTGACAACCCACGCACAGTTTGCAATGTCTTCCCTGCTAGATCGTAAACTTCATGGAGGAGGAATTTCATTTTGTTCATTAGTGTGGTGCCATTGGCTAGACTATTGTCAGATAAAAAAAAAATAAGTATTTTATACATATGTTGAAAAAAATGAATGAATGGTTTCAACAGCATCACAGAGCTATGTTTGGAAATTATTTACTGGAATTCTAAAATTCCCCATGTAGAGCCAAGGTTAGCCATCAAAGAGCATGGCTCTAGGGAAATAGAAACATTGAAAGCAGGAAGGATTCTTAGTTCTCTCTTAAAGACCAGCAAGTAATCATCTCTGTCTACCACTATTTCAAACCAGAGCCTGAGTATGGGGGGTAGTGGGTTTGGTAATCTGGACTCCCTCTACTAATCAAATTGGAGGCTATTTGCTTACATAGCTCAATGAGATAGATTCAGGAATGGCCTGGGCCTGTGTATTCGGGTGGAAGTTCCTAGACCTTCATGCTAAGCTATGACTGCTAAGTGATTGAGACCTCCAAGATGTTCAAATTTGTATTTGTAATAGCAATTATTTGAAGAGCATTGCTTAGAAATTTCTGTAGATAAATGATGGACTTGAGTGTTTTGTTGAATCTCTGCTGAGTGATTGTAAGGCATTACTTAGAAATTATCCAAACAAAATTCCATCAGTACTACACATACATTTGTTTATCCAAATATCAACAACACAAATGGTGTGTTCATAATAGTCTAATCATTGATATCTGACTTCTCCATTTCTGGGAAAAGAATGAGTCAAGTGCTACCCAGGGGAAATTTATTGTGTGTTAATGTATATCCATAGAAAGCTACTTATGAATTACAGCCAAATTGGAGTCTTAGAAAGAGACCACAGAGATTATCCATTCTGACTTCTTAATTTAAGAGGACATAGGACCAGAGTAGGGTGATTCCATTTAAAGGCCTGCACTGGACTGAAACTCACATTTACATCTTAGAATTCTAAGACTGGTGCTGGTTTTGGCCAATGGGACTGTGTTAGTCAGCTTTCTGCTTCTGTGACAAAATACCTGAGAAAAACAACTTAAATGATGAAATATTTATTTTGGCTCTTGGTTTCAGAGATTTTAGTCAATAGTTAGCCAGCCCCATTGCCTTGGATTTAAGGCGAGGCAGCGCGTCATGGTGGAAGGGTGTGGTGGAACAAAGCTGTTCAGTTCATGGTAGCCGAGAAGCCAGGGGCTGGCGACAAGATATTACCTCCAAAGGCACTAATAACAGGACCAACCTCTAAGAACTAGGCCCCCACATCCTAAAGCTTCTAACACTTCCTGTATTGCTACCAGCTGGGGACCAAGCCTGCAACACATTAACCTTTGGGGAACATTCCAGATGCAAACTCTGACAAGGACTGAAGAATTGATGACGCGAACAACCTCCTTTAAGCCTAAAGTCTAAGCAGTTCTCAAGCACCTTCTAATGGCTTCATGGATTCTACTCTTTTGACTGGATGTTTGCTTTTACCGATTGCTCTCTCCCTTGATGCACTAAGGCTGCCTTTGTCTCAAGGAGCCCCACAGGGGTCTCTAGAGTTGGCTGGGCCCTCTTGGCATGCAGTCAGATTCTCGCATCTGGCCCTGACCCACCTGTTCTCTGTGCCTGTTTCCCAAATGCCCTAGCTTAGAGAGGGAGGAGCTCCTCTCTCAGTGTGGGTGGAAGGCCGTCAGTGGGCCAGAGGCTGCACAGCTGGGATTCATTCAGTGTGGGCCTGGGGTGGGCAGTTCCATCCCTAAGTGGAAACTTGTTCTCTGTCAAACATGAGCCAAGTCCATCTGCCCCACACCTTCTTTACACGAATGTTCTCTCAGCTTCTTGAGAAAGTAACTTTACACTAGTCCATCCAAGCTGAGGCCAAGAATTGAAATGTTAGCAGAGGCTCACTGGGAAGCAGGAACAAAAATTAAACAGTTCTAGATGTTATCCTTCTTGCCCATTCCAACCCTGATGGCTTGACCTCCAGCTGGAATGCGGAGCACGTACCTCATGGCACACACTGAAACAGCTGGAATTTATACATGGATCCCACATTAACCCACAGGCACTAGGAGCTGGGATTTTCTGAACCCAGAGCACTAATTTTTGCAATTTTTCTTTCTTTCTTTTTCTTTTCTTTTCAACCGTTCCTTTCTAACTTTTAAGGAAGTGGGGAATGTGTGTGGGCAGAGAGGCCGATTTGGTTAGCAGCAGATTTCTTCTCCATTTGCTTCGTGCAGTGAATTTAGGAGCTCTGAGAGAAAGGAAAACACAATTAGAATAGCCCACTCGTTTATTGTTCCTGGCAGGTACGCTGAGGCCTCTGTGTTCCTGTCTAACACAGTACCTTCGCCTCTAGCCTTGGGAAAACAAAACCCTGAATAACATTGACCTCATCACCCCTCCCTGAACGGATGAAATAAACAAGGGAATCTTGGCCTGGAGAGATGAAATTCTCCATCTCCCAGGAGAGGCAGCAGCAGGTCCCCAGAGAGCAAAGCTTCCCCTGCAGCTGGGCCTGGTGCAAGCCAAGGCACAGGAACAAGTCTGTGGGTGCACGAGTTGGTTGTGGGCGTGGGGGTGTCCAAAGAGGCCAGAATGTAATAGGCACACCTCTTGTGCTCTTTGGCCACTGGTTTAATGTTTCTCTTGTTCCCTCTTCAGAAAGCTGCATAGAGCTCACTCGGGAGCTGGCTCATGGTGAGACCATAAAAGGAAACTAAACTATGGCAGGTTTTGGATGGCAAATTCCCACCCTAACCAGGTAATCTGTTTCCACATCTTCAAAACAGCCACAGGCCCCCCAGTTCTGGGGCCACAGTGAGGGATAAGCTCCTACTCCAGGGTGGCGCACATCCATTGAGAGCCAAATCAATGGCAGCTCCCACCACCCACGAAGAATTTTCTGCACCTTGAGTGGAAACTTCCCCACTGAAGGTCAGTGCAAGGTACAGACGTGTTGGTCCATGGTCCAACTGGTGAGTAAATATCGCTGGTATTTTCCAGTAGGCTGCAAATGGTCAGCACTCAGAGGGTGAGCCCTTTTTCACCTCTGCTGCCTCTTTCTTAGCCACCCCAACTCTGCTGTTGTGGGTCCCTGGAGGCAGAAGGTGAGGCACTCAGGACTTGCAAGACTATGTTGTTGGCCTTATAGAGTGAGAGATGGGGAAAAGTAGTTTTCACAGTGTGTATGGGCTCTTTTCCAGACTTGTTTTATGGGGCCTCAAGGATTCAGTGCACATGTGGGTGAAAGGCAGCTGTCTGGAGATAAGACAGGTGAACACAGTGGCCCCATTTTCTGGTTGCAGGCTAGAGATGATAGAGCAGGGGGTGGAGCTCAGTGTCTGCACCACCAGACAGGAGGGACAGAAGGAAAGAGTTTGGGAGAGTGTAGGAGACAGTGGCACTGCTACTGGGTCCAGAGTAGAGAAGCCTCTGGGCAATGTTCCAAATGCTATGACATAAGAGACCCAGGAAACAACCAGGGGCTAATTGCTATTGTCCATTTTAGAAATGGTAGCATTTGTGCAGAGCTGGATGTTCTGCTCTCTGGGAAGTGCACGTTCCCCAGGAAAGAGGCACTGTCAAGACCAGTGGGTTTATAGGCCATTTTCCTTTAGGACAAGAGTCTTGGGGTGTTGATGGTGAAGGGGGAAAAGAGAAGAAAGGAGAATCTGCTGCCATATTTTATTTCCTTTATAATTATGACCTGAGCAGTCCAGAGATCAATGAGCAAGTGCTCTTGAAGACAAAAGAGAAGGAAGCAAGAAACACTAATAATTTTTAGCTCAGACCTGGCTTTCATTTGCCTGTAAGCACCCTAATGACAACCAAGATTTATGTAGTAGACCAGGATGATATATAAAGAATTAGAGAAGCAGACAGGAAAACAGCAGCCTGGGCAGGCTTGTAAATGAGATGGGGGAAACGTGAGCCCCATGCAGCTGCTGCAGACTGCTTCAGGCCCCAGGGATGGGCTCCATCTCTCTGTGGGAGTTGGCGACAATAGAAGAGACACCCAGGAAGCCAGAAGCTGGCCACAGTGATGCCCAAATGCCAACAAATTAGACACTAGACCCGCAGCCTCATTACCAGGCTCAGCACCAGGCTGGTGGTAAAATCTGTGAACTTGATGCTAGTGCTGCTTGGAGATCTGCTCTGATAATTAATAGAAAAGAAGGGTAGAGGGTATTGAATTTCTGATTAGGCCTGCTGCCTGATGCTCATCAGCCTGCCTCTGATTCCTCATGGGCCACGGTCATTTTTATTACTAGTAAATAAATTATTATTATCTACATAATGTTGCTTTTGCAAAACAGGCTGAGCTTGCAGGAAGTCTAGCCTCATAATGTGGTGGGTGGGAGGTGGGACATGAGGGGTACAGCAGCCATTCTGTGCTCCAGGGCTGCCCAGCAAAGTCTGACCCAGGATGGTTGTGAGTGCTGGCAGCCAGAGCCTGGCCAGAAGGGCTGGGTTTAGAGGTGGGCTGTGAGGACCGAGGGTCAAGGTGCTGCCCTGTGTGGCCTTGGATCATCAGTGAGCAGCTCTGCCTGTGTTTCCCCTATGCACCAAAAAGGATTCAGGCTTCCATCCTATCCTGGAAGGAAGAATCAAAAAATCTTGGTCTACCCACAGAATCGCCTATTTTTCCTACAGAAGCCAGGCCCTCTTCCTAGGAGGCATCCAACTAATCTCTAGGGACACCTGTAGGCTCAGAGGCAGGAACTAATTTGAGTTGAGTTTGGAGTGAGTGATAAGGGGCTGTTTTTCCATTTGATAAGCAGATGGGCATTTAGGTTTGATAACTTAAATGGACATATGTCATAGATTGCTCTTTGTAGGAGCACTCCCCATACCTTCAACCCCTCCCCTCCCTCTTTCCCCATTCTATGCTGATGAACTGCACACCTGACAGAGCTGTACCCCATTGGTTGTAACCTCGAGGCCATGATTGGTCCGAGGACCGTACATAAGCTGTTGTAGTTTCTGGAATAAATGAGTTCTGCATCTAGCTCCAGCAGGGCAGTCTTACCAGCCCCCAGAGTCTGGGTGAAGTGACTCTGCGACCGACCACCCCATACCTCGTCCTGCAGGACCCCATTTCATCCTTCTTGAGGGACCCCTTTTCGTCCCCCAGGGCCCCAACTCTTCGACAAACCCATGCAAAGCACGACATAAAACAACAGTTCTTGTCCTGCTGATACTTCAGGCATTGTCACTATAGACCCCAGGGCAATAGAAGCCCCCAAGCTGCCAAATGAGTCCAGAGGACACCCATACTGTGCAATAGCTACATTGAATTTTTTAAAGCTGTCTCATCTCACAGGCCCTCAGCCTTTGGAAGACTCTGCTCCCTGGAGAGATCTCTGCTTTGCCTTCATGGTCCCTCTTCCCAGTGGCAAATGACTCTAGCTCTTGACGTCCTGGGTGGAGCCGTCCATTAGCAGAGTGCATTCAGAGGATGGACTGCCAGCCCTCCTGGCCCTTCCTGGGGTTCTTCACTCTCTGTTCCTCAGTATACAATTTTACCTTTATAATCACCAATAGGCAAGTGAAATAAGCCAGACTCAGAAAGACGAGTGTGGCATGTTTTCTCTCACATGTGGAAGCTCAAGAGGAAAAAAGGGATCTTATGAAAGCAGAAGGAAGAGGAAGAGGATCAAAGGAAGGGAGGAGGGAGACAGTGGAGGTATTGGAGAATGAAATCAAATTATGTTATATGTGTATGTAAGAATATGCCACAACGAAACCACCTATTCTGTATAATTGATAGGAACCAAATAAAAGGAAAAAGAAAGAAAAAAGAAAAGAATTACCAATGTGTAATTGGTAACACACACACACACACAAAACTCCAGGGGAGTCTTCCAAAGGCCAGCACAAACTCCACAGGCCTGGGCATTGTCTGTGACGATGGCTCTAAGGAGAAGCAGAATTTTCTGCTCCTTGTTCTGCCTTCCCCTCTTGTAGTCTTCTTCCTCTGATTTTGTAATCTCTGTTAATTGCCAGGCACTTTCCATTGTCAGTGACTTCATCATAGACAGGAGGCTCCATCAGTTCAGCAAGTGAAGATCAAACCAAATAGTTTTCTGATCAGCTTCATCCTCCAGTGTGCTAGGGCCTGGCTCTCTCAAACAGGCCTTTCTTTCCCAGCACTGGCCCTTGCTCCCTGGCCAAGTCTGAGGCCCCCTCTGCTGGTGGCCTGCCTGCATGGCATGCTGGGAAAGGCCTCATACAGTGCAGCTGGATGGGGGGAGGTGTCTGTACTTACAGGAGATGTAAATTCACAAGTTTAATGGGTACTTAATTTTTTTGGCATTGTAAATGACTGATAATGGGAGATACTGAGAATTTGTCCAGCTGGGACTATTTAACTTGGGGCTTTGTTTCCCAAGTTGAAATATCAACCTTCTAGTTGCCTGGGTTTGGGCCCCTCCTCTGGGTACACATTTTTGATGCCTCCTTAGCCAGGAAAGACCTCTAAACGGGCTTTGTCATTTTAGGGTGATTTTCTATGTTGCTTTTGCTCTTCACTTTTTCTGCGATCCAGCATGGAGCATAGAGCCTGGCACACAGCAACTGCTAAATGTTTCTGAAAATATGTGCAAACAATTCAGTGATCAGTTTGCAGCCACGAAGGAGAAAGATCTGGTTTACTGATGTGCAGAAAAAACAAAAAGGGTGTGTTATCTTACAACCCAACGGGATAATACCCATTTGCTCTCAAAATTTATGCAAGCTGGTACTGCACACAGAGACCACCTGTTACGAAGGTCTGACCCCTGTTAACAGCCCACCAGAGTTTCCAAGCTGAAAATGGTAAGAACATTTTCCTACGCACACTGCTAAAATGTTTACAGGTAGACAGAGAGATGGGTGCAGAAGCATAAATCAGGCCTCATAGAATAAAAATAGGCCAATGACCTGCATGCTGCTTGCTTGGCTGGCTATCTATCTATCTATCTATCTATCTATCTATCTATCATCTATCTACCTACCTACCTATTGGTTGTCCCTGGGTCAGATTTCCTGAAGTACAGTAGTATGGAAACTCTGAGCATATGTCCCTTGTGTTGGGAAATCCTGACCTTCACCCTCCACCCAATAGTGGCTACACTCATCACCCCCTCATCCCCAAATCTGGAAGAGGCCTCATCAAAAGCCCTTTTGCTTGTTGTTTTGGAAGATTGGTGGGACAGGAGCCATGCTTCTGTGTGAATTAGCTGGTCTTGGCCTTGGGGGAATCATTGCCACTACTGAGCAGAGACAGATTCAGAGTTGCTGAGCCGAGCCAGGGGCAGTGCTGGGTCTGCCAGCTGCCCCTCGGCTACCCTAACGCTCACAGAGCTTTGTGTCCTCAGCACCTTTCTTTCATGACCTGGCTTTTGTGGTCAGCTGTGCTCAGGCCAGTTGTCAGAACTTCAGGTGGGAGATAGGAAGGTGCCCTCCTCTGGTTGTGGAGGGCCCTGTTGTTCCAGGTGAATCTCTCACACTAGGCTGGCTACACGCTCCTGCCATCCATTAACCCATCACCCTGGTGGATGACGACCAGCCCTGTCTGTGGAGCCTGATGCTTTCTGCATCAGATCCAAGCATCCCAGGTAGTTCCTGGAAGCCTGTGCCCTCTCTCCCCAGGCCTTATCCAGCTTACCCCTTACTTCATCTTCCTCCTATCCACAGTGGACTTCTCTGTCTTCACTGAACCCACAAAAGTCCCTTCTGGGGAATTTTGTTTCCTCAGCGACTACACCTCATACATTCTTCTCCCTGTCCTGTCTTCTCTCTAGCTTGGATCACAGAGGCCACATTCAACTGTTCGGATCCAGCCTGCAATGTGCCACAGATGCTCCCTTTTTTGAACTCCTATGCCATTTATGTATCAGGCGGAATACTCCAGGAGGCTGCTGCAGCTTGGTGATAAATCCTTTAAGGAGGGACACAGTGTTGGTAAGGGGACCAGTCACTTGCAGGCATGAGGTTCTTGGGCTCTGGTCCTGGCTTCCTTGCTCTTCATTAGCCCAGGAAAAAATTACTTCTTCTTTAGTGGCCCTCAACTAGGCAGCAGTTTGGCCCCTAGAAGACCACAGAATTCTCAGTTGTCACAACTGAGAGGATGCTCCTAGCGTCAGGGCCAGGGATGCCACTCAACATCCTGCTGTGCACAGGATAGCCACCACCCAGCAAAAGATTTTCCAACCCCAGTGTCAGCTGCCCTGTTTCCCAAGTTTATCTCCTCACCTGTAAAGAGGAAGTTTCTGAAAAACTCAGCCAAGTTAAAATGTGTGAAAGCAGAGGAAGATGTAGATACTGCAGCTGCCTAAGCCCTCTCTAGCATCCATCGGCTCTCTACGCTCTGTGCACGGTATGTGTTCATCTGGGAAGCTGACATGGTCATACCTTTGATGCTCAGAGAAGCCCACCTGCACCTCCACTAGCATAGTCCCTGCTTTATAGAAGAGGACTGGGCTTCACTGTGGAGGAAGCACCCAGGGCACACACTCGGTGGACACGGGGCTGCTTAGGCCACTCTAACCACTAGTCACTGGTATAAGCACAGCATGCACTCACCCTTGCAGCTGGCAAATGGTGTCAGAGCAGCCAGGGTCCATGGACACTTTCCTTCTGGTGGCAGCAGCTGGGTGCACAGGCGGTGGTGCTCACACTCGAGGTGGGGGACAGGGAGCTTACAACACGACTCTGTTCCCTGCAGCAATTCCATGTTCTCTGTGGAGATGGACGTAAATGTTCAGGGAAAGGTTGCCATAACACTCCCCGTCAGGACACACGTCCACGGGATGGAAAAGCCCAGGCTCAGCCACATCCCATCTACCAAGCCACCGCTCGCCACTATCTTTTAATATTTGAAGGGCAGATGAAGTTGCTGCGGCCTGCCTGTCCTGACCCAGCCAGATTTGGGGAATGAAGTCACTCATGGCTATTCATCATTCCTATTTATTTTTTCCATTTAGGAAGTAGGAGGTTAAATTGCATCTGAAGGGAAATCTCTTTTCAAGGTTCTCTTCTGAAAATCGTTCTGAAACTGGAAAGAGTGATTCCTATACCCTGGGCATTAAAGCCTTTAAGACTAATAACATTGGCATAATTCCATGAGTGATGTGCAGCAGGGATCAAGTTTTCTGGTGGCAAAAACTTGGTAGAAAAAACATCAGTCCAATAAGAAGATAACACATTGCCCATTCCCCGGTAAATAAAACAGGCCACATCAATTTCTCTTCCGCCTGTGAATGATGACCAATTTATCAAGTATACACTGAATAATCACTTTCTTCGGGGACAGCAGCTCTTATGATAAAGTGTTACTGCTCTAGCTACATTATTATAAACAACATCCAATTTATGAAGTTAGGAAGCAGATGCATTTCTCAGTAATGTGTCACCATTATCTAGAACGAGCCATAAAATCTAGGCTGTCATGTATTCTCAGGCTGCAAACTTCAGATAATTAATATTCTAACGAAGCAGTCTTGATCACAAGCCCAATTTTGAAATTAGTTGTTTAATATGATGATTAAATTCCAGAGCTGGACTCACTGTGGCCAAATGTGAGTTGCCAAATGTAACAAATCCTAATGTAACTTTTCAGACAGAAGGAACTGTTGGAGA
Source organism: Xerus rutilus (assembly GCA_028644305.1). Classification (NCBI taxonomy): domain Eukaryota; kingdom Metazoa; phylum Chordata; class Mammalia; order Rodentia; family Sciuridae; genus Xerus; species Xerus rutilus. Next base: position 30,440,829 of record CM053410.1, on the reverse strand, counting down.
TATTGGAGTTTTTTGTTGAATTTCAAATGAGCTATCCTCAAGAGAGTGCCACTATCTCACCTAGATGTCCAGAGGAGGATGAGGTCACCAATATTTTCCTGCATCCAAATACCATGGGTGTTTCCCAACTCTGAGTCAGTGTTATAGAGGTGGTCTCATGGCGATGGACCCTCTACCTTGGTAGATGGTGGAGGCTCGTCACTGCTGTCCCCTGCTTCCTCACCAGCCCTGGGGGAGCCATAGAAAGCTGCAAGTCTGCAGGATCTTAGATGAGAATCAGGAGACAGGAGATGGTGGGAGAATTCAGTTTGGAGCAATATCTGAAAACGTGGCCCTCTGTGGTGCAGTCGATGCCACTGGAAACAGCACGTTTAGTGCTAGAGATACGGTCCCTGTCTAATAGCTTACTTTAAATATCTGAGCAGGGCCGTGCTAGACATTTTCATTCATAATATGTCAGCAAAGACAGTTTTATTCTGTCAGTTAGTTTGCAAAACCTATTTCAGTATTCAGTTTGCGTTGAAACATGCCCATTTATTTCCTTTGTCATTTCAGAAATGCTGTCCTTTGTGCCTCTGTGGGCTCCTGAGGATGGTGATGGATTCTTAAGATGGATTTCACTACACTGAACATAAACCATTGTGTTTAAAATTGAAGAACTAGGAGAGAGAGAGAGAAAAACAAACAAACAAACAAACAGGCCGGGTGCAGGGGCACACGCCTGTAATCCCAGCGGCTCAGGAGGCTGAGGCAGGAGGATCCTGAGTTGAAAGCCAGTCTCAGCAAAAAGCAAGGCACTAAGCAACTCAGTGAGACTCTGTCTCTAAATACAATACAAAATAGGGCTGAGGATGTGGCCCAGTGGTCAAGTGTCCCTGAGTTCAATCCCCCGTACTCCCGGCTCCCCTCCAAAAAACAGTACTCACTGATGGTAAGTGTCTGAGGAAATGGATACTGGTGCACACTGCTAATGAAACTTGGTGACTTGTTCCATTTTTTGCTGTTGTAACATAATACCACAGGCTGCATAATTTATAAAAAATAGAAGTTTATTGGCTCATAGTTTTGGAAGTTGGGATATCCAAGAACATGGCACCAGCATCTGGTGAGGGTCTTAGTTCTGTGCCATCATGAAGTGGAAGATCAAGCCAGCACACGACACACAGACAGAGATCAGGGCGAACTCAGCTTTTTGGTCAAGAACCGGCTCCCATGATAATGAACCCACTCTTGCAATCAAGGCATGGGGCTCTGCCCTTATGACCTAATCACCTCTTGGAATTACCAGTTCTAAGTACTGCAGGGAAATGGCAGTTAAATTTCAACATGAGTTTCAAAGGGGACATTCAAGCCATAGCATTAGGGAAAGACAATTTGGCACAAGTATCAAAATCCATATCCTTTGACTCAACCATTTCACTTCCAGAAATGTTTCCTTAGGAAAGAAGTTAGTGGGGAGTTACTGAGTATATTAGCACTTGCATTTCTAAAACTGTATGGAAATACATGTCTAGCATAAAGGGATTTGTTAGGTAAGCACTGAGACCTCCATGAAATGTAATGATACAAAATTGTAAAGTCATACTAGGGAACATGTTACGAATCTATTATTCAATGCAAAAATCCAAATGATTCAAAAATATAAAATGCAAATGTATCATGATCTCGATTTTATATATGAAAGGATACATAATATCTGCTTGGGGAAAAAGAATACAGACGATCTCTGTATGGTGAAATATGGAGTGAATTTCAATTTTTCTTGTTTGTGCTTTTCTGAATATTCTGTAATAAACATGCTAATATGCTTGTTAGCCGAGAAAAGAAATACGGTGATTATTAAAAATGTTGGCTAGTGATGTTAGTAAAATTCTTATAAAGGATTCATATGATATACTATACTACATGATTTTATAGTCCGGAGGGAATGGGTAGGAGGACTTCTTTTTTGTTTTGTATTTTTAATTTTGGCATTGTTGGGAATCAAACTCAGAGTCTCACAAATGCTAGGCAAGTGCTCTACCATGGAGCTACATCCTCAGCCCTTTAGCAAATCTGTTTATGATTAGGTGATCTTGGAGAAGCAAGAAAAGGAAACCAGGGTCATTCAAGCACAGGAAATTTTCTAAAGAACAAGTATATGATTATCTCACCTTGTAAAGAAGATGTGAGAAGTGTACAGGATATGTTTTGGATTAGAAGTCATCATAAATCAGAGAGAAAATGGTCAAGTTAGCCTGTAAAATGGCTTTGAATTCTGGTATCATTAGTTATTGATCCATGCAAGATGAAGCAGTGAAGTTAATGGTAATTAGACCCCTACCATGCAGAGTGGGTCTTGTGCCCAAAAACCCAGTATGAGAAGAAACCTGCCTGTGGAATTAGAATTAATCTCTACCCATCTGGTTGGTGGCTCTACGCATTAGTCAACTTTCTGTTACTATAATAAAATACCAGAGAACATCCACTTATAATGAAGCCAGGTTGATTTTGGCTCACAGTTTTTGAGGTTTTAGTCAATGACAATTGGCCCTATTGCTCTGAGCATGTTGCACAGTACATCATGGTGGGAAAGTGTTGCAGAGAAAGTCTATCCACTGCATCATGGAGTATTAAAAAAGAAAGGAAGAGGAGGGGCCAGGGTCTCATAGTTCCCTTCAAAGCACATATCCAACAATCAGAAGACCTCCCATTAAGCCCCAGCTTTTAAAAGTTCCAACACTTCCCAATAGCTCCATGGGCTGGGGTCAAAGCCTCAAACATGTGTGCCTTTAGGGAATACTTATCCAAACCATAGCACTGCATCATGCAAGCCCTACACCTCCAAGTGTCCCCCGTTGGAAATGATAGGGAGGGTAGGAATGTCCTTGTCCAGGAGTTCCCATGAACAGTGACTCCTCTGCCATCCATATCTGTCTGCATGTGCATATGTGTGTGGACATTTGTGCCTGCATGCATGTGCATTTTTTGCCAGTCACACCCGTCAACCTATGTGTAAATGTGCATGCTTGTGCCAGCCATAGCCTATCTTGTGTGTACAGTGTGTGTATGATAGCCATGGTCCATCTGTCTGTGTGTGTGCCTGCACATGCCTGCCAAATCAGATGATGAAGGTTCTGCGGCTCAAGCTGGTAAACCCAGGATGGGACACAGTACCACTGCCTCGTTCCCTGCCCCTTAACACACAGCTATTTCCTCTTTTCATGGTGTTGAGTGCTCAGTTCCTTAGACTCCTATGGGTTGCAATTGCGTTATGCCTTACCAAATCCTCTACAGAGGTGGGACTGCATTAGAGCAGGAACGTGATATTGGCCTAACACGAAGCACTTTTCGTTTCATTGAGCCTCCAAATGAAAACCAGCAGGGCTCTGATCCTGTAATAACCAAAAAAGCCCCTGCAATTCTTCCAAAGCCCCTGCAGGAGCCATGCTGTACTTAAGGTTCAATATTCAAATAGAATTGGATGGATTCTTGATGGCTTTGGACCCAACTCCTCCCTTAACCTGTGACCTCTCCTCTGGGTGCCAGAAAGTGACTTTAAATGCCCACACCTTTGTAGAATGGCTTCCCATTCATCATTCCTAGCTTTACAACACTCCATCCTTCTGATAACTTATCCCACTTGGATATTTGGAACTTGGGGCCTTGACCAGTTTTGTGATGTCATAAACCTTAACGTATCAAAAGTCGAGTCAAGTCCTCATTAATTTAACTCACTCATTTATTTGTTCATTCATGAAAATCAATATTTGTTTAGAAAGTACTACTAATTAGGCATGGCCTTGGATGTCAGGATATAATAATGAGCAGAAAAATCAATCAAACAATTCTATTAATAACACAAAATTGCAAACTTGGATGCAAGTTCTGGGGAAAGGAGAATAATAGGTTAAAGGAGAATTGTTATAAAGGAGCTGGCAAGTTCAAGCAGTCAGAGATGGTCTTTAGTGAAACAAAGCTGGAGCAGCATCCAAAGGCCAGGCAGGGCTAGCTGGCCAAAGGGGTGGTGGTGGTGGTGGTATTTGATTGCTCTAGATAGAAAGAACAGCGTGTGCAAAGGCCTATTTGAGAAAGCCACTAGGGTGTGGGAGGATTTGAAAGAAGCTAGTGTGGCAGAACACAGAGAACAAGGGACCTTTGAATAGGGGCCTTGTAGGCTTGTTAGAGAATTGGTATTTATTTTAAGAGCAATAGAAAGCCCTAGGAGGCCTTTAAATTGAGGTTTTAAAATCCGATATGCATTTTGGAATGATCATTAGAGATGCAGTCTGGGGATCCAACTGGAAGAGAATTCAACTGAATCCAAAGCGAAAGCCACCACAATTGTTCAGGTGCTAGACGAGCGCAGCCTGAGATGGTAGCGGTGGAGTCGAGGAGCAGTGGGTGGACTTTAGAGCTCTTTAGGAGGTAACATGGTTGCCACTTGGAGGTGGGTTGTTTTGTGTTGTGAGAATAAAGGAGATGATAGGGATGGTTTTCAGTTGTCTTGCTTGGGTGAACTCAAGCATGGATGTTGATGCCATTCACGGATGTGAAGCCTCAGAAGGGGTCCCATGGGGGATGGTCATGAGGGCTGGGAGACACCATGCATTTCTTTTTGAATTATTATTTAGGTTTGAAGTATTTTTGAGACAATTCGAAGAGGAGTCAAGTAGGGAATCATCTTGGTGAGCAGTGGTTAGGGAAGAGATTAGAGGAGATACTACAATCTTGGGCTTTGAGAACATTTGTGTTCTGTCATGTTTTCCTTTTCCTGGTGATTTTGCCACATACTGGGGTGGCCACTCAGTGTGACAAACAGCAAGAGAGGCTCAGAATTCCACTGGCATGAGGGGAAGAAGAAACCAAGCTTCTCTTTAAAGATATATTCAATATAGGGTTAGAAGTGGTATGTGTCCTTTGGGGAAATAAGAGCATTATCTAGGATCTTTTAATGACTCTGAAATATCAATGAATTAGGAATCAAAAACTTAGGAAAAAATGTTTGGAATCATCTGAGTCATTCAGACTCCCTAAAGGGCAATCATTACCTAGCTAAAGGGAAAGATGGATTCTGGCTTTCCTAACATGAGATGGAGGCCTGTGTAAGTTTTCAGAAAGGTTCTCCAAGGGCTTGTCCCTGATCACTTTTCAGCCCTTCCAGTGGCCATGCATGAATGAGATTGTGCTAGTGATGGCTCCCTGGCTTCTTGGGGGGCTCTTGGTCTCTTTGAATATTTAGGTGGTGGGGTGTTTTCTGACATCAACCACCAATTCTTTGATTCTCTGTCACTACCTATGTGTTCAACCAAACAACCCAGTCTTGTCACTTACCTGGATTTTGCAGAGACCCCACAGATTTGAGATGCCCTCACTTTAGATGCCTGTCACAAGTCCCGAGACTCCAGTTTTCTGAATGGCTGGTTATCAATTGAGAGTGCGCACAATAATTTGCTAGAACAGCTCACGGAACTCAGGAACATACTTGATTGACATTTATTGGTTTACAGATGAACAGCCAGATGAAGAGGTATGTAGGGTTAGGCTCAGAAGAGTCCTGAGCATAGGAGCTTCGGTTCCCATGGAGTTAAGTTGTGCACCCTCCTGGTACATGGATATGTTCATCATTCCAGAAACTCCCTGAACCTGGTCACGTAGGACATGTTATGGAGCTTTCACCGAGTAGGCACGATCTATTGCTAACTCCATCTCCAGCCCCTCACCACTCCCCAGAGGTTGGAGGGTGGGGCTTGAAGTTCCAGGCTCCTAATCAAGGCTTGGACTTTTTGGCAACCACTTCCCATCTTGAAGCTATTTAGAGGCCCCCACAAGAGTCACCTCATTAGAACAAAGACGCTCTATCCTTCCCATAACTCAGGAAATTCCAAGAGTTTTAGGAGTTCTGTGTCAGGAACTGGGGACAAAGACCAAATACATATTTCTTATTATGCCTCAGGGGGCCATTGCACTCTGGCATGCTCTCTGGGTTGGGGTGCTCCCGTGGGAATCCTAGAAGTGATTTATAGCTAACTTCAGCAGCATCAGCCTCCTGTCCCCCTAAGCATGGCCTTCCCACCAGGGCCCTCATCACCAGCAGAAGCAGCCAGGTGCAGGTGCGCCTGTGCATGGTGCCCATGTCCGGCCTTCCCCAGGGTCTGTCCACAGTGTGCTTCACTCCAAATCTGGGCAACTCAAGACATGGAGCAGAGGAAGGTGTGGGATAGGGAGGAATTGTATACAGGCCATGTGTTTGTGTCTGTGGAGAATGGCTGTCTCACAACAGTGGGAACTCTTCTATCCTTGTTATGGTTTCAGCAGGAAGAATAAGAGCAGTGCTCATCACTCACTGAGCTTCTGCTCTGGGCCAAATGTCTGCCTTTTCCTGATAATCCTCAAATCCTGGAGGGAGGCATAAGGCATCAGGATTCCCCATTTTGTAGAGTTTCCAGGAGCTTTGAAAATTTTTTCAAGGTCTCAGAGGCAGAATTCAAACTCAAGTCTGTTAGTTAGATCAATGTCAGTGCCTCCATCTTTTTTTTTTTTTCTTCAAATCTGGTTGTTGAGCCCAGGGCCTTGTACACATTAGGCAAGTGCCCCACCACTGAGCTCTATTGCCAGCCCATGTCCATTCTTGATACCTCCCAATTCACAATAGAAGGACCCAAGAGGTGCCCCGTGGAGGCTAGCCAGATTTAAACAACATCTGGTTGACTTACCTTATCCACTAAATCAGAAAAATGATAACCCAGGAATACCCGAGAGCTTTAGTTTACAGCTTGCAGTGATCCAAGGTGCAGTCAGCAGCCTTCATTGGTCTGACAAGGTGGAAGTGAATTCCCTCAACCATCTGAGTTCTCATTCTGGTGTCTAGAGGACCTATTTGTATATATTCATAAATGCAAACTGTCCAGTGGAGAGAACACTGGCATGGCCTCTCTTCTCCCAAAAGCACAGATAATCAGGATTCTGGCCTGCATCAGGACCCCGACTCTCCATCACATGGAGCTATTGGTGCAGGCCTCTGGGCAAGAACCTGGTATTAAGTCAAGCCCTGATGCCCAGTATACAAATAGCTTTACCTCAGCTCTCCTTAGCTCCCAAGGAAAAGCCTGAGCCACCCAGTTCTCTCTCCCACTCACCTCTCCACTGCAGTGAATAGCACTTAACTCAATTCCTTTAGCTAAAGAGACCGGCAGGGGAAAGGAACACAAATGGCCCCATGGAGACAACTCTGTTCCCTTCATTCAAATCCAAAACTGCTTTCACATTTGCTCAAAACACTGTTATCCCTGCAAAGCCTTCCTCAGCCCTCCACCTCATACCTTACTCCCTTTTCCAAACTCCTCTTAAAATGTCCAAGTTGAACTATTATCTTTTCTAAACACCAGATGCTTAAGCAACTTGTCAGGGGGGAGAAAACAGATGTGCATTAAATTTTCAACTACTTCCATGCCTCCAAGTTCTTTTTGGACCTTTGTGGGAGATTTTACATATATTTACACATCTTGAGAAAGTATGCACATACCATTTTGTGATCTCCTTTTAAAAACATGCATTTCCAAGGTACCTTTCCATGTATGGACATCAGCCGCATGCCCGCCTTTTCCAACGGCTCTGCAGTGGTCTGGCATGTAACGGTTCAGGGTTTGCTTAGTCATTACAGGATTGCTGGGCATTTGGGTTCCTTCCAGCACTTGCTATTATAAATAGCATTGCTGCCTCCTCCCAGTCACTTTTGCATTTAATCACCCACTGCTGCTTAGCTGTTTAACTCTTTATTGGGGATAGCCCTGCCTCACCAAAGGTGGGGACTAGGCTGAACTTATGTATTCCCCTCATTGCTCACAAGAGTGTTGAGCTCAAAGAAGAGCTTTGTGACAAAAATACAAGCCATTCACTGAGCTCTTCTATGTGCCAGACAGAGGGCGGTAAGCACTTTGCATGCATTATCTCATTTAAGCCACATAGGTGCCACTAGGATTCTCATTTTATAAGTAGGGAAACTGGTACTTTAAAGTGATTCAGTGATTTTCCAAGAGCCACAGAGCCAGGAAAATGTGAGGCATGATGCTGCCCAGACTGGCTGACCCTCCACACCCTTGCTTAGCCCATCTCCTTGAATTCAGCAGGGCAGTGCAGATGGACTCCTGTGGTCTTTGCAGTGGGACTCCGGCTCCTCTCAGGCTGAGGCATCCTTCAAGATTAGCCTCATGCAGGATCACATGACTGAAAGATCCCTATGTGCCTGTGCAGCTAATTGCAGGTAGATAGCCACCTCTGGGTGCCTGCACCTGTTTGTCCCTGAGCCCTGTGACAGCCTGTCTGTCTCCAAGTGGAGTCTGTATTTCATTTTCATTCCAGCTCCCCGAGTCCCGGATGGAACATTCAGAACAGAAGATGTGGCCTTCCTCTGATTCATAGTCAGTGAAGGGAGAAGAGAGGCAGGAAGGACGTGGAATTCCGCTCATGGGGCACTTTGCACTTCAAATATTTTAGAGGAAGAGGACTGCAGATGTGCCCCCTGCCAAAGAAGCTTTGAGGGCTAGTGTCAAATGGCCTGGAGTGAGCAAAAGCTGGCAGAGTGACAACCCAGGAAGAATAAAGGACAGAGCTCCGGGGCCCCTTCTCTTTCCGAAACTCCCACTGAGAGAGCTGGCTCAGCAGGCCTGGGGGGCTCAGGGCAGCTGCAGCGACTGAATTGGTCCTCTGTCGTCACCTGCTCAGTGCCCCGAAGTGGAAAGCACACAGCCTCCAGCCAGCCCCCTCCTAATCGTGGATTTCCATACTCGGAGAGAAGCAGCCCCACAAAGGGGTCTCAAGGCGCCAGGACTGGAAAAGCCTTTCATATCGCACCTAATTTGAACACCTGCCTTCAGACAGGTGCAGATTAGTGGGGATTAGTCCACATTTCACAGGTGAAGCCACTGAGGTCCCGAGAGGCAAAGGGACAGTATCATTGTTGAGCTCAAGGTCATATATTTCAGAAACTACTAACTACAGGGCATCACTGAACACATAACATTGGGTGAGCTCTGCAGTATCAACCTGTCAATTATCAACCATCCTTTAAAATAGCATGATTTTTCTTTCTGAGAAGTGGTACATTCTCATTTTACACATGAGTTAAAGGACCAGAGAAAGAACAAGAAAGAAAATAAAAACGGTCTGTTATCCCCCACCTGGACAGAATCCAGAATCAACACTTTGGTTTATTATACAATCTTCATGCATATACTTTTTACATAATTGTGCTCATTTTTGTAGCTTATTTTCTCACTTAGCACTATAAGCTCTTTCCTCCTGTCATGAAGAGATCCTTGTAAATATGCGTTTGCATATAACTACCTACATTTTGTTGTACATCATGCCACATTTTTCTTAAGTATTTCCTTAGCTGATCAATTCCAGTTTTCTGCTGTTGTAAATAACATTGGGATTAACATTTTGGGAGTGAAACTTCTCATATATTTTTGTAAACTTGCATAATACAAATTTCCTAGAAGTGGAATTACTGGGGCAACTGATGTAAATGTTTCAAAGGTTCATGGTAAATGTTGCCCAATTGCTCTTTGGAGGAATGGAATCCTTTCTCACACATACCAAAAGTCCCTGTTCCGCTGCTCCCTCTCTAGTTTGGCTGTTATCTTTAAAGATTTAAAAAATACCTAATAAAATGATCAAAGTCATCAGTATCTTCAATCATGATTCTCTGCATGGCTTCCAACTCTTAGTCACTTGACAGATAATGACTAATTTATAGTTTCTTATATGTCTAGCTCCAGCGCCAAGAATCCTGCATGCATATCTCATTTAATCTCCCAGCATCTCTGGGCCAGTCTTATGATTGCCTTTGCTTTGCAGATATGAAAACCCAGACAGACACAGACAGATTAAGTGAATTGCCCACAGCTAGTAGGCGATGAGAGTTCAAAATAAGAGTCCTACTTGTACCTCATCACAAGTGCTGGATGCCAGGGATAACTTGAGGGCAGGCCTGGGCTCACGCTACACAAACTCCACTCCTGGTTCTAAGTGAGGGACTCATTGTTTTCTACTTAGTGCATGACAGTGAAGTCTAGGGGTGAAACTGTCAGGGTCAAATCAACAAAACCAGCAGGCAGCCTTCTATTCTGCCTAACATATTCAACTTCCCCAAGAGTTGAGCTATTCTACTGGGCCAAATACCCTGCAGGATTTTTAGAGATCAGAAAAGCATCATTCTTTCCCTCAATAGCTTACAAAGGTAAATACACAGATAACTGTTTTACAGGGTGGACTATAGTGAGGGCCACAGGAGAGGTAAGACTGGAGGGCTCTAGGTATTCAGAGGAGGGAATGACAGCTGGCCAGAGGGCTGCATTGAGAGATGCCATTAAACTCCCTAAAGGGTGAGCAGTTTAGTTGGCAAAGAGGACAGGAGAGGACACCAGGAAGAAGTTCAGGGTGACCCACAGGATGCAAGGGTGTTGAGGAAATAGAATCTTCCATGTGGGTACAGAAAAGTTGATTCAAAGGTTGATGTTTGCCAAATTCAGGGGCCTTGCCCTTGATGTGGGCTGCTGGGCTAGATAGGTTCACTGCCCGGGGGACAATGACACATACCTAGGGAGTTGATGACAAATGCCAAGGGGAAAAAAGGGGAGATCTTGAATTCAAGTGAGACATGAAGAGGCTTCAACAAGGGAAATGAATGTGGGAATGAAAGAAGAAGGGCAGATTGGAGAGTTTCCAGAGATGGAATTTATAGACTGGATACTTGGTGTTGGGGACCATTCATGATTGCTTGACTCCCTAACTCCTCTCTTTTTTCTGCTCCCAAACAAATTCATTACCATCCTGCGGGTTCTTCCTCTGTGACACATCCCCAGGTCATTAGTCCCTTCCAGCTTCGGGGCCACCACCCCATGTGGGCACCCATCATGACTTGTCGTCTGTACAACATTCACCTTCAAATGACCTCCCAGCTCTCTCCATGGTGGCCCCTGCATATTTTCCTGTGGCCAGTCAGGGGGATGTTGTAATCTGTGGTCAAACCAGGACACTTATGAAAAATGAAACGGAGTACTACAAATAATTACAACAGGTAAAAGATATAAACCAGGACTGTCCTGAGCAAACCTGGACATATGGACTCCTATAGAAGGATCATTTGCAAACATAAGTGATATCACATCACTCCCCTGTTTAATACCTTCTCTTTGCATTTAGAATAAAATTGTTCTGTCCTCACATCAGACCTTTGTCCCTACCTCACCTCCCTCTCACCTCCGTGGTCTCCATATTCCAGCCACACACACCTTCTGTCAGTTCCAAGAAATTATACCTGCTAATCCCACTGTCTGCGCATCCTGCCTCAGGTCTTCATGAGCTGGCTCGTCCTCCAGTTCAGGCCTCCTCCATATGCAGTCTCCCTCCTCATTATCATGCACTTCCTCCACAACATCTGTCTCATTTATCTTTGCATCTACGGAGGGCAGAAAGGGCCTGGCACATAGTAGATGCTCAGTATATACATAATCTGAGATGAGGTGTTTTTATTCTTCCTAGGCTGACTGTGAACCTATTCCTCGAGCCTGAGTGTCCTCTCATGGGGTGATTCCTGTTGTACTGCTCAGCACATAGTATGTTGACTAGCTATTCCTTTATGTCTCTGCCCCCCTAGAATGTCAGCTCCCCAGGAGAAGTGTTAATCATCTAAAACTTGGAATTGAGACACAAAGTGACTACTTATCTCCTACTAGAGTATTATCCAACTCTCTAGAGACTAAGGCCTTGTCTGACTTATAGACAAGCTAGCTTAGGCCTGGACTCTATATTTATATAGAAAATGGGTAAATTGAGGACTGGGGGCTATAGCTCAGTGGTAGAGCACTTGCCTAGCATGTGTGAGCCACTGGGTTCAATTCTCAGCACCACATAAAAATAAATAAGTAAAATAAAAGTATTGTGTCCATCTACAACCAAAAATATATAAGAAAAGAAAGTGGATAAATTGAAAATAATTTCTAACGGGTAGGAAAGGATAACCATAAAGGTTACAGTTTCATGATCTTGCAGGATATTAACCAGTTCCAAATATAATTTTGAAGTTTTATTCCATCATTTCTTTTCCCACTCTCTTCCTGTCTCCATATACATAAACATCTATGTGTCTGTGTGTATGTATGTATGTGTGTATATATGTGTATATATAGATATACATTTTTCCTTCTTGTATTCCTATTATCCATCATTAGTAACTTAATGGTTCAAGGAAGTCCTTGTGCCTAGGTGAGGATAGAAGTGTTCAGCTCAGCAATCTTCCAGCAAGCACCTGTGTAGGAACTGTGGTCAGCTAGCAGCTGCTAGGTGTGATGACTTCTGGACCTACTTACAGCTTTCCTGCCAAGGTCAGGCCTTGATGGTGACAGAGTCCCGCTGGTCTTGGGGCCTGATCATTTCTGCCCATTTCCTCTAAGGTGCAGCCTCTGCTCTGGAGCTTCCTGCGGGGTAGCAGAGCCTTTCTCAGAGCTGTGCCTCCGTGTGAGGTTTATTCTTCCCCACTCCACCTCCTTCTCCTCTCTTTCCAGGGAGTCAGACCTCTGAAATATCTCCCTGCCTCCTTCTCTCCCTTTCTTCTTAACCCCAATAATTGCTCTCCCTAATGATTAATGATTGTCTTGCACCGCTAGCCCTGTCTTGGTGCCTGTTTCCTGGAGGCAAAGTGACACATGTGCTCATCGTCTACCTGTATGATGGTTTTACTTTTTTTTAAAAAGATTTTTGGAAAATATATTTTACCAGGAAGTCAAAGACAGTCATCCATCCCTAGCATAACATTTATACCAACAGCAGGCGCTCAATAAATATTTGCTGTGTGAATGAGAACAACCCTATTTTGGTTTGGGAGGCTTGTGTGCACAATATAATACTAAAGTCTTGGTGGGGTTGGATGCTGATTGGAAGGTCAATGGGATCATATTTGCTGACTGTGTGTTAGAGCAACTGGAAATGTCTCTGAATCAGCTTCACCTCTGAGTTGGTGGGTGTTGTTAATGTAAGAATGCCCAAGTCTCCCACATGACCCAATTTCTCCTCACTGAGTCCCTGCCAGGGAAGAAAGGGGCAGAAGTGTGGCAGACAGGGACTGAGAAAACTGCAGAAGAAATGATGTGCCCTGCCAAGGCTGAGGGGCCAAGGGCTTGGACGGGAGGACGTCCTGGATGCTCCCTGCGGGAGCAGACTTCCTGGAGGCTTCTGCTGCCACCTGCAGGCAAGTTAATCCCTGGGGCCAGGTGTGAAAGGTCAGAGTCAAAGGGCTGAGTGGGAAAAGGAGCCTGTTTCTTTGGGGCCCTCTGCAGCAGGGAGGAATTGGAGCGCTAATTCAGAAATTTTCTCCTAGTCTTGACAGGTACAAAAATCAATGAAAACCTGTATTTAAAATTATGTTTCTGATCATGCTATTTTCTCTGCTTGGGTATTCAGCAAGTTGAATAGATGATTATGAATCATTCCCAAGTATGGCTAATTAAATATTTGATAAATAGAATTTAGCACGTTTCATCTGCAGAGAGCTTACCTGACATTACCTAATTGAGCCTAACAAAAGTATCACCTTTATTCTGTGGATGGCAAAACCGGCAAAGAGAATCCGTTTAAAAAAGCCAAAAGGGGGGAAAAAGTTCATGTGCCTATAGAATGGAAGAATCCCGAGAGCAAGATGAACCGTGGCCGGCAGATTCCTTAATCTTCGGGCAGTTTCATTTAATTGCTTGACTTATCACGCCCTCCATCCTAACATTGCTGGCCTCTGTGGGTCAGTTTTGGGCACATTCCCGGGAGCCCGGGACACATCAAAGGGGAGGACGGCATTGTTTCGCCTCTGGCAAAGTCAGCCCATCACCGAATTCAAGTTCTCTGTGCTGGAGACAAATTAACGAGATGCGCTGGGGTAAAGGTCTTGGAGGGAAGGTCGCATCCCACCCTAATTGCCTAAGAGCTGGCGCCTCCTTAGGAAACGGCGACTAGGTGAAAAGCCTGGGAGCCCACGCCTGGCTCTTGCTGATGAGCCACAGCGCCACCTGCTGGTCCTTTCCTTAACGAGGCCAAATAAAAGGATTTTCTTCTGGGATTGCATAATGTTTCCTGTCCAATCCTTGATTCCTGAATCCTGGGTTCTCCAGCTGGAGGAATGCAGCTAACAGGATATTTCAAAAGTACTATAGGGTTAGAGGGCCATTTATATATTAACAACAAACATCGCACCCTAACCCTCTTACTTCTGGATTAAAATTATTGTTTTTTTAAAAATTTTTTTTAGTTGTTGATGGATCTTTATTCATTTATTATTTGTATGTGGTGCTGAGGATCGAACACAATGCCTTACACATGCGCTCTACCACTGAGCTACAGCCCCAGCCCTAAAATTACTGTTAATGAAGATATTTAAGAGGTATTACCTATACCAGTGGAAGTGGAAGGATGTCCATCCCAGAAGGGTTGGAGGGTTGCTGTCTGGGAGTGGATGGCAGGAGATGTGTCTAGGAGCTGTTTTTGCATCACAGGCACTCTGTATCCTTCCTTAGATTATGTGCTTGTTTGGGAGGATGTCTGGGGAAGGGAGAGGGGTGGTGGTGATCTTACAACTGGTACAGCCACTAGATACAGCTTTGTGAAGACCCCACATATGAGACATTTGGTAATCTTGCCATTGCTCCCACCCAGGGCCTCAAGGGGAGCTATAAAGGTGGGTGGGTTCTGTTAGCTTTCTGTAGCTGTGATGAAGCACCTGAGATAAAGTTACTTGCTCAAGCTCAACAGCTATGAGTGCTAGGACAGGAATTGGAAGCCAGGCTGGCTGCTGGTGCACAGCTCTTTTCTAAGTTCCTCTCAGTATTAGGAAGAGATGATAATGGTCTGAGTTTATCTGGATTACTCAATCAATAAATTATTTTTTGAGAGGAGAGCACAATTCTACTCATAACAGAGTTCCCTTGCATCTTTATTTATAGTTCTTGGTGAATTATTGCTCTTCTCCCCTGGAAGGCAGGCTTTTTGGGATTGGGCCTAGATAGAAACCATATTTGTATTCTGTTGAGCTTTATCATTAGCACACACCCAATACATATTTGTATAAACCAGTAGTATATACATGAGCTCATGGATGAACGTGGACCATTGAAAGCAATGTGGAATATGAAGCTAGAAACACATTTCAGCAGATGATATGCCTGTCACAGTGTTTAGCTTTGAATCTGTAGAAAGACCCTCCCTAACAACCAAAAGAAAAGTCCCACCAGGACCTCAATATCATCACTGACAAAAGATGCTCCGTGTTAGCCCTTTGGATTCCTGATTTAGAAAACGGAATGGGCTTCTCCCAGAACCATTGAAGGGGAGGTGGAGGAGGGAAGGGAGGATAAGAGGAGGGCAGGGCCTCTTTAATCATCTCTTCCTAGGATGGGCACCAACACTACCCAAGACCTCAGTTCCCACATGCACTCTTTAGTTTTCTGCATTTCCATATGCAGAAACCACTCTTGTACTAGTTATACTTGCCTCTCATTTCTGTCTCATTTCATTTTTCTTTGCTTCTGTATAGTTGCAAGTCGCCTTGTCCAGTTGTTCAATATTTCTTTACTTTTATAGACCTAGAAAATCTGGTTACAACCATTTGAAGATGAATGCTAAAATGGTGTTTGGATGGTAATAATTCAAATAAAAATTTAATAACAATTTAAGTCAATTTCCAGATAATTGAAGTCAGTTCCAGCATATCCCTTAAGAGAATTTCAGAAGCCCATGGTGTCTCATGACTGATGAGACTCTGATGGAATGTTAAGGCTGAGGTGTCTCAGACCTGCCTTTCATGATTTTAGCTTGCATTCATTCTGGGTCTTTTAACTTTCTTTTCAATCTCAGCAGCATGATGGAAAAGCTCAGTAAAGGACTAGTTTATTATTAGACACCAGGGAAGCTGGTTGATAATCTCTCTTCTCTATTAATCCTCAAGGATCAGCATTATACACTGTGAAACTAGTGGGATATTTCCATACAAGCTCAACAGGCACAGAAGATCCATGGTACTGATTATAGGAATAGAAATCCTCCAGCCTTCTCCCTTGCAAATCCTTTCCTTCTGATCTAATCCTTGGGTATATCTATAGTAGGTAGCCTGGAGCAGCCCTGATAGCATTTCCCTGGTGGAGAAAGAGCAAGTGTGTGAGATATGGTCTATTTACTTTTTAAAAGCAGGAAGTTTTCTTTGGGCCAGATGTCATAATAATAAACAGTTCACCTTCATTCATAGATTCAACCACAGATTGAAACTATTCAAAGAAAAAATTTCATCTGAGCTGTACATGTACAGACTTTTTTGGGGGATCTTTATTTCCCAGACAATACACTATAACAACTTTTTACATAGCATTTGTATGGTGTTAGGTATTATAAGTAATCTAGAGATGATTGAAGGTATACGGAAGGATGTGGGCAGATTATATGCAAACATTATGCCATTCTCTATAAGGGACTTGAACATCTGCAGACTTTGGTATCCACAGGAGTCCTGGAACTAGGAACAACTGTAGTCAGTTTTCAAACGTTTGCATTTGTATTACTATGCTTTGGGTCCTTCCTCTGGCTCTGAGATCAATAAAGTCCTGTGAAAGCCAATTCCTCATCTTCTGTCTCTGGGCCTTTGCTTGATGCTGCTCACTGCCAGCAGGGAATGAAGAATGGGAGGAGAGGATGAGGGTTGGTTGGTGAGGTTGGGGTCCTGCACAATTGCTGATTTAGGACTTCACTAGGTGTCCTGTGTGACCTCAGAACCAAATATCCAAAGCTCATTATCCAAGAAGAACAAACATAATTTGTCTTTTAAAACATATATGGGCACACACATCTAAGTTAATAGATGTAAAGAAGATTCTCAAAGAATGTGAATTGTTAAAGTATGTGTGCTTGTGAAGTGGGATTATCCATAATTTTCAATCGCTAAGTTATATATCCATGTAATGTTTACAGTTTGCACATAGATCAAGAGTTACTGTTTTTTAAGAACAGCTCTCTTGAGGTATATGGCATAAAGTGTGCTCATCTAAGTGAATAGTTCAGTAACTTTTTGTATCTTTGTAGAGTTGTGCCACCATCAGTACAATCCAGTTTTAGAACATTGCCATCATCCCCCCCACATTCTATGTGCCCATTTGCAATCCTAGCCACTCTGGGTACATTTTCTGAGTAGCTTTGCCTTTGTCAGAATTCTCATGTACACAGAATCACACAGTATGTGGCTTTTTGTACTTAGCTTCTTTCTCTGCTGTAACATACCACGTGTTCATCATGGGTATGCACTAATATCTGTCCCTTCCTTTGTAGGATAGTAGTCAATTGCATGAAAGCACCACATTTTGTTTACTTACTTCTCAATGGATGGATGGTCAGGTGATCTGCTTATAGATTTGGACTTTTATGAATAATACTGCCCTGAACATGTCTATACCAGTCTCTGTGCAGACATAAAACACACCGGTTATAATCAGATAAACAACAAAACTGGAGGCCCAAATTGATTCTCAAACTGTTCCTGGAATACATTTCCTTTTCCTCAAATGGAAATTCTTAAAAGTGGGACAGAAATTCTAAAGTAAGAGAGAAGTGGACTCCTGAGTAGGCTTTCCCTCCCTCTGAGCTGACGAAAGCCCCAGGGGAATCAACAGGTATGGTTATTCCACTCCTCTGGAAGTAGCTCCTGTTCATGCAGTTCATTGTAAAGCTTCAGAGCAAATGGCATCCCATCTATCCTGCTGCATCTCTGATGCGGATCTCAACCCAAACACAGTTCCTCAGTCCCAAAGTAGCCAACTAAGGAGAACCCACTTCCCTGATCCCGCAGGGTTCAATCAAAGCTTCCCAGGGGTGGTGGGTTTTTGTAGTGGCCTTGGGCCAAGGAGGAAGTCCCCTGAAACACTTAAAGGGCCTCATTAGGACTTAGCAGTTTGAGTTTGGGGGCAGGGATGCAAAGGTGAGAGGCAGCAGCTGAGGCTTTCTAGTGCAACTGAAAACCCACGTAGGGAAGACTCTGGTTTGAGAAGCAGGAAAGAGATACAGGAGACAATCCAGAGGAAACAAGAGGTAAAAAGTGAGCTGGTGGGGCTGGGGTTGTGGCTCAGTGGCAAAGCACTTTTCTAGCATGTGTGAGGCATTGGGTTTGATCCTTAGCACCACATATAAATAAATAAAAATAAAAGCCCATCAACTACTAAAAATTTTTTTAAAAAAGTGAGCAGGTGACACAGGATGGGGTAACTTGTTTACAAAGAGGCCAGAGACAGACTAACAGCTCATCACTGGGGCGTAGCATTTAATACAAGTAGAGATACAGGATTTCAAGCACTGCTGGGTGATCTGGCTGTAATGGATCTTGCTGATGAGGCCTGTCTTTTTATTAATTACAGGAGACTCTCCACTGGAGGTTCCTATAGCAACTTGTTACTTGCTGTGAGGTTCAGTTTAGGTGTCAAACTGACAGGATGGAAAAATACTAGGGAACTAGCAAAGCATTATTTTGGTGTAGTTGTGAAGGTTACAATCTCCAGAGGGGACTGGTGTGTGGATCTAAATGGACCCAAATGGGATGTTTCTTAAGTAAGAGCAGGCAACACTCCACCTACTGGGAACCCAGTTAACCCCAAAATACAGAAAAGTTGAATTGTCTTTCTCTCTCCTGGAGTAGGGATATACTCTTCTTGTACTGCGGTGGAAATCAAAACTCTAGGTTCAGGCTAGGGTTATGGCGCAGTGGTAGTGTGCTCGCTTAGCATGCGTGAGGCACTGGGTTCGATCCTCAGCACTACATAAAAATAAAATAAAGATATTGTCCACCTACAACCAAAAAATAAAAAAATTTAAAAAAACCAAAAAACAAAAAACTCTAGGTTCTCCAGTCCTTGAGCTCTAGGACTTGTACCAGCAGCTCCCTGGGCTGTCCCTGGTTCTGAAGTCTTTATTCTTGGACAGCCATGTACCAGCTTCCCAGGCTCTCCAGCCAGCGGACAGCCTAAACTGTCTATCATCTATCTGTCATTTCTATCAATCAATCTTCATCGTCATCTATTTATCTATCAACTGTACTTATCATGTATTTATCATCTATCATTATCTATGCATCCACTCTCTATCTCCAACTGTCTGTCTCTCTGGAGGACCCACTTTCTGTGTGTCTAAGAATGCAGGTGATTTCCTAGTCTGCTGCAGATGCTGGCAGCTCTGTCTCCTTCTTTGTGATAACCCCTAGGTTCTCCTACTGATGCCACTTGTTTTTATTTAATCTATAATTTCTAGGTGCACAAGGCCCTCCCTTAATGCTTTCCTCTTTCAGCTATCATCACAATAATATAAATAACAGCAGATATCTAGCACTTGACAATTTCCTAAGAGCTTCTACTTTGTCCTTGCCAAGAATCCTGTGATGGCAGGCAGGAGAGCTAGTTGTTGTCTCCTTTCTTAAGAAAACCAAAGTGGGCAAGTTCAGTGCCTGCCCAATATCACACAATCATAACATGGTGGGACCAGGAGTGGTTCATAGGCCCCTGACCCCAGTATATAGTCCCAGGATGGGACACATAAGTTATAAAGGTTAAGGCAAATGTGTGATTATAAAATACGTTAAACTTAGACTAAAAAGGATAGGGAAAGGACTGTAACGATTCATTGCAGAATCTGTTCAAAACCATGAATTTGTTTTCTTTCCTCCTTCCTTCCCTCCCTCCCTCTCTTCCTTCCTTCCTTCCAGAACTGTAATGATTCTTTGCAGAATCTGTTCAAAACCATGGATTTGTCTTCCTTCCTTCCCTCCCTTCCTCTCTCTTACTTTCTTCCTTCTCTGTCTCTCTCTCTCTCTCTTTCATTCTTTCTTATTGTTGTTTGTGGTGCTGGTGATGAAACCCAGGCCTTAAGTGTGCTAAGAAAGTGCTCTACCACTGAGCTACATCCCTAGCCCTGGATTTGGAATTTTAAGAACACAGGAACTTGTGAAGGAGTTTCTAAACTCATTTTATTTTTCATGTACCTTACACATTCACTCTTTTTTTGAATGGCATGGAGGTCCTGAAATTGGAATGTATATAGTTGTAGAGGTAAAAACTTCTGATGAATGGTCTGTAAAACTATGTCTTCACCATAGTGCTCAGAGTTAATTTTATGGGTCAAATATCTATGTAGTCTTACGACCTTGTATAAAATATTGCCCTACACTAAATTCAAAGTTACAATAGCTAATATTTAATGGCTAAATATTAGTACTAGGTTGACAATTATGAAAACAAAATCTGATTTCCCCCTCCATAAAAGAATATGATTAGAATTCAATGTGAATCAATCAGTTAATTGTTGTGATTATCCTGAAGTCTTTATTTTGGAGTCCTGTCACAAAATGACATCTGTAATGTTTACAATGGTATTAGAAACTGAGATGTTTTTATTTCTACTATTTGAGAGTTAAAACTGTAAATAATGTTCCAAACAATCATCAAAAAAAATGCAGAGCAAACATTTCTGTATATAAACTGTACATAAAAACAAGGCACTATACATTTTGGGGGAGATGTTAAGGTAGAAAGGTTGGTTTTACATAGACTCGCCAGAGTCCATGCCATTAAGTACAAATGCTTTGTTCAACTTAGCACCGGAAGCAGTACTCAGAACAAGTCAGATCTAATGCCGAAGGAAGCGCTTCTGATTGCATGTGAGCATACAGATTGGTGGCAGACCTAATTCAACAGAAGCAACTCCACCTACCTTTTAATATTATTTTGACACCAAAAACAAACAAAAAAAAGTGAATGAATACATATTGCTTTGTTAAATACATATTGATTTATATGGTGTTTATATAAATATATATATATATATTTTAGAATCCACAAACTATCAAAATAACACTTTATAAAGAGAACTGCTTCAAAAAAAAAAAAAAAAAAACCAACAACAACAAAAAATAAACCAAAAAAGGCAATGCTTTGCTGGACCAAGAGGGCAGTGCTGTAGCCGCTGCTGGGGAATCGCTGTCTAATTGCAGGTAACAGATGCTTTTATTGACATCAACCCTGAACTGTGGAAAGGTAGTTTCCAAAGAGTTCTCTTAAACATTTACAAAACGCACAACTCCGGGATGTGCAGAATAGTTAATAAGGTCAGGTTCTGAAAAACTCTGATTTAAAAATACCATTCTTTAAAAAAAAAAAATTACCAGTCCAAAAAAATATCCACTTTTCCGGTCCAGTGGTATTGAAAGTGACCACCACAGTTCTTCTCCCACTCAGAACAGGCCTTTTGCTTTCTTGAGGTTCACCTGCTTCCATGTGGGCAGCGCGTTGTATTCGTCTCTCGTCATGTCCAGTGCAAACTAGTGGAAGCACAAGAAAAGCCCAGCAGTTGAGTGAAAGGCTGTTGGGACTACGGTGCTGCTTCATTCCCATCCCACCTGAAGAAATACTTACCTCAAAGTCTTCATCCGTGAGATAAATCTCAAGCTTTAGAGGATCTACTCCTTCCGGGAGTGGCCTGGCGAGGAGATCAGCCAGTGGATAGATAGTTTTACAGAGCTTGGCTAAGACCTCTTCCACAAGGATAATCTGATTTGAAACTTCCATATCCTGAAGAGGAGGGAGCAGAGAGATCTCAGTGTGTCCCCATGAACACATTTTATCAAGTGCTTGCAAATACGCAGCCCTGTCTTGTCTGCCTCAGCCTGGAGAGGTGGGGACTTACAGCTTCACTGACAGGGAAAAGGGCTGCTGAGTGTGGGGTAACAGCACAGGGCCTGGTGGTTTTTCTGAATTCTAGATGATTTCTCCCCCTACATGAAGTTTCAAAGAAATCCAGTGTCAGGGCTGCCTCCAGGAAATGTGTTGAAAGGTTGGGGTGTGATTAGTGGCAGAGCACTTGCCCAGCATATGCAAGGTCCTAGGTTTGATCTCCAGCACCACAAAGAAAAAAATAAATGTTTAGGGACTCTCCCAAGAGCGAATTGTGGAATAAGATTATTGAATTTGAAGTCTAAACATACGATGCTTCCAAATAATGGAATGAAATAATTTTAAATATTTTTAAATGTGATAAAATAAAAAAAAATTTTAAAATAATTAACTTTAAAAGAAATCACACCTTCTCACCTCTCCCCTAGGCCTCATTTCTTAATCCACAATAAAAAAAGAAGGTAAGGGAGGGAAAGGTAGGGATGCAGCTCAGTAGTAGAGCACTTGCTTGGCATCCACTCTGGGATGCTAAGGGCTCTGGGTTCATCTCCTTGCAACACACACACATGAAAATGTACCTAGAACATTCTGAGAATGGATCAAGTTTTTTTCTTTCATTCTTAAATGTGAGAACTATTAATCTGAATAGTTTATTCTGGATGAATTATCTTCCTCCATTAAACTTGGGTCCCAGATGGGCTGCCTTCCCTTTGGGTAGGTGGATAGGGGAATGAATGACTGTGAGCTGTTGCCAAATTCAGACCAGTGGTCAAGAGGGATCTTAGAATGAGCCTGCCTGTACCTTTACTGACTCTGAAACACAAGGCAAGTGACTTCATGCTTTCTGCTCCTACACTGGCAAAATAAAGATAAAAATAAGATGAATCTTAATGGATTGTCCCAATAATTAAATGAGGAAAGTAACTGTAAAGCATTTGGAGCAGTGCCTAGTACATAGTGAGAACTCAGTAAATCTTAATTACTGGTCCAACTTGCTGGTGTGGGAAGCCTGGTGCTTCATTGGCTGAGATCCCACCAGTCTGCACTCCATTACATAGCCCATCTCCAACCCCCAAGGATGTGTAGCAAATACAGAACGATGATGGCAATTTACATCCTTGAGCTTAGACTGTAGGAGGCATCCATGATGCTGGTAATCCTTGCAGTTTTTGAGTTTGGCTATTTACTATTTATATGTTATTATTTATGTTTATTATTTATAACAGAACCATCTTGTTCTGTATCAGAGAGCAGGCTACAATCAGCTCTTTCCTTGTGTACATCAAATCCATTTGGTTAAAGAAAGACAGTCTAAGCCGGGCGTGGTGGCGCAAGCCTGTAATCCCAGCACTTAGGGAGGCTGAGACAGGAGAATCTCAAGTTCAAAGCCAGCCTCAGCAACTGCGAGGTGCTAAGCAACTCAGTGAGACCCTGTCTCTACATAAACACAAAATAGGGCTGGGGATGTGGCTCAGTGGTTGAGTGCCCCTGAGCTCAATCTCCAGTACCAAAAAAAAAAGACAGTCTAAAGGGATGTAGCTAAATGGTAGAATGCTTGCCTGGCATGTGTGAAGCCCTGGGTTCCATTCCCAGCACCAAAGATAAAAAGAGAAGTTGGACTGAGCAGTAACATTTGCAGTACTACATAGGCTCTCTCTATTGCTATACTGCAGCAGATTCATTTGGTTTGTTTAAAATTACTCAAGATTTCCTACAAAATACAATCAGGTTCTCTTTCCCAGAAAAGCAGTTTTCTCCTACATAGCAACAAAATCAAAATGGAACAAAACTCTGCCATCAAACCAAATAAACCCTTGGAATTGCTACAGCTAGCGAGTTTAACTCATAAATTCTACATAGTTTGCTAAGCTTCTTGTCTCTGTGGTTGGAAAATAAAACACTCTGGATAAGAATATCTTTTGGTAGGCAAAAGGTGCGATGGGTATCTCCAGTATACCAGGAGGTCGCATAAAAGACAATTATTTACGAGATACTGAGCAATACCTTCTCATGAAAGTCAAAATACATTCATCTCCTGAGTTATGTGAACATATTCATTCTACACTATTTTATTCTGTGTCTGTTCTACATAAGGCTAACATCTGAAATGTCCTGACTTGGCCCTGCATCACATGGACTTTGAGAAACAATCAGTTTCTTTTTTTTTTGGTACTCGACCACTGAGCCTCATCCCCAGCCCTATTTTGTATTTTATTTAGAGACAGGGTCTCACTGAGTTGCTTGGCACCTTGCTTTTGCTGAGGCTGGCTTTGAACTCGCAATCCTCTTGCCTCAGCCTCCTGAGCTGCTGGGATTACAGGTGCGCATCACTGCGCCTGCTTGAGAAGCAATAGGTTTCTAGGTAACAGAATGAAGAGGTAGCAGCTTTTATTTACAACAGTGTTTAAACTAATTAGATTCACCTTTGCTAGTAAGTATTTAAATCTGAGTACTTGTGTGGAAGATAACCAAAAGAGTTCAACTGACTTCCCACTTCCTAGGCTAATTCTATGTAGACAGGTTAGCATGTTGCAGAAGACAGAATATGTTTATGTTCCCACTCTAAAAGTGCAATTGGATGCTTCTTCTCCAGGTGAGATCCTCCAGTGATCTAGAAGGCAGGAACAGGGAGAATGCTCACCATTTCTGTGATCTCAGCAATATCCTCTCTGTGCTCCCAGCTGGGAAACATGTTGGTGAACGTCAGGGGTTCCAGACCAGCATGAATAAGGTAAGACTTGGGGGGCGGCTTCTTGAGATTCTTTCCTGTAGTTATACAGAATGCAAACATTGGCAGACCCAAGGGCCTTGTCTTCTTCTGGTTTCCCTTGGAATCTCTTCTTCTTTGCTCAGAACTCTTACTCATGCTCAAAGTGTGGGTTATGAGTAGTTCATAACAATGCATGGATGAACTTTATCTAAAATGCCAATTTTATGCCTCTGGCTATACCAGTAACATGGAATCAACCTGACTCTACTTCCCAAACCCAACGAGAATGCTTCTGAGTCCCTGGAAGGGCTGAAGTATCTCCCTGGAGCTTCCTGATGGGACATTTGCTTCCTCCTTATTCACCTGTGGAGGTTTTCCTCCGACTTCCCAACACAGGACGAATTTCTAATAGCATTAGGCTGCTAATGACATGTTATACATCCACTGTAGCTTTAACATTTGGTGCAATGTTTAAAAAGGTATTTATTATGAAAGAGCTTTTCAAGAAAAGAATCAACTGTACATACTCAGTTATATTAAGCTAATTAATAAAACCATAAACTTTCAGGTAAGTAATTATTGGTATCTTTACGTCATCTAAAAGACCACGTAGTTCAGGAGGATGAACTATGAGTCTTTCTTTCTGGATGTGATACTAAAAATAATAATGAATGACAAAAAGGTTGACATTGACTTTTCAGCCAGTTTGGGGGAGATTTCTCTTCAATGGCTGCTGCAGATAATGTGCACAGTGGAGGTCGGCTTGTCTCATGGCATGATTAATCCCCAGGGCAGTAGGAATTTAGTGAGTCTGGAGTGTTCCACAATTCACCTTTAGGGTAACAAGTTAGATGATCTCATAATATGAAAGAGAAAAATGAATTCTCATTTATGCTGGCAGCCAACAATGTACTGATCATAAAACTCATAAGCCTCAGAAGGTGAAAGGGGAAAACTTGCTGCCATCTGCCTGGCTTTATCAAGGCTGGTGGGCATGTGCAGAAGGGTAAGATAGGCCTGGGCCTCGTGTAGGGTCCCTATCCTGTCCCTGCCAACAGCTCTTACCTCTGGAGTACTGGAGGACGGTCTCCATGGCACTCTTCCTGTCAGAGGCCCAGCGGATGCGGGCAGACCCAGTGATCTTGTTCTCGATGGGCCACCAGCCTTGCCAGAGGTACACCTCATGGTGATTGTCAACGAGGAAAAGTGCTGGGAGTGTGAGGACAGAACCACATAATCAGAGCCAGGTGCAGTGGTGCATGCCTGTAATCCCAGCACTTTGGGAGGCTGAGACAGGAGAACTGCAAGTTCAAAGCCAGCCTCAGCAATGGTGAGGTACTAAGCAACCCTGTCTCTAAATAAAATACAAAATAGGGCTGGGGATGTGGCTCAGTGGTTGAGTACCCCTGAGTTCAATCTCCAGTACCAAAAAAAAAAAACCCCACATAATTAGGACCTGCTTCAAGGCACTTCATCTCCTCCGCCCTAAGTGTTAGGGGTGCCTCCCCCTCCTACCTTGTCAGGGGTGATATCTCTCTGAAGCTCAGAGGCAAAGGCACACAAGGAAGGCCCTCGCATACCTCAGCCCTTTGGTAGTTAACCTAGGAAAGCCTTTTACATAGAGTAGAGGTGACAACCATGTGCTGTCTTTCTTTCCTTCTCCTCTGAGTCTTCCTTTCTTACTCTAGCTCAACCACAGGCCTGCCCAAGGCCCTTCTAGATATTGGTAGGGCTGATCTAAGCCCTCAAGGAGCTGTTAGCCTCCATTTATCTCCAAAGAGCATAATAAAAGCTAGAGAGCACATCTTCCTTGCCCTCTGGCATTTAGGCCCTTGTCTGACTGTTTGGCAATAATCTAAGTCTATGGTTTTCTTAGAGGGGAATGGGCTTTACAAATCATAATTGTTCTGCCTCTTTCTCTTCCACAAGCTTTGGCCTGAATGATATTCTATGTGGCAAAAGGGATCTCCAACTTCCTAGCTCATTTCATCCTGAGTTCATTCCTGACATGCATTTTGGAATTCTAGGGACACAACCTGCTTAAAATTAAAGGCCAGTGGAGGCCAATAACTCATCCTGAGCCCTAGGATGAAGAGGGCAAGGTGCAGCTCCTTTCAGACATTTGATAATGTCTCTCACAGCATGACCTGTGTGCTGTCCAAACTTTCCAGTGGTGACTTGGACTACCAGTGTTAAGGTCAGGTGCCTGGCTACAGCTTCAGGTTCTTATAACACAAGAAGGGACAAATCATGAGCTCAGGGGGTACTGGCTTCAGACTTGATTGGCACAGGGTTGGGAGAGTTTATAAAGCTCAGACTCCTGTGACTATCCCAACCAGATTGAGAGCCCTGAAGTGGTGGGCTGGTGGAAACAGCCTTGACCTTGGGATCAGAAGACCTGGGTTAGTCTCAGCTTTGCTGTGAGTCTTGCTGTGGCAGACACTGTTTTTTTCGCTAACTCAGCAGATGCTTGCTTTCCCAGGCTCCCTTCAAGTTAGGGTGGCCATGTGACAAGCTCTGGCCAATGGATTGTGAGCAGAAGTGTGCTGGGGGATTGGGAAAAGTTTTTGCTTTATCTGATAAAAAGAAGAGAGACATGGCTAACATTGCCCTTCCCTTCCCTTTTCTTTCTGTTTTGAATGCAAACATGATGGCTGGAGCAAGGGTAGTCCACTCGAGGACCATGAAGCAAGTCCAAGAGGAAGGCTAGGAGAATCTCAGGGACAACAAACTGGTATATGCACTCAACTCATTAACTGGTGCCTTTGGGTGACAAAGTAACTGAGCTTTAGTTTTTTATGCTATAATATGTGGTTGTTCTCACTCTCCTTCCTTTTGGAGTAGATGTGAGGACTAAATTAGACAAAAGCAAACATTCTAGCAGTGTACTTGGCAAACAGAAACTGCCTGATAAATGCTAATGTAAAATACAAAGGCCTTCTGGATGGTACTCAGCAGGAGCTGTGCCTGCACAGGCCTCACCTGGTTGGGGTGCACTGTATAGATCTTCCTGCAGGAAGGGCATAGAGCTGATCACAGTGGGGGCACTGGCTGGGTACACAAACTCTGTGGCTGAGAAATCTCCAGAGGAGCTGCTGAGGATGAACAGGCGGGGAGCGAAGTTAAAACTTCCAGGATCTTTGAAAGAAAAGAGAACAAAGCACCGTATGTATGTCAAAGTAAATTCCAGATGGATTCAAGAATTATGGCAAAACATGAAATAATTCAAGGAATTAGTAGAAACAGGTAGATGGGGAAGGCCTTTCTTTTCTTTTCCTTTTTTTTTTTTCTTCCTTTTTTGTGGTGCTAGGGATCAAACCCAGGGCCTTGCACATGCTAGGCAAGTGCTCAATCATGGAGCTACACCCCTACCCCAGGAAAGACCTATTTAACTGCAAAAATAAAAGAAGTAAGCCAAGGGTAGATACTTAATTATATAAAAATTTAAAAAAATACTTTATAAAATTTTTAATAATGAAATAGCACATAACAAAATGGGGCAACATTTATAATATAGCAACTAGTTAATATCCTTAATATATGAAGGTACATAAGTAAAGAAAAGATAAGCCAGGCACAGTGTGGTATGTGCCTATAATTCTAGCTACTTGGGAGATTGAGGCAGAAGGATCCCAAGTTCAAGGCCAGCCTTAGAAAATCCAGCAAGACCCTCAGCAACTTAGTGAGACCTTGTCTTAAAAAATACAAAGGATGGGCTGGGGCTGTAGCTCAGTGGTAGAGTGCTTGCCTAGCATGCATGAGGCGCTGGGTTCGATCCTCAGCACCACATATAAATAATAAATGAATAAAATAAGGATCTATCAACAACTAAAAAAAATTCTTTAAAAAAAATACAAAGGACTGGGTATATATATATATAGCTCAATGGTAAAGAGGTCCTGGGTTCAATCCCCAGTACCCAATAAAAACTTTTTTAAAAGGCAAAGATAAATAGCACAATAAAAAGGGCCAGAGGCATAAATAAACATTTGCCAAAGTAGAAATACAAAGGGCTAAAAATGTGCATTGGTAAAGGGCACTTCATTGCAAAGCAGATTCTGGCAATTCAAGGGAATTTTCTGGAAAAGATTACCAGTTACTCAGAACTAAGTGAGCTCCTGTAAGTTAAAGATGTTCATGCAAACTGGGAAAGGTAATGGGAATAAACCTTTTCTTCTTTTAAGTTGTCTGTCAGGTATTTTGTCACAGCAATGGAAAACTGACTAAGGAAGCCTTGATTCTCTAGCAGCAGGAAGTACTAAAGGGGTGTGGTAAGGTAGCCCATGCTATTCCCCCTAGGAGAATGAGTGTCCTCCTAAGTGCTTCTTCCCCACTCCACCCATGGGTCATCTACACTTGTCACCTCTAGCTAACAATGGGCATTTTCACAAGCTCAATTCATAACATTCATCATAAAGTTGGGCATAAAGAAGATGTTCAATAAGCAACAAAGATGTCATCCTCTCCCTAAGGTGAGTTTCCCTTGTTCCCTTGATCCCTGCCACTCATGGACCTTCCTTCTTTAAGCATCAATTTCTACATCCATTTCTACATTTCAACCCCTCAATCCTCATTTCAATCCTCAATTGGATTCTTCTCCTCCATCCTAAATTGGTACCAAGGATGGGTAACACATTAGATCATCTAATGCCTAAAAGTCTTCCTTTTGATTCTGATATTCCTCCCACTACATGGTGAACATCCCTAATCTGAAATGCTCTAAAATCCAAAACTTTTTGAGCACTAACATGATGCCACATGCAGAAAATTCACATCTAATCTCATGTGATGAGCTGCAGTAAAAATGCAGCCACACCAAAAATATCCTATGAAATAACCTTCAGGCTGTGTGTTTGAGGTACATATGAAACAAAAATGAATTTTGCATTTAAACTTGGGTCCCACCCCTAATGATATATATAGGCAAATATTCCAAAATCTAAAAAAATCCAAACTCCAAAACACTTCTGGACCCAAGCATTTTGGATAAGGGATGTGCAACTTGTATGGCTTTCCCTTCCTTTCGTTGTTCAATGTTTTCGACTTCACACCGGCTTCCTCTTACCTTCCCAGCAGCCACTCTGACCTCTGTTGGGCTGCTCTGCCACTGGTTGGAAAAGACCTCTGATGAGCAACGTATCATCAATCCAGTGAAGAGATGTTGGAAAGAAATGTCCTAATCCCTGAACTCTGTACTATCAGCAACAGGGACTGTCCCCTCTTTGATGACATGTTCTCACCTCTTGATGACTGTGACATTCTTCTGACCTTGTTCTCTCACTTCTCATGCATTCCATCTTTGTCTGTTGTCCTTTAAATGATGAGTTTTAGCTGATGGGCCTTTAATGTAAAAACCCTGATGAACACAGTCCACATATATCTTGTGATGTCCTTTTAAAAGGACTGTGTCCCTTACTTTCTCACAGGGATCTACCAGTGCATGAAAGGTT
The DNA here is from genome assembly GCA_028644305.1 of Xerus rutilus. NCBI lineage: Eukaryota > Metazoa > Chordata > Mammalia > Rodentia > Sciuridae > Xerus > Xerus rutilus. The sequence continues at coordinate 30,410,953 of CM053410.1, read as the reverse complement.
AAGAGATACTACATGAAGCACAAGGGTCCCACAACTGCTTCCTTCTCCTGTCTGCCCGCTTTTGGCAGACCATGGTCACATCCTCAAGGACTGCCTCTCCAATCTATCAGTTTGAAGCTCCATATTCACAGGTTGCTGGCAATTTTCACATGATCACGTTATTTGTTTGTTTATTTATTTATTTATTTATTTATGGTACTGGGGATTGAACTCAGGGGCACTCGACCACTGAGCCACATCCCCAGCCCTATTTTGTGTTTTGTGTAGAGACAGGGTCTCACTGAGTTGCTTAGCGCCTCGCCTTTGCTGAGGCTGGCTTTGAACTTGCGATTCTCCTGTCTCAGCCTCCCAAAGGGCTGGGATTACAGGGCATGCACCACCGCACCCGGCTGATCACTTATTTATTAAACATCTACTAAGTATGCATTATTCATTAAATATCTATTAAATATGATTAACACTGCCCTCCAAACCTTCCCTTCCTCCTGTGTCTTCTGTAAATGGCAGAGCCCTGTGGGTGGCTCAGGATTTCTGGTCTCTTGTTCAAGTTCAGGATCCTTCCTCATCTGGTTTAGACCTACTCTCTCACTGAACCCTCACCTCTTCCCTGCATCCTGGCTGCTGGCTAAACCACGTAGCATCTTGTTCTACTGGTTTATATTATGTTATTGCTCACATGCTTTCCTGGAATTTTCTTCTCTTCTTTTCAAATCATACCAACCTCCAAGGCACTGTGCAAATCCCATCTTTCCAATGTAGTTGTGTGTGATTTTTTCCTGGGACAAGAAATCCTTCTTCTTTCCCCTGCTCAGCCTCCTTCACCTGTATCTCTTTCATGACACATAACAGTTTCCATTCTGAATTATAATTGGTCACATACAGCATATTCCTTAGCCTCCTCACTGGTTGTAGGCTTGGGGGAACATCCCCTAGGCTGGTTCACTGTGTTCGATTTAGCCCATTTTTTATAAATATTTATTGAATAAATTAGTGAATGACTCTTAACAAGTGATGAAAGTTGATGGCTGCTGCTTTACCTTGAAGCATGCAGTCGTAGGCCTTCCTATCTCTCCTTCCTAAAGCGTCCCAGAATCCCAGTGGCTCAGATCCTTCGTCACATTCATGTATCGTCACATTGCTGCTACTGTGCAATCCTGCCTCCAGGGGACATCTGCACGGGAGAAATGCCAACATTATTTTATAAGTCCAGGAAGTATTAATAGCACAAAATTGTTCAAGATTAAATATACAGATTAGATCACTATCTTTTACTTTCTAATTAAAAGCAATTCTTACTAATAGATTAAAAAACATTCTGTGGTTTATGAGTATGTTTGTGTTAGAAGAGGAGGGGTCAGCCTGCTCCTGGGGAAGAATGTATAATGACATGTAATATGCAATGAAAATAACATGCATTTTTATAGATAACAATTTTTTTTTTACTATTTCCTGTTCTCTTCTGCTAGAACACAAACTTCAAGACAAGAAAGACAGGTATATTCACTAAGTACATAGTCCCTAAATTTGTGCTTGGTACCAGGTGGGTGCTCAATAGATATTTGTTGAATGAATGAGCAAATGAGTTCTTCATTATTTTGTTTTTGTTTTTTCCTTAGTAGTCCAAGTGAAAAACTTGACGAGGCACAAATGTCCCTGGACACCTGAGTATCATTTACCATCCCTCCCTGCTCTGTGGCCCACAGTGATATTCTGAGATTCTGCTTCCATCTGTCTGCCAGATGGAAGGCCATGCTCTCCCTTCTCCTCTCTGCCCTCTCCACATACTGCTAAGTTTTATAGCAGTCGCTGTTTTGGTGCTCAGAGAATGAGCTAAATCAAACTGTACTTTGGTGGCCTAAGAAACTCTTCCTCTCCACTTGCTCTTGAAATATCAAAGGATTCCAGGCTTATCATTCACAAGCTGAGCTGCACCTCTGAGAAAAAAACTCAATATGCTTGCTGGGTCATTTCCCTTGCTGTTCTCAAGGTTGTATCCCTCCCCTCCTCTCTCCCTTCCTGTTTTGGAGACAGAGTCTCATTATGTTGCCCAGGCTGGCCTTGAACTATGGGACTCAAGTGATTCTCCTGCCTCAGTCTCCCAAGTAGCTAGCTGGGACTCCTCCTGGCAGATGCCACCACACCTGGCTCAACGCTACCTTGTATTGAGGTAGGTAAATACTAAGAGGTAGCCCTCAGATTGGAGTCTTGGTGGCAATGTGTGTCTCATCTACCTACTTGGGATGTCAGAGGTCCTTGATGTTCATAACAATCCTTTGTTGAAGTTGCTCTGAGCACACTGGGGGTCCATAGGGGAGGTGGGTGTCTTGGAAACCCTCTGCACCTTAGTCTGCCTGTGTCCCCAGGGAAGCCCCCTTTTGTGCAGAACTTGGCACACACACAACACTCACTGTTCTTTGATTTTATTTGCTGCAGTCCTTCCAACCTCCTTCGTGTGAGCTTGTGCTTTGCATCCGTGCCACAGGTAAATGAGGGCCTTATTTACGTTGAGAACAACCATGGAAGTCCTGGACCTCAGGCTGCTACAGTGACAGGCCACTTCCAGCAAATTCCCTTCCATGGGCACTTCTCCACGCACACAGTACAGCCTCCACTCACCTGTAGGGGGCATCAGCAGCACAGAGTTATGACTGAGCTGGGAACAGGGAAAGCTGCCCTTTCTGTTCCAGGCTGTGTAATCAAAGGCAGTCACTACCTTGTAAGCACTTAAGGGACTGGTGAGACTGAGGCCCCTGCAGCCTGAAGTCATGCTGAGCAATGACAGCATGTGGCCTTCCCAGAAAGCAAATATTTTTGGAATTAGAAGCAGGTTGCTGTAAGTCCATAATGCAGAAAAACCATTTTTCCAAAATGTATAAAATAAGTCATAAGGCTCTAAAACTAAGATTTTCCCTCTCTCTCTCTCCTTCTTGATGTTGACCAACAAAAAGATTCTAATTCATAATAGAAGATCCACTGATTTTTAAAATCCTCCTAAATCCATAGTAGACAAGAGCCACCATGAAAATTCAGTTCAAGGTGAAGTAATCTCCAGCCTCCTGCATACAAAGGTGGATCCTGAAAGAACTTCCATGGGGTGATAGGGAGGTTTATGAGCTCCCCATAAAGCTGATTTATCAGGCAAACATTAAGAGGCTGTGATGGTAAAGCCATAGCTATATGAAGACAGACTAACTTTAGATCCCCTTGCTTATAAAAATACCTTCTGGGAGAAGGAAAAAAAAATCAAATTCCAGAAGTAAAAATGACTTACTTTGCGCATTTTCTTCCTCCTCTTCCCGTCTGCCTGAGTGCACCACCATCCCTCCCTGGAAACACTGTAGAAAACAGGGGGGCTCCTTTCCCTGCAGAACCTGGACCTTCAAATTTAAACACAGATAAAAAACAGAGATGGGGCTTTGAAAGTCACAGAACAGTACCTGCCTATGGTAGAAAATCTGAAAAATATAAAGACATACACACAAAAGTCTGTGATACTTCTATCATCTAAAGATAAGCACTATTAAAATTCCTTCCAAGTGTTTTTCAGGTATATATTTTCTCCTAAACAAAACTAGGAGTGATATTTCCTGCCTTATAACCTCATTTTCATCACTAGTCTTCTGACACTGAATATTCTTTTGAAACATGACTTTTGATACTTGAATGATATTCTGTGATATGGATATAACATAATTAAACACATTTTTTCACAAAGTACACTTCTCAGAAATGAGATTAATGGTTGACTTAGTAATTCTAGGGGGGAAAATGTATTCTTTACAACCATCTGCTGTACTCTGGATCTTAACTATTCTCCAAAGGTCCATGTGTTAAGGGCTTGGTCACCAGCCTGGTGCTGTTGGGAGGTGGTGGGACCTTAAGAGGTGGGCTGCAGTGGGAAGTTTTTAGGCTGTGAGGGTGTGCCCTTGGAAGTGGCCCCCAGCCCACTATCTCTTCCTCTTTTTCATTTCCTGGCCATGAGGCAAGAGGTTTTGCTTCACCAAATGCTTGTGCCATGATGTGTTGCCTCACCACAGCCAAAATTCACAGGGCTAACTGATTATGAACTGAAACCTTCAAAACTATGAACCAAAATGAACCTTTTCCCTTCTTAAGTTGATTATTACAGGTATTTGTTAAAGTAGGGAAAGGTGACTTGCACATCATCCCAGCAGCATCTCCTAGTGACGTGCCTCTCTCACAGCCTCCCCTTCTGTTCATGCACTGTCTCTCATTAGGTGTTAGCTGTATCATAAATAATATTAGGGTTGAATCGACTCACTTCTACTTTGGCAAGACATTTGAACTTAAAGAGGAAAATATTTTGTTCAGCTGGCTTTTGGGGGCCCTTGAAAGGTAGAAGCAATTCATCCCATGAGTTATCAACCCCAGGGCCCATTTCGTTAAATCAGGTGCTGATTTTTGGCAGCTTTTCATCTATTTAAAATGAATTTCTACTTGTTGGATTGACAAAAAAATGAGATGCTCCAACTAGAGACATCAAGACTCAAAACTTTAAGAATGCTTTTGAAGGCATGATTAAAATGTAGTCATGCGGGCTGGGGTTATGGCGCAGTGGTAGCGTGCTCGCCTAGCATGCGTAAGGCACTGGGTTCGATCCTCAGCACCACATAAAAACAAAATAAAGATATTTAAAAAAAAAAAAAAAAAAAAAATGTAGTCATGCTTGGCTTCTATAAAAAAAAAGCAGTTGAAATTACTAACTATTAGGAATAAACTAAAACACAACCATTGCTAATCACTATTTCTAAAATGTGACCCATAGTGGAAAACATTCATTATAATTTTAAGGGAATATGATTGGTTCCAAGGGCTGTGGAAGGCTGAATGAACATGGCTCTCTTCTTATGCTATTGTTAATCACGCACCCAGGATGGGAAAAATATTTGCACAGGGAGTCAAGTTTTCCAAAGTCCCCAGAGTCAACTCTTAATTTCTGGTATTCAAGGATGAGATGTGTGGCATAGATCATCCAAACATTGAAAAGAAATGTTCATAAAACCTTGCATTTGGACTGTAGTGCCCAATAGGCATTATGCACATTCTGAGGCTACAAGACCAGGACAGACACAGTCTCTTTCTTGCTCATGGGGGAAGATAGATAATTAATAAATAAATAAATAATGACTATGTAGTTTTAGTGGGGTGAAAGCACATTAAATGGGAGGATCTGGATACAATAAGGGTGATGCGAGCCGATACTTGCATCACAAGAGGTGTACAGTGATGCACATCTGTTCATGGGAACGCGGTCCAGAGGAGGGTGGAAGAGCACACAGGGTCTGAGCAGGAAGAGGGCTCCTAGATCAGCAAGTAGGCCTGGGTGGGGAGTGGGAGGAAGAGGAGGTGGGAGACATGGGTGGAGACATCCACAAAGGGGCTAGAAACCACTGGGAGCCCACCGGGCCTGTAGTCTATGTGGTAGAAATGTGCTCTCATGTGTTCTAGAAAAATCACCTGGGCTGATTTTCCCCATGGGAATACCCCATGTTCTTTCTACAGCAGTCTCTGACATTTCTTTCAGGTGGATGGTGTGCATGTGGAATAACTGAATTTTTAAGGCTCTTGAGCCAACACCGCTTTTCAGGAGGGCGGTTCTTTGGGAAATCTTTTTTAATTTTAGAACTGGATAATGGCAATCTTTTTATTTGCAATGCCTCCTTCATTATCCATTCGGTAGAAACCTTTCAGAAACACTCACTGGCCATTCACACTTGCTTTGTGGATCTGCCATTCGCAGACAGTGTTTTCTTCCCTTCAGCTCACATTACAATGAGGGGGAGGATGAAATGTGAGGCAGTATGAAATCCACAGAAGCAGGACCTGGATTAGAAGTGTCCTAGATGATGCCGTCTTTGTTTATTAGAATCGGGTCCTCGGGGACTGGGCCAAGCATCGTCTGGAGTTCCCCTGAGCAGCAGCTCCCTGGGACTTACCTGGGCTCCCCTTTCCTCATCCAGCTCCACCGTCATCAGAGCTGATGTTCCCTTCTCACTCACAGTTGAGTGCCGGCCTTGCCAGAAGAAATACACACATTTCTCTTTGCCGGTCACTCTTGCTGAATGCTCCCCCTTTTGTCGACTTCCCACTGTGAACACATAAAATGGCAGAGGGTGAGGTAAGCAGCTGAGGAGTCACAAGGGGAGAACACCTTGCTTAACTCTCCAGAGTCTGCCAGGAGGTAAGGTAAGAAAGCCTGAAGGCACTGAGCTGAGGAGAAATCACCCATACTGGAGTTGTGTCAATCATGGCAGGAGAGGGAAGCCAGCTTTCTCCCAGCTCATGAACCAGAGCCTGCAAGTACGAGAATGATGCTCCGAAGGGCCCTCTTGATACCCAAAGGGAAACTTGTCATATTAGAGGGAGGTGGCAGATCCCTCCAAGTGTGTGACAGGGAGAAGTGGTGACTGCCACAATGGGACCAATGGTTCACACAGATGCACATGTGTTTTCCAAATTATGCCACTCTTTGGCAAAGGATTAGCTGGTAGAGAAGCGATATGGAAAACAACAGCTGGACCAGCTTTCAGGGCAAAGGAAAAAAATTAGACTGCTAAAACTATTCTAGTTTTTTTATTTTTTTAAAGATGACTCTGAACTTTCCAAGTTCTGTCAGAAACGGAAGACATGCATTGCTGATCTATGACTCTCAGAAAATAATCAGGGATTTCCTGTCTGTCACCAGGGCTTGGTCAGGATGCAGGGCTCACTGACTGTCCTGCCTACCTGGCACCTTGTAGGCACTCAGTGAGAGTCAGCAGCACAGGAGACAGATGTAGCTCCATGCTCTCAAGAGCAGTCAGAGGTCAGATGGTTCAATGTCATTTTTATTATTATTTTTTGGTACTGGGGATTGAACTCAGGGGTACTCGACCATTGAGCCACATCCCCAGCCCTATTTTGTGTTTTATGTAGAGACAGGGTCTCACTGAGTTGCTTAGCGCCTCCCCTTGCTGAGGCTGGGTTTGAACTCTCAATTCTCCTATCTCAGCCTCCCAAAGTGCTGGTATTACAGGTGTGTACCACCGAGCCCCGGTTTATTACTTCTTGATCATAACTAACAGCTAAGGTAAGCAAAGGACTAAACATCAGATTGTGTTTTCCCTTTGTTGCATGTTATCAAACTTGCAGTTTCCTTCCTGCTTTTTGGTAACTACAGGTACCTTTAAAGTTTGTTTCTAAAGGCCACAGTCCCACAGTTCCACAGATTAGCAGACCTCACACCTCTAACACATACTAAAGTTCCTGCTGTTGTTTTCATTGCCACCAGCAGCACAGATTAGTATTTCAGTCTGTCACCTCCACATTGAAGAGCTTATGCCCACCTTAGTGACTCCATGGGAACTGCTATTATTTGGGTAGCTGCACGTTATCTCATGTTTAAATGGAACTCGGTGATGAGTATTCTCTGTACCTACAGTTGAACATGTGCCAGGCACTGTGTTAAACATCATATACATCAGACTATAATGTTCTGAGTCAAGTTCCATATTCCCTATTTCCCAGGTGAGAAAATCAAGGCTCAGACAGGTTATGTCATTTTACTTATAGTGCACAGCTGGGAAGCAAGGGCCGGAGCTTCTGATTCTCAGGTCATATGATTCTGGTGCCTGTAGACTCTCCTCCAAAGAGGCAGCCTCAATTAGGAAAGAGACAAGAGCAGTTCAGACTGCTTTAAGGAATCAGGTAGACAAGGAGTGCCTCTCCCACTGGGGTCCTTGCTCAACATCCCACTACTGCCTGGAAGGACAGGCCAGAGATGTCTGGACAGAGCTGTTTAGGAAGCCCCAGAAGTGTACAGAAAGGACTAAATGTCAAATAGTGTTTGATGTTTAGTTCTGTTCCTCATCTGAGAAATCAGCTGTGAGGTCAGGGTAGCCCCCAACATCATGCCTACAGCCTCCTCTGCCTGCCTAGTTCTCACTGCCACCAGCCCAGCGATTCCCACCGTGGGCTGCCCAGGTCTTGGTTTGCTGGGATTTCCCCTCTGCCCGCAGATCAATGTCCAAGTAATCAGCTCTCAGCTCTGCTCGTGCACCATGGAGTACTGTTCCCTCTGCTTGCTTTATTGTCATTTATACCATACATTCTTGGAGGCAGGGTCTGAAATATTTCCTTAGTCTCTTAGAAAAGTGTTTTGCACAGAGTAGGTGCTCAGTAAATATTGTCCATTGATCAACACACTTAACTTAGATAAATCAGGACAGAAATGAAAGGGTTCTCAGTCTGCAGGTGTTTCACCTTCACACAACCCCTGTGCTTCTGTGTGGCCCCTGTGGGCAGCCGCATGTGGACACAGTGGGGCTATAAGGCCAATAAACTCTCTTAGGAAGTGAATCTCAAAACCACAGAGTTGGGGCATGTATCTCCTAATTGGCTAGGGATTAGGAACACCGGGGACGATGGCTGCCTCTTGGCAAGGAAAAGGAATTAAATTTCCCAAGTTCATAGGACCCTCATGGGATCCCCATGGACACAGGAAACATACCCCCTCTCCCCAGCCATGCCCTCTGAGTAAAAGCATCCAACTGAGTGTGTTGCTACAGAGTATTTCTCTGACAGGAACCATGAAGAGATCTGACTGCCTTTATTTTTAGCAGAATCATACAGCACTATTAGGGCTCCTAGCCTCAGAGGAAAAGAAACCTGGTTTTTTTGGTGATGCTGGGGATGGGAACCCAGAGCCTCATGCCTGAGCAGCAAGGGACCCACCACTGAACTACAATGTCAGTGCCCCCCCACTTTAAAATATAAATCTTGTATGTGTGTATTTACTAGCATGTCACATCACCATTTGGTTCCAGTTAAAATCACCCAGATATGATCTATTTAATGACATCTGTAAGCAGCACACAGCCACATGGTAAACGCCATCTGGAGGCAAGCCATGACTTTCCTAGAAAACCTCTGGGGACAGGGGCAGGGGAAGGAGTGAGGGTACTGGAGAATAGTCCCACACAAGCTTGCTTTCTGGAAGTGAATGTCAGAGGCATCGGCAGTGCCTGGCTGTCAGGAATTCTGCCTTCTCTGTGTTTACTAAGGGGTCCTCAAAGTGCATCAGTGGACCCCCACATGCATTTAAGCAGCTGAGGACACCCAGGTGCGTGCAGGGTGCCCCACACTACACAGCTGCAATTCCTGCTTCTCTGCGTGAAGGGAACAGAAGCGCTCACTAACCTGTGGTGCTCACCATGTACTTCCACTTGACCACATAGGCATCACCCTCGTGGAACTGCCCGATGCTCTGCCTGGGGAGCCTGCTGTAGTCGAATTCTAGGATATGCCAGACATCCACGGAGATGCTGGCAATCTCAAAGTGCCTCCTGTCGTCTCCTTCCACCAGGCCGTAGCCACGGCCAACGTTCACCCCGTCCAGGACAGTGCCGGCTGTCATCTGGGGCACTGGCACCATCCGCGTGACATCGTATGGCCTGATGTCAGCTCTAGGGTCTTCCTACATGGGGACATAAAAATGTTTGTCCAGTTACTTCTGATCATGTAGTCATACTCAATGATGTTTCAACTCTTTCTTTCCTTCTCTCTCTTTTTTTTTAAGTGCTAGGATGGATCCCAAGGCCTTGTAAATGCTAGACAAGAGTTCTACCACGGGGGTAGGTCCCAAGCCCTACTTCAGCTGCTAATGGGACAAAGTGAAAGTGCAGCTTTCACACGGTTTTCAGAGTGTTTGGCTGCAGTTAGGGGGAGGATTCTGGAAGACGTGAATCCATTACAACAGTGAATGGAGACTATAACTAGAAAGCACTTTGCTGTTCTCTTAGTGCACCCTGCAAAGTCCTTTGGTGTCAAGGCCACTTGTGTGAGGACCCAAGTCAAGCCCGTTGGGGACCAATCCCTGGAATACCTTCTGCTGGCCAAGATCCCCGGCGCTCCTCTCAGTAGGTCTCTTTAGTTCAGTCCAATCAAGAAATTTCTCTTTGAACAAAATAGTCTCATTGTGTTCAGTAAGTCTCCCAAATATTGCCCAATCAGGCCGCCCCTGTCCTTTTCTGCAGGGTGGAGTGGACAAGAAGAGAACCCGGATTCAGCCATGCCAAACAAAGGAAAGCAAACATGGCTACTGAAAACAAAAATCAAAATACATGAGTGCTATATAGAACAAATGGTTTATTAATTTTTTTTTTTACTAATTTTACCAAATAGGTGATTTGGTATTATGTTAGCATGGTGCCCGGCAAGGCTTTGTGTCTGTGGAGCTGATGTGCCTCAATGTGAACCAGGTCAGGACTAGGCTTTTTCTTGCATTCTAGCAAGTTCTTGCATGGACACTCCTGGGACACTATACTGGAAGCTCTAAGAAGACACAGCCACACATGGAGCCACTCGCCTACTATCGTCCAGTTACACCCAGGCAGGCACCAAGTTCCCCCAGTTATCCAATAGACATAAGGAAGATGAGCTTACCCTAAATTCTCTGTGAATTTATGCCATGTTACAACACAGCTCTCCAGGGTATGGAGATTCTCCTGTTACTAAAATGAACAGACTGTACTTTCATCTATCATAAATTGAACATTTGCACATTTATTTCTAGGCTACTGGACACAGTGGCAGACAGGAAAGGCACAGCTCATCCTGGAGGGTTTGTGCCCTTTAAGGATTTTAGAATTTGACACTGTCCCGGAGAACACAGGTAATTTAGAAAAAGGCAGAGCTGAGCAAATACATGCTATCCAGGGTACAGCATGGAGAAGAATGGGTAGGTATTTCTTCTTCCTCCAAACCAATCTGTGGCTGTGATTCGAGACCAAGATGCTATTATCCCATCAAAACAATCAGCTGTATTTTCTGTGTCCTGCTGTGCCCCGTTTCCATCATCGCCCATTTTGTCCCTTTAGCTTTTCATTGGTGCATTGTATAATTCTACATAATAGTAGGATTCGCTCTGGCACATTTGTACATGCACGTAACATAATTTGGCCAATTTCATTCTCCAGTACCTCCCCCGTCCCCAGTTTTCCCTTCCTTTAATCTATTGGTCTCCCTTCGATTTTCAAGAGACCTCTTTTTTTTCCCCCTTTCTGTTTTCTCTCCAGTTACCACATATGAGAGAAAACATATGACCCTTGGCTTTCTAGGACTGGCTTATTTCACTTATCAGGCTTGGGCAAACATGGGAACAGGGGCTGATAGGTTTCTCTACCTCTTTCCCGAGTTACATGTTTGCCCAGGGAGGGTTTCAGCCTCCTTGTTTGTTGGAAAGGCTGGGTTTGCAATCTTGCCTTCCCCTTAATGTCCCTGGGGAGCTTTTAAGCCATACTGACACAGAAGCCCCATCCCTCAGGAGCTGAGACACCTCTCTGGGACTGGGCCTGGCATGTGCTTTTTTTTTTTTTAAAGTTCCTCCAGTGATTCTGCAGAGATGTTGGAAACCAGTGAATTAGGTGCTCAGGCACTCACGTTCAGATTTGTGAACCTGTCACTTTTAAATATAAATTGACCATCATATAGATTCTATGCTTCATCATTTTTTGTTTAAAATAGAATAAAATTAGATAATATAATATAGGCTTCCCTGCAGTTCTTAAAACTCTGGTTGTTACAGGACTAATGTTAAATGGACATTTGCTAAAGGATTTAAAATTTTTTGCCATATTCACGCAAATTAGTGTTTCTTTAATTATAGAAATAAACTGATAATAAATCAATAATTTTAAAGCATGAAACAAGGTAGGGAAGTTGAAACTTATACACTATTCTATGCTGTTTGGTGGCATATCTATTTCTAATTTATTATCATGTAGCACAAATACTTTAAATCAGTTTTGGGGGGTCTGGTAGTTAAAAAAACCAATCTTGTACATGTAAGAATTCTCATTTTTCATAATGATATTTCTTACAGTTTGTGCATACTCTGAATTTGCCAAAACAACTTTAAAAGGTCTAACATACTACAGGGAATGTTAAAATTATAATTATTATTTCAATACCATATTCTTGTCCTTCCCTTCACCCCCAAGCACAAAACACAAACATATATTGCCAAATGCCAAATAAATCTTGGAACTCAAGGGCTATACTCAGAATGTAGGGAGTCAGAAAGAAACAAGTGGCTTTGCACCTTCAGATCTATGGCAGAACTGCAAATCCTGGGAAGCTTTTAAGATAGGCAGGAAATTTGTTTAAACAATTGCTACTCATCTGCTACAAAAGCACCCAGAATTCTACAGGGGAGAACCATTTGTCTATTTCAAAAAATTAAATGCAACACAAACATCTTCCCGAAGACTACAAAATCCTTATTTTTCTATTAGGTTAAAAAAAAAAAGAAATGTTTGTTTTGTGAATATTCACAAGCCAGGGCATGTAATCATTTATGAAAACTGAAACCTTTATGAAAAGAGTGACTGTGAACTGAGTCTCCCCAGGGATTCTGCTCACTCTCTGCACTGCACATAGACCATGGGACTACCTGGGAATAAGTGGATTGCATTCTCCAGGATCCAGTGGATTGATGTCACAATTCTCATAGTCGAAGGTTCCATTCCACAAGTGCTTTGCCAGCTGAAATGCTATTTTGCGCTGTGCTAAGGTGACTTCTTTCCCATGCCACACGTAAACTTCACTACCAAAATCAAACACCAGGACCTGGGGGAATGGCATAAAGAATTTGCTCACTTCAAGGACATGCTCCATCTGAATCAGGTCTCTGAATATAGTGAGTCAAATGGGTGATGATAAATCCTAATGGGGCAACCCATACAGCTGGTCCTGTCCTGCCAAGCCAGCCTCTGCCCCTGGTGTGGGGGTAAGGGGATGATTTCCTCCTTGTTGTTCTAAATGCTCAAGTTAATGATTCCTCCTCTGAACTCTCAAACCACTCAAAATGTCTGATTCATAAAGGAGTTATTTAAGTACATCTTCTTCTTTTTTAAAAAATATACATATATTTTAGTTTTAAAGCATGAAACAAGATAGGAAAATTGAAATTTATACACTATTCTATAATCTTTCTAATGTGCTTCTGAAACCCAATGAACTTAATGGTCATTTTGTATCTTCTGCTGTTTTCTCAACACCTAGAATATATAATGGTTCTAGAAATGTAGTGAATAAATATTTACTGGTGTGAGTGGGAAATAAATCACATTACTTGGCAAATCCATAAATTGAATATATGTGAATCTATTATTCCTGGAACTTAAGGACTAAAAAATGTTTTATTTAATCTTTATACAAAATTCAAGAGACAGGGCTAAGTAATGCTTCCATTTTGCCTAAGATATAAAAGCCTTCAATGATCCATGCCATTTTTGCACAATATTCTGAATTCTGTATTAGCATTTCAGATGGTGGTAATGGTTTAAAATTCCAAATAAATATCCTCTAAAGAGCTGCTGTGTTTGACAACTGACACTAATGCTGGTTAGCCTTTCCTGGGCACTTCCTGTCTATTTTTTGGGGCAGCCCTGTGCAGAGTGCCCTAGGTGTGCTTTTTTTTGTTCTTGGTACTGGGAATTGAACCTGGGGCACCGCTGAGCCACATCCCCAGCCCCTTATTGTATTTTATTAGAGACAGTGTCTTGCTGAGTTGTGTAGGGCCTTGCTAAGTTGTTGAGGCTTGCTATGAACTTGCAATCCTCCTGCCTCAGCCTCCTGAGCTGCGAGGATTATAAGCATGCACCACTGTGCTCAGCTTTAGGTGTGCTCTTATAGAAGCACTGTACCTCTTTTTGTTGCAGAAGAGAACACTTTGGGATTTTCCCCCAGTAGTTATCATCAGGAACGAGTTTGTCATCCGTCAAACGGTAAATACAATTTGTTTCTATTATGGCTGTCTCATACAGTTCATCTTCTTTAGGGTCTCCGGCACCTTTAGGGTGGGAACAATAGGAAAGCATCGTATTTTACATCAAAAAGTTGCTACTTTAGAAGAATAAACTCAGAGAGAAAAACAGTAAGTTCAAATTTTATCAGTCTCTGAAATACAGTTAGCTCTTACACTGGTAATTGGTTTGGCCACCCAGGAGCTTCCAGAAATCTTTAGCTGCATGAGTGTGTGTATTAATTCCTTCTTCTAAGGTTTGGATGTATGTAGCTCTACAACCAAGTTCCCTCTTTGTCTGAATTAAAGTTGCAAGTTCTGAAGCCTAAACAAAGAGAGAAACACAATTACCTAGCTAGAAAAGTCCGTGGCTAAATGGAGAAGTACACAGCAGTAGTTCTCAATCTTTAATATTCAACAGATCACATCTGATGCTTTTGAAAACTACCCCTTCTTTGGGCTTTATTGTTTTTGAGATTCGCATTCAAAAGGCCTATGGCAGAACTTCCTAGGGGCTTGGGATAAAGGGCTTTAAAGTGGTGACAGTCCCTTTTGAACACAGGAATAGGAATAAATCCAGGACTTTAAAACTGGAGGCAGAGGTCACATCCTTCTGAAAAATTCCACATCGATCCCTTATGAAAGCTCCTTAGAGATACGCTCAGGAGAACATACTACCTGTCCCTTCTCATGTAAATGAAATACCCAGCATTTGGATCTGTCAGCTGGGAGAACATTCCATCCATGTATAAGGGAGGCGTTAACTAAAGCATTTTATTATGCAGACACCCACCTTTGCCTTCTCAATGACATTTGCGAACTCTCCCACCCACAGGAAGCAGAACTGGGGAGAGAGCAGAAGGAAGCAGTCCCCGCTGTTGAGTGACGAGGCACGAGGTTCCACCAGCCTCGTCTGTACATGTCTTCTTCCTGAACAAGAGGCCCAGAGTCACCGTCTGCCCACACTGGACTGGGGCCAGGACACACCAATGCCGAGGCATCACTGCTACAGACCACCAGGTGCAAGAACTCTTGTCTACTAAACGACCTCCCCTAACCCTGGGTGGCGTGAAGAGGGATTTAAAACGGGCAACGTGAAGAGGGATTTAAAACGGGCAACAGGAAGAGAGCATTCAATGACTTCCCCTAGCTTGCCCAAATGTCACCATGCTTCGTAAGACCTCTGTCAGTATCTTTGTATAGTACATGCATGGAGACATTAAGGTTCCCTCCTCCAGGGAAATTGGCAAACATGCTCCTTTCCTCTTCTTTACTCTCCTAGAGTTTTCCGTCCAGCCTACCTCTTACCCTTAATATCTCTGGCTATGTTGCAGGGAGAGGCAGGCCTTTCTATAGGATCTCTTTCCTGTGGAGTTTTCAACACCTTTCCTAAATGATTTCTTGATTTCAAGCTATCCACAATCATACACATGGCATGCTCTCTAGGTTAGACCATGGGAACACAGAGTGGCTATTGGAGCTTGTCAGTAGTTTTTTAACTACACTAAAAAGGATGGTGGTTTTGCAGAAGCACATAGGAAACCTAGGCAGAGGTGGAGGATAGTTCATCCATCCTCCTGGTTACAGGGGTTGCCACTAGGAGGCAGCGAAGCCGCACACACAGCCCAGGGCTTCCCTGTTTTCTAAGGCTCTCACTGGCTATGGATAAAAAAGGCAGGAGAGTGGAATCGGTTTGCCTTGTTTGCTTCTGCTTTCACTTGATTCCTTCCCCAGTAATGTGCCCTCCTCCTCCTGGCCTGCACAGATCCTTATCTCACTAAGGAGAACTGAACAGAGGGTGGTGGACTTAGGGCACATCTGGTGACTGCGTGGCAGTGTTAGGGCATGGGCCATGGCACCATGGTGCCAGAGAAAGCAGAAGCAAAAACAGAGAGATTCTGGAAGGGGAAGAGATCTGATTCCACTCCATCTCTGCCACTCAGTAGCTGCTGTGACCTTCAGCATGTTACTAGCCTTTCAAAGTCCCCATGAGCAGAGAATGCCTGCATGATGGGATTGTGGGACACTGAAGTGAGAGAAGGTAGCAGAGTATTTGGTTTTCTACATGGTGGATTCTTAGAATGCATGCAGGCCCTCCCCATCAGGCAACAAAGGGAGGAGTCAGGACCAGACAGAGAACACTGGTCAGTGTGTCATTCCTCTATGCGGCACAGAGGTACCTTTGATCTGTAGCAACATCAGCTTTTTGTAGGGCACTGCACTGTTGTTAGAATTCTGCTCAGTCAGGTTGACACTCCGCAGGATAACGCTGCTGAAGTTCTCCTTACTGGCTAACCCTGCCAGAGTAGCTTCGGTGAAGTTGGAGTTGGAGGACACTGGGCAGGTCAAAGAAGGAAAGCAATGCAGAGGAAGCAAGACGTTCAGATGAGGTGGCAATGTTCACAACCAGAAATTATTCCTGACTCGCTACTTTTGTCTCTGAAAGTTGATCTGAGGGATACGCATGGTCTAGTTTGATTATCTATGCAATTCAATGCTCAATCACTATGTAAAGAACTAAATACGATATATAAGTATATGGTATATAAGAATAAACTGCTTGTTGACAAGTGTCACACCTCACCAAATGAGTGGCCATGAGGACCAGCCACTTTGTTATAAAAGCAGGTATTGAATTCATTTGGTCCAGTTCTACTGAAAGCTGTTTAATTCTTAACAACTGTTAAGTAAGACTGTTGATGGCTTTCACCAGATGTCTTGATATGCAGAAAAGTTGACACTCTGTAAGGGAAGCATTCAGTTCTAACCCTTTTCTGGAGGCAGTGATCAACTATATGATATCTTGAGGTCCTTTGCTCTTAGACCTAAGACTGTAATTACAAGATGCTGGGCCAACAAATATCTGTGGTTCAAATGGTCATCACAAAGCCATCCTCTGAGCCCCATAAAAGTGGAGGTAGTAGAAAGAGCACATAAAATATGTGAAAATAAATCTTGATTTCTTCAATTCATTGTTAAAAATATGTATATGATGAGCCAGGTACGGTGGCACATGTCTGTAATCCCAGCAGCTCAGGAGGCTGAGGCAGGACAGCGGGTTCAAAGCCAGCCTCAGCAATTTAGCGAGGCCCTAAGCAAGTCGGTGAGACCTTGTCTCTAAATAAAATATTTTAAAAAGGACTGGGGATGTGGCTCAGTGGTTAAGCACCTCTGAATTCAATCCTTGGTACAAAAAAAAAAGTATATGCTGAAGCAAAATTCAGAAAATTATTTCACTGAGATTAAAGCCTAATACTACAGAAATATAACTTGATACTTCATAATTCCTTAGTGTTATAATGAAAATACCCACTTCATCTAAATATTATATTTCTAAGAAAAAATTTGAGGAAATTGGTTTATGAATGCTACAGGGAAATAAAAAGTATAGCGAGAATACTCAAAATATCAAGATTATGCCTGCCATTACCTTCACCACAAAAATCACTGTTTCAGAGCAATGAAATCCCACATTATCTGGCAGATAAATGCAGAGACCCTTGGTCTGAAGTGGAGACAGCAGCCCAACAGCTCACTCTCCATTGGTGACCTTGTCCCCACTCCTCCCACCCACCCAACCCCATCCCAACTGGGCAGCCTGAGAGGCCTCTACCAAGGACAATTGGAAAGCATTACTTTGTGTATTAATTCATAATATACAAGTCTAGGATTAGGAAAAGCAGTGGCTTGGGATGTTTTCCCACGAGATCAAATAAATGGTGTGCTCTTAAAAGTGGAGAATTATTATTGTGTTTAGACTCTACTGGACTGAAAATGGGCTAAATTACAAAATTTAGAAAACTTTTTTCCTCCAACCTCTTGAAACCAAACTCAGGATAATTTAAATTACCCATACTTAATTGGTGTCCTTTGAGCACCTTTAAACAGGAAATGATTAAAACATTCGGATACCCAGGTCCCAAGCACAGAGCCTGGTGCCGAACACTCACTCTTTTCTACTTTCATCCGCTTTGACTCCATGAAGGCAACGTTGAGCCTCTGCTCAGTGTACTCCTGAAGGAGATCTTCTCTTGCTGCCAGCATTTTCAGGGGGTTCTTGGAAGCCTGGACTCGGCGTTTGGGTCTAACAGCGCGCTTGTGCTCAGCCACGGAAGACGTCAACCTGTGGGACGAAGCACAGCTGCTGCTTAGTCTGTAATATCAGCCACACCGGGTTCATTTGTGTTTCTCGTACCTAGAGCAATGGGCTCCACAATTATAAATCTTCCATTATAATCTGATGGCTCCGCCCACCACCACTCCCCTGAAATGTATTCAGGTAACCTTGGAGGGGGGAGGGAGGGTCCAGCCTGAGTTCCTGGCCAATCCCAGAAGCCCCGCCCACTCATGTGCCCTGGTCTCTGCCTGCAGCATCTCTTGGTGCTTCAACGGCAGCTCACTCCATCTTCAGACAGCTCTGAAGTTAGGGCGCTCTTCTTCACATGCCGAGGTCCTAATTCTCTCTTTGGAATAATACACCCCTGTCTACCTTTGCATTACCAGCAGACAACCATTGCCCTGCCATTCAGTCCTCTTTGCTCCAGACTAAAGTTTGTCTTTACACAATAGCTTTTCAGTTCACTCACCATCCCTCTGTGGCTAGCTTCTGTAGGACCCACTGGCCCCTTGAGAAAAACAGCCACAATTCTGAAAAGTGTATTGAAATAAAATAAGCCTGCAAAATCATCCGTGACATGTCCCCACACTTTTACAAGTCTGTGGGCTAATGCCCAGCCTGGGAGGTGGTGATCTAGTTACATGAAGTCTCAACAGAGTCCCACCACTACACTCAACTTCCAAGTGCATGGGTCACTGTGCCTGAAAGTTTTCCTTATGTATAATACCATTGCCTCTCTTTATAAATATAACATAGTATTTGAATTATTATTTATAAGAATTTAAACAATGACAATTGGGTGAGGAGAAGGTTGACTAGATAACCATGTATGCAAATACCCCTAATATTATTTTATTTTTTTTAAGGTAGGGAATATAAATGTGCAAATAGAAACAAATTGAACAAATTGAAATATGCAAAAAATGTATCAGGAGTGGCTTATAGAAAAACTTAGTGACTAAACAGATTTCCAGAAGAGATGTGATAAGTTGCTGTGCCATAGCCTGGCCAGCATAGGCTCCCCAGCTTCTGCTAACAGCATCTGAGTTTTCCCTTGGGGCAACCACCTCACCCCACCCCTACCAGGGCTCTGAGGGGATCTAGAACTGGCTCTGATCAATCAGCATCTCCTTGGCTGTGAAGAGCGCCTTAGGGATGGACTTAGAACCCAAGCCAGAGCAATGAAAACTAAACCTGGAACTTCTGCTGGAAGGACTGGGAAAAGAACCCACCTGTGTTGGGTTGGCCAAAGAGGTGACCTGTAAATCCAGAGCTTGGGGTGGCCACCTTTCATTCCCTGATTACAGTTCTGCCAAGAGTGAAACAACTCAAGGGAAAACAGCTATGAGAGGGACTGCATTCTGATGAGCCTCCTAACTTGAGGTCACACCTGCGATCGTCAGCATGTGAACCTGTATCTCCACGGCTTTCTTTTGCTGAAGTCAGTTTGACTTAGATGTTTTTCTGGCAATTGCAACTGATAGAATCCTAATTTCAAAATAACTTTTCTTGGGTGGTGTAGTCATGTTCTCATGTGAATAAAGGTCTTTGTACATCACTGAGAAAACTCTAAGATCTATTGATTTTATACATTATTGGAAGATAAGTAATATTCTTCCACCGATATTCTAGTTAACTGTACTAATCTAAGTTCATATCATCCAAATATTTTTCAGTGATGGATAAGTGTCCAGTATGTCAAAGGAAACAGGTATAGTAATATCTGCTGTTATGTTAAACTAAAAAACTGCAAAATAATATTCAAGTGATGTGAAAAAAGTCCAGTAACAACACTATGGAAGACGGCAAACATCTGTGGTACACATGGTCTGTCCAAACACACATCTGGTCCAGAGCATACATGTTTTACTGCCTGGCAGCACTAAGCACCTGGCTCTAGAGAAACACTGGTTGTAAAGACTTCAGAGAAAATAATACAGTGACAAAGTTCCCATGAAAGGACTGTGTGGATGCAGGGGAAGGAAGCCCTTCCCAGTGGAGGAAAGATGGAGACTGAAATAACTCACTTGGGTGCAAAAGGATCAAAAATAACATCAAAGTCCTCCTGCAGCTCCACAGGACTTTTTGGTGTATTACAATCCACACCACGGTAAAATTTGGCAAAGGTTTCATCATCATCCAACTTCATCACCTCCTTAACAGATTTACGGGTGACGGTGAGAACCGTTTCTTGCATCCCACCAACTATCAATAAATAAGAAAGAAAGAAAGAAAAAAAAGAGTTCTGTCAAAACAATTGCTCTGACAAAAACTTGCAATATTTCAAGAAGTATCCTCCCCCTCAAAGTTCCAGGAGTGAAGAAAACAGAACAGTGATGCCTGTGATCCAGAGGTTCCTTGCTGGGCCCTTACCTGGCTTCTCATTTAAGGACTTCCCACCTGCACAAACCTGGCACAGTGCAACAGTGGGAGGAGGGAGGCTGAACTTGTGGCACACAAGCCCACTGAGCATTTTTGATCCTGACCTCTTTTTGCTGGTGGGACAACTAACCTCAGCCTCATTCCATATTAAGGATCAGCAAACTTTCTGCCAAGGACCAGCAGTAAATATTTTAGGCTTTGCATGGGGATTTATATGGCCCATGTTACAACTACTCAGTTCTGTGATAGGGCCAAAGGGCTACTGACAATAGGGTCACAAATGAACACAGCTGTGTTCCAGTAAAACTTTATTTACACAAGTAGGTGGACAGCTAGATTTGGCCATGGTCATTGTTGGCTGACCCATGGGCTAGAAAACTGTTACCAGTATACAATAAACATTTCAATGTTAGGATTCCTTGCTTAGCCAGTTTAGTTAGTGTACTAAACTTTCATATCTCTGGTTTATAGTGGTTGTTTGTAATATTTTCAAGATTTTAGAAGCATTATCAATAGTAGGGATTCCTGTGTCTGTTTTTGGTAAGTTGCAAGTATTGAACATTTTTATTAAGAGATGAAAGGCTATTTCTGCATAGTATTCTTTTCTTGGACTTTCATTGATTTATGTATTGAAATATTTATTAAATATCTATTCACTATGATTTTCTTTTGGAAATCCCTTGTGATTATAGGAAAGAATATGAGCTTTTAACTAATTAGATATATACAATTTAAAGTTCACCCAAGAGCATGCTGATTTTGCATCTGTATATCAGTATGAGTTTAGGGTTAAAAGCAAAATTACTGAGTTCACAATTCTGACTGGATGACATCCCAAGGTTTAGATTCAGGAAAAATATGTTATTGGGAGTCTCCAATTTAGTACATGATCAAGGGAATCAGAGCTTGATAATCTAATTGGTTTTGATTAAATTTCAGTTTTTGAATGATACCAACAAGAATAATGTTTACAATATGAATTAGTAAGGGTATAATAGAAAGAAGACAATTTAGTTGAGGTGAAAAAACACACAATTAGGATTTGGAGATTTTAAGAGAGAAGCAAGTTTTTTAGATTTTCTTAGTTACTCATTAAAAATACAAATCTTGATGTGTTATAAGGATTTAAGCCAAAACTTCTCTCCTGGCTTCTGGTATGTACCTTTGTTATTCAGCCTTCTTAGAAAGGTTTCCAGCCTGTCCAACTTCAGGTCCGATTCCAACTGCATATCTGGCCTGGCTTCAATATCTAAGCATGTAGAAACCATCAGTGAGAGAGTGTCATAAAGACTCTTCTGATCAGAAACTCAAGACATATTGGGCACCTCGGTGACTTACCTTCTTGGGGTTTGGAAACTGGTGTAGTACCCCTTGATTTATTGCACATAGGGGATGCTACTGGAGTTATGGCGGTGGGTGATGCCAATCCTGCAGAACAAATGATGGAGCCATTTAGCATCTTAAAATTACTTCTCCAAATTCCATGACCCTGATGCCTCTCCATGAGTCCCAGCACAGATTGTACAACTTATAATAATCTACATCCATGCATCCATGTGTACATACATGCACATACATTAGGCAGGTACCATGACCATGCAGGACAAATGTAACTGTAGAGATGATTTTATTACTTCTAAGAACTAAGTAGCCAGCAAGCTGATATTCCAAAATGAACAATGAAGATGTGGGAGACATGTCGATGATCCAAAAATGGAATAAAAGTGTGTACAAAGCAGAATACACTTGAACAAATGGAATTATCGGTTCTGAAGGCCTTTTTGGAGTGACAGAGGCCACTGAGGAGAAAGCATATTTGCAGTATCTTCCATGGAGGAAACTGAGAATAAGTTGTGTCACACTAGCCAGCAAGTAGTTCCAACACTGGAGTTTTTCTCCAGGCTGAGGGGAAGCACAATCTAGCCTTGTGGGCATTCCAGAGTGCTGACCAGTCAGAAGAAAGACATGGAGAATATTCATCTAAACTGATGTGTGATTGTTGGAGGATCATTCCCAGCTCAGGTGTGGCTGGAAACTGGAAACAGGCTTTCTCATATATTTATTGAGAAGTGGGTGGATAATATTTAAAAGGGCATATTTCAGCATCAAGAAGGTATTTTACTGGAACCAGAAAACTTAATAAAGAGAAAACAAGTATTTTTTATAACCTAAGAAGAAATAACTGAGAAAGGAAGTAATTAATGAATTTATAAGGAACAAAATGAGATGTTAATGTTCTTTGTATTCCTTTGAACAAATGTGAAATCCTTAGATAACATTGCCCCTTTATGCATCCCCTGAAAACAGCCAGAGGATACTGTAAATTACTATCACTTACAAGCAAAATGAATGACTCTGCTCCTTCATCCTGTCAGCTGGAGAAGTACTATAGCATAAAAAAATTTAAGGCAAAATACCAAGAAGTGGCTTACAACTTAAGCTTTAGGCAGTAGTCTGAAAACACTTCTCAATATATACATATATTTGCATATATATATGCGAATATATGTACATATATTTTAAAATTTGTTTCAACTGCCAGACCTGCAAAGGGTTTTTATCAGTGAGAAAGTACACTTTCTTGAAAATTTCTGCCAGAATGGGGCAGAAAATCATTACCTACTGAAAGGATGCTTAGAAGACCTCAGAAAAATTCATTAGCGCAGAAGTCATTAACTCTGAAACTAATAAACAGGACTGACTCAGAAACTTGTATTTCCAAAGTAGCCTGCAAAATCTTCCCTTTCTACTGTTTGGGCACCAGGCAAATTGCTCTGCCATGGCACCCCCTGCTGCCCATTGTGCACTAGTGCACAAAAGGACTACCAGAGATAGGACATTGCTTTCCCAGCTAGGGATAAGGATTTTGCCCTAGGAAGCAAGGTATACATATTTAAATGACAAAATTTTAAAACTGAACTGAAGCCCTCCCTCCTACCTCTTTTTAATTAATTCTAGATGCAATAAGCAAGTGACCTTTGGGAACATTTTCACATGTCTTATTCAAAGGCATGTGTTGAATACCCCTCTTCCAGGACAATCCTGGACTACTACAGAAATCTTGTGGGGGCACTGATTGCTACATGGAGCCTAGGGATATCCACAAGGGAGAAGGGTCCCCCCCACTTTTTTTGGTTCATTAGGTTTGTACATGATGATGGGATTTGCTCTTACATGTTTGTACATGCACACAATATAACATATAATTTGGCCAATATCACTACCCAGTCATTAAATACTTTTTTCTCCCTCACTTTCACTCATCTTCTACTACAAGAGAGAAAGTTCTAATGAGGTAAGAGGTGCCTAGAGCTTCCAAGGGTGAGATAATGAAAATATCAGAGTCCAGTATGCTTCGCTGATAGGTGGTAACTCCTGGTTGGTTGCTTCAGGGAACCATTAGAACTTGTGAGATGAGAAGTCTCTGTGGTTGTCTTATAGGGGGCAATTTTATTCTGTAGTGCATGTAAATTATCCATATTATTGTAATTATGCCATATTATTATAAATCAAAAAGAGCTAATGGTTGTAATGGTTGAGAGCTGGGGACATAGCTCAGAGGTCTTGCCAATATGTGCAAGGCCCTGAGTTCAGTCTCCAGTACAAAAAAAAAAAAGCTAATGGTTCAAGTGAAACCAGTAGATGGTAAAAAATATTAGAAAAACTAGGATATAGTTTTTCATTAGATTAAAAATATAAGAAAATTACTTCTTGAATAAACCATATATATTAAATAAATATTAAATAAATATCCCTGATTTATTCAGGAAAATGGGAAAGCAAACTCATTTACTGAGGAATAGGAACTATTCATTATTCAAACTTGCATAAATCTGTTTCCTCTGAAATCAATGTGAACAAGGACACGGGGACAAAGTTATTTGGTAAGAAAAGCCCACTTACAAATAAAATATGATTATTTAGATGGGAGAAGAGAAAAGAAACCAAAGAAAAAAGTCATTGGGATAAAACTGGAGCTAGAAGTTGGAAGACTTGAGCTTTGTTTCAAGTTCTCAGCTCCAGTTATATTTAATCGATGTGAACCCAAGGGTCTGCTTTTGTTAATGAAGGGATGGGGCTCATACTAAAGTAGTTTAAACATGATTATACAGTTCTGTGATTTGATGAAAAAAAAATAGTCAAATACTAGCTCATTCTCCAAGAGTAAATTATCTTCTGCTGTCCTTTGACAATTCCAGGATTAAGTAAGAACAGATTTGCTAGAAAGGATTCTTTCACTAATATTTGAGTTAATCACAACTACAACTCAGGGGTTACTGCTTCCTCCCTTTCTCCCTTTCATCTGCAAACATTTATTATGCACCCACAGCAAGTCAGGATTTCTGTTTATCAGAGTGAGGATCCCTAAAAGTGAAACTTACAAAGTTGACAACATACTGATGTTAAGACTAAGTGAATGTTAAAACTTTTACCATTAACCCAGGAAATTCTCTTTGAGAAAATAGCTTGGAGATTGCTGGGCATGGTGGCACAGGCCTGTAATCCCAGCGGCTCGGGAGGATCTCAATTTCAGAGCCAGCCTCAGCAAAAATGAGGCACTTAGCAACTCATTGAGACCCTGTCTCTAAATAAAATACAAAATAGGGCTGGGGATGTGGTTCAGTGGTTGAGTACCCCTGAGTTCAATCCCTGGTTACCACTTCCTCCCCCTCCCAAAAAAAAGAGAAAATAGCTTGCAAATTGATAGCAGGTACATACAGGTGACAACGGGAAACCAAAATTTAATCAAGTCCCTCTAGATATAAAATAAAACCTCAAACATTCTCATGGGGTTTCAAAGCTGTCCAGCAACCCTACTAACCATGTGACATGTCAATTTCATGTCTTTGGATAAAGGTTTCAAAGCAGTTGTAATTCCTCTGCTGCAGAGAAATGACTGACTGCAAGGAATCCCCACCCCCCAACCCCTTTCCTCGGAAGTGAAGACATCTTTTAGACATCTATTAAGCATATCTGGAAACTGAATTTGTAAGCCAGAGAAGTATGGTTTGATGGAAAGGAACCCAGGAATTAATCTAAAAGGGACAGGAGGTAGACTTCTATACTGCTAAAGACTTACTTGGGGTAACTAGATACTAGGTCACAAAGAAAGGAGAAACAATTTAAAAATAATGATGGGAATGGGCCAAGATTTGTTAGCATCTTTGCAATTGCTTTTGAAATCTACCATTGCACTCACATTTCAAGTGGGTAAGTTTTGAAATAGTGAAAAACCGAATTAGACTTCTTTCATTGAAGATGACACAAACTACGAAGAAAAGGCCATCAGTAGGAGTATTCCACAAAACCTACCCAGAAAACATTTACACGATGCTAGTAAGGTTGAGAATTTAAAAAGACCACAGCTTTTTTTTTTTTAACTGAGTTGTCACATATCACGTCACCTTCATGGGTGAGCGTGCCCACACATGTGCACACACATACTGGCTCTGACCTTTCTTCACCATTTTGCCTGCCACGGTGAACTGGGTGGAGTCGTTGGCAGCCCCTCTGCCCTTTGTCTTCCAGGCCTCCTCCCGCACAGCGATGAGGTGCTTCCTCTCCTCGATTGTCATCTGGCTCTCTGGACTTTCTGTGACCCACTGTTCATAAAATGCATAGAAGGGAAAATAAGAGAGAGAAACGACAGCGGTGTGAACTTGAGCCTGTATCATTTCCTAAAGTGAAAAGGCGGGCCAAAAATTTGATAAAATTGCTCTGTTCTCCCCAGCGAGTTAAAACTTCAGTTAATTGGTGGATTTTATCACTCTGTGCTCACAAAGGACATGATCTGGAAAACTTTATCCACGTAAGCTCGCAAGGAGCCAGGTCAGTTATGAAGCAGGCTGAAGCCGATTAGGAAGAAGGTGTGCTATGAGGCTTCCCAGGACTCACAGGCTTTCTCCTGTATCAATGACGTCATATGGGCAGGAGCCCATGGAAGCAGTTTTAAGTCATAATATATCTAACACCGAGGATGGACTGTGCTATAGACATAACCAACATATAAAACACTTTTACTTTAAAACTGCTTTCAAAAATTTGGGTGGTTCAAGCAGAAGGATCTCAAGTTAAAAAGCCAACCTCAACAAAAGCGAGGCAGTAAGCAACTCAGAGAGAATCTGTCTCTAAATAAAATACAAAATAGGGCCGGGGATGTGGCTCAGGGGTCGATGCCCCTGAGTTCAATCCCTGGTACTCAAAA
Source organism: Xerus rutilus (assembly GCA_028644305.1). Classification (NCBI taxonomy): domain Eukaryota; kingdom Metazoa; phylum Chordata; class Mammalia; order Rodentia; family Sciuridae; genus Xerus; species Xerus rutilus. The sequence continues at coordinate 30,384,445 of CM053410.1, read as the reverse complement.
CAAAACACAAAACAAACAAACAACAAAAAAGTGGGGGGCATTTCTGAAGATACATGTCTCTTACATTTCTAAATAAGTCACCCCTAGGACAGGGGCTTTGAAAGCTGGCCATGGCCTCCTGGGGTTGCCTGTTTGCTTTCAAGCTTCTGAGACCTGAGGGCTGCCATTTCTGCTGGGGCATTTGCTTTCATACTGCAACTGAGCACTCCTTAACTTCTGCCAGTTTCCCCAGCTTCTCTTCCTTCATGAGCAGCTTTCCTTGATAAGAAGTCACCATAGACCAAGTCTCATAGGGCCTCACCAACCAGAAGGCTATAGCAGAAAGCCTTAGGGAATGTACCTCAGGGGCTGGGGACTATTTTCCTCCAGTACTTTCCACTCATGTGGGAACTTAGCATCTTCCATGTCCCAACAAAAATAACTTCCAGATTCATGAAGGGGAGAGAAGAATAGAGATCGGCACAGGTCATTTTCTTAATGGCCTGGCATGATGGAGGGTAACAGAGGAAAGGCGCCGTTCTTCCTTCCCAGCAGCAGCGAATCAGTCTGTAGTGGTATTGGTTTCAGTCATGAACATGGATTTCTCTATTGTCTAATTTATGAATTTCCCTTTTACAGGATCCTTCTATAGACATCTAGCCAGAAGGGATTTTGAGATCCTTGGTAATTTAAAGGTTATTTACTTAAAAACCTTTCCCCAGGAGTTTCAAATATGACAAATAAATGCAATGCAAGATCCTGGCTTGGATCCTAAATGAGGTGTGGCTAAAAAGGATATTATTGGTGAGGGGAATTGATACAACTTGAACATGGATGTGGATTAGGTAAACATCATAGAAATGTTAAATTCCTCTTCTTGACCATGGTGTCATTGTATTGTGGTTATGAGAGAAAATATCTTTAACTTTGGGAAATACATACTGAAGTAGCAGGAGGAACATGGTATCTCTAAACTACTCACACGTGGTTTGGGAAGGGAAAAAATACACACACACACACACACACACACACACACACACACGAGATGGGGGAGGGGAGAGGTAGAGGGAAGAAGGGACAGGGAGGAATGGAGAGAGGGAGAGACTGTTAACATTTGGTAAAGAGGAAAGTGACCTGCTTACTATGGAAACTTCTCTTTAAGTTTTAAATTTTACCAATTTAAAAAGTCATCACAAACAAAAAACTCTTTTCCTTAACTTTCCACACATGATTGACAAGATCTTAATTCCAAAAAATGCTTTGAATCATATACCCTTATTAAATAAACTATGAGGTTGATTTGCCAGGGTGACCTTATCCAATTCAAGAAAGTTTTCTTTGAAAATGAAGTTTCAGGAGTGAAGTTTAATCAAACCAAGATAGCACTTGGCTTAAAATATTTTCAAAAAACATAAAGAGCCAAGAAAGTTGGCTCTTCCAAAGGCCCCAACATCACTAGATCACTAAAACATCTCCAAAATCCAGGGTGAGGTACAGGGGTGTGGTTAATGACTCAGAAAAGGGGTATCTCCCACCCACAAGTCTCATTCCCCAAGAACTCCTTCATGAACTTGATGGACAGGAGCCGTGGGATGATACAACTACAGTAGAATTTGAAGCTTCCATTTGTTTGCCAGATCTAAGTCAAGAGGGGATATTTTTCACTCCTTCTATGTGATAATAATACACACAGAAGTTTTCTTTCCCTAAAAGTTTTTACTTAACTCTATTACTTAGTGGGGTTGGTTTTAGGTAACAGAACAACTGCTATCTGATTTTACCTGGCTCTATACAGAGGTAATGAATTTAGTTTGTGTATTAACTGAAGAATTTTATCATAAGTTGCTATTAAATTATAAAACTCAAAACGTGAAAACATATAAGATGAATCTTTGTCCATTTACCTTTTATATTTTTAGCTTATTAAGTTTATTATTATCTTATTAGTTTATAAGTTTATTATTATCTTGTTTTTCCCCTCTAAGTTTTTTTTTTTCCTTGTTTGGGTAAATATTATGTCATGTCCAGGGTTAGCTGATAAGTGTTTAGGACTGCCTGGAAGAGTAAGAGAGAGGACGAGAGAGAAGATGGAGTTGCCTAGCCCATCTATCCTCTATTCTTTCAAATATGGTTCCATAAATATAGTGGGCAGAGGCAAAGAGAGAGGATGGGGGAGGTAGGCATGGATAGAGACTTAGGATACAGCTTGACATCATGTACAGGATCGATTCGTGAGAATGCTTTCAGGTTCCTGCATTGTTGCTGATGGGTTAGCTTCTGTCTGTGAACTACTGATAAATCACAGAAATTCTCACTTACATAGATGTGACAGAATGAGAGAGTGGAACTAAGTTTAGTATCGATGTTGGATAGATTTAAGGGTAAAATGCTTTCATAATTGGAAATCTTTGTGAAAAGAAATGACTTAAGTCCATCTGACTTAAACTTTTGTCTTACTGTAGTGGCATCCCCTCCTTCACAGAATATCTTAATTAAGCCTCTCCAGAAATCTGCACCATAATTGATCTTAAGACTATCAGCAAGAGTCGTACTAAAGAATTCAATGTGGTTAAAGTTCCTATTTCTTGTTGCTCTATCTTGTTTGGCCACCAGCCCGAAAGAGATCAGCACTCCAAGTACTGAACGCCCCCTTACTAGTTTTTCAAAAACATTTTTGGACTATCTAGTGTAGTAACAATATAATGATTTATAAGTTTTTTTAAACGGGAAGTGTGTTTGCAAATGCAAAGTGTGACAGGAAGAACAGATCTTTTAACAAGGCCTCTGGCTTTGGGCCTGAGCTTCACAGAAGTGTTTACATTTCAGAGATAAGAGAAGATGTCACTAATTGGGCTCCATGGTAACAGCTGGCAGGAGGAGGAAAGAGAGGAGAAGCAGCTCTCCCCTTCTCAGGTGCTGTCCTTGAAGGGTTAACTTGCCCAGAACAGTAAAAGAAAAAGATGCTTTTAGGTGAACTTCTGAGCCCCTCCCCTTACACGTGGGGTATAAAGTTCTGAAACTTCCTGAACTTGAGGTTCAGGGAAATTAACTGATTACGGCGAAAGCTGTACCCTCTGAACTGACTGCAGTCAAATAAACCTGTTTCCTGTTCCCTATTTGGTGTCTTGCCTCATCTGTCCCTACAACATTACATCTAGGCAAACTCAACTATAGGAAGCAACTGTAAAAGCCAACGATTAGTAACAAAAATAAGGTCAACTGACAAAATTCTGTGCACTAAGAAATTAAGCTTTGCCTCCTCAAGAGAGATTTCAGGCCATTGTCACTTCATGCAGCCTCAAGTGGCCTGAACGAAAGATGAAGAAAGGATCAAAGTCCTATGCCCAGACCTCAAAGGAGCCATAATCCAATCTAGTCACCATCTACCACCTCTTTAAACAAAGAAAGAAAGAAAGGAAGCAAAATCTTGTTCTGATAATCCTTGATGTAACATTGGAGGAGGACAGAATGCATGTTGAAGCCTGCTACAGAGATAAACAAACAGTCCTTCTAGATAGAGGCTGTATAGTGTTTAATGCTCTGTTGTCTTCTTTGAATCTCTGTATCATTAAATATTAAGACACCAGTATGGCTAGAGGAAAGAAAAGGAGAGATCTGAACTCTGACAATACTGATGAGCTAGTGCTACAGAACAGGTATAAAAACATTTAGATTTATCTGGGAAAACTGCTAAGAAATAAAGAATTAATTTTTAAAATTTTGAATTAATAAAACCTAGATTGCCTGTGGCAAATGTTATTTTTCTTTAAAATTAAAAATATATGGATGGCTATTCCATGTTCATGAACAGGAAGACTAATTTTTCAAGATGTCAGTTCTTCTCCACTCTATCTATAAATTTACTGTAATCCTAATCAAATGTCCCAGCAAGACATTTCATAGATATCAACAAACTTATTCTAAAGTTTATATGGAGAAGTGAAAAAAAAAGATGGTTACTTTTCTCTCAGTCAATTGCACAGGTGAAATCCTGAGCCCCTTGTCCCACGGTTGCTGGCCCTGAAGCAGCAGTGCAGTCAGGCCACTGCTACTTAGAGGCAACCTAGGAGGTAAATAAAGTCTCATTCCTGATGAGGGGACTGAGCTCTAGAGGGAAGGCTCTGGGGGCAGCTCCCACGATGGAGGGAGATGAAAACTTGGGAGTCATGGAAACATGGATGCAGCCACTTAACAGACCCATCGTGACACCAGGGACATTCCGAGGGGAATAACAAACAAGTGTGAACGTTTTTAGCTTTAAAAATGATTACACATCACTCAGCCTGGCCATATCTCCCTTTGGGGGCGGGGTTCAGACAAGATATGATGAGGATAGAGGGAATGATGTGGAGGTCTACAGGTTCTCCTTTTAACAGGACCAATGTCAACCAGCTCACATCAGACAGCCTCTTCCTCACTGTATCTTCCTCCTTGTCTCACACCCAAATGGCCTCTACCATATCCACATATCCTTCTAAGCTAAGCAAGACAGCATCCTAACCTAGCTGGGGCAATGACTACCCTGGTGCAGGCCATGGGCTCCTGACCTAACTCAGGATTTACAGCTTGGAAATGGTAAGGGAAAATTTTCTCCTTAATGGAGTTTCATGAGGGTGAGGTTGATTCGTTCTGTCAGGTCCAACTAAAAATCAGAGCCAAAGGTGGTGTGTGTGCATGTTAAGTGATAGACAGATGTGAACAGTGGGAACACCATGTTAAGAGAATATTTCTATAGAATGGGCCAACTATGCTGACCCCCACATGCTTTCTTTTCCAAGAAGCAATTCACCTGCAGCTCTTCCTGGCCTAAGTGGACAGGATATATCACATTCCTCAGCAAACTACCTATTATCTGCAGGAGAAATGCAGGCTCAAAATAATGGTGATAAGAGAAACCCAAGTTACCTGAAGGGGGAGACTTTTGTGACTCTTTTTGACAGACCACCCTGAAACTCTGGGAGATAGGGATAATTCCTCCTAACCACAAAATCTGTAAGAATGTATGGTTAAGAATCCAGTTAGGACCAGTCAGCATGGGCCACAGTGACCTAGAGTTGTCATGGCAGTGAGGACTTAACAGTCTGATGTCATCCTGCTGCCAGCTAAGAGGTGGACCTTGGGGGACTCTCTGGAAACTTCTCTGGTATCTCCAATAAAACTGGAGTTCAGGAGAGGCATGTTGTCTCTCATCTCTGAGAGGACCCACTCTCTCCCTTGAGAGTGTCCCATTTCCTTTTTCTAATCCCTTCAATAAACTTATTCCTGTTACTCTGAAACGACATGTCTGAAATCTTTCTGACTTGATCACAAGAATTGAGGTTTGAAAGGGGGGGTGTCTCTGCATTGCCTCAGTTTCTCCGAAGGCCCCAGCTTGGTAACATGTTGACTAACCCTAAATATAGGAACTGATTAAACACACACTGTCAGACATACAAACATAGACTGACACACAATCACAGGATTCTCTTATACATACACACACATGCACACTTTCACACACAAACACACACACACACACACTTTCACACACACACACACACACACACACACACACACACACACACACGAGAAGTCAGTGAGTTACTTCCCCAATTGAAACCAAAAAGTCTTTCCTTACTGCTCAGAAATTGCAATGAGGCTTAACACAAGTAGCGTTTCCTCACCTGATTAATAGATACAAAAGACAGGTATTTATGGGCAGCAGGTATAGCAGGAGAATAAGTAGAAGCATATACAGGTTCCTATAGAGCAAAGCAAGAGGATTAGAGGTGAAAATAGAAGATTTATCAGAGCAGGGGAGGGAGGGGGAGTTGGAGGAGAGACAAAAACAATGAATTTTCTAACAGAAAGTTCATTTACTCATTGCAATTTCAGTTCTCTTTTCAAAAGGATCCTTTGTCGAATGGGGAATGTTAAAATAAATCCTCATAAGCACAGAGTGCAAATACCCCAGTCAGTTTTGTGCAGTAATTGAAGGAGTTAATGGGAGGATTAACTGCAATTTATATAAGAAACTCAGTTACAGAGAGGGAACGAGGACTTTCGTAGATGGTTTTAACATTTAACCAAAAAAAAATTAAAATCACCTTCTTTTAATCACATTCTGTAATTAAAAAATAATTTAAGATCACAGGATCATCTTTCCATGTTGGATAAAGGTTGCATCTTGCCTGGAGATATGAAAAACAAATGAGGAGGGCAAGAAGGCATGCAGGGAGGTGTAACCCTGGCACCCATCTAGAGTAAGTATTAGGCATTGGGCAGGTAATTTTAGGAGCAATTCCCAAGTGCACAAGTGCGTGCAGAAGCTACTGCACCTTTAAATTACACTTAATGCTCCTTCAAAGTTGTTTCATTTTGTTTAGAGATAAGGCCTTCCGGAGAAATTTATAAGAAACCAAAGTGGCTGAGTCACTCTGACTCCCTCTTTTTAGATGACCTAGAGTAAACTTTACTCATCATAATACTAAATTCCCTGCCCAGAGGCATCCTTGTCCACCTTTTTTTTTAAACACACGATGATGTAAGATTTCAAATTAAGCATGCTCAGGAATGTGCCCATCTCTACATGTAATAACCAGCCTTTCGTACATGAGTATGTGTGCATTTTCCCAGCAAGAGCTCCTTGGTTTCTTTATTGGGAGAGGCACTGCTTTGAGAATTTTCTCCAGTACCCTTCTTGCTGGCTATGATTAGAGTAATAAACCCTTCCTTACTCTTTTATGTCCTGGTTGTGCTTATTGGCTTTGCACTCACCAAGGGGCAAACCCACTGAATTCAGTTACAGAAGGACACCTGTGTTAGAGTCAGGCTTACCCAAAGCAGATTAGAAATGGCATTATCATCTGTAAATCCTCCTTCTTCCTACAGGTTAAAACAGACAGGAGACATTGCAGAGGATCGGAAGAGAAGAGTAGTTAGGGTCTTGCAATCGTTTTCAAGTATTCGGTGCCCTGGTTCAATTAGAAGCATGCACGTGCTCACAATCCAGTGGCAAAAACGTCAAGTGAACTCATTCCAGAGGGCAGAGCAGGAGGACAGCCTTTAATTTAGAGCCTTGCTCCCTCTCTCAGCCTTGCTCTTTGAACTGACTTGTGGTTTGGAGTTTTGATGATAGCAGGCAATTAGAATACGAATGTGACAGATTTACCTCCTATGAATTTTCAGAGGCTTGTTTTGGAGATAGCATAGGATATCCAGTCCTCATCTGGGACTCAGAAATAGGTGCAGATTTTCAGCATCCAATTTTATAAAGTTTTTTAAAATTCCTGGAAAAGGTCTTTTGTATACTGGATGATTATCTTTCTTTCTTTATTTCTTTTTTGATGATTATCTTAACAAGAGGACATGGGAATCATATGTATGTTGTCACGTTGAATAGATTGAAATGGGTTTGGAACTTAAAATAATTATTGGGTGAAAATAAAGAACTGTAATTTAGTTGTAACAGACTCCTGCGAAATCACTTCTTTACGACTTTGTCTCATTTCATTTTTTTATTTTTCTCTCTCTGATGGAATGAGTTACTCTGGAGGAAACTGGACACAATCCATACTCAAGTGTACACATTCCATTCAGGGTGGACCTGGCCAAATCTACAAACCAAATGGTTTTACTATCATTATAACTAATTATTTGCTACGAGAAGTAAAAATGTTTAAGTCAGGTTAGCACTGACCTAGGTTAAACCAAGTGCAGGAAAAAGAAAAAGAAAAGTGGCAAGAGAGAGGTACAGAAACCAGTAACCTGAATGATTTTTCATAGGAAATGACAGAGATAGCTAGGTAAATAATTAGTGCTCTTAACCTCCAAGTCATAAATCCTGATTTTGGGGGGAATAAAAGTAGAAAGTAAAGAGCTGTTTCTTAGTGGTTTCATGTTCTTTGAGATGGCTGAAGTTTCAGAACAGAAAGGAAAACTCCTAGTTCCTCCAAAGCTATTCACGCACCAAAGCAGGACGATATTACTATACAGGACCTCAAATTGAGATGGCTCAATTTCCTTTGGGACAAACGCTTTGGCAGAAACAAACAAACAAAATTACAGATTGTCCAAGTCTCCTTTTTTATTTTGCCTTTTAAACATTTACATTACCTGTGTGGCTCCCATGATATTTTTCTTGGGCCTCTACATGTCATGGATTTTCACAGGAGCAATGGAATGACTTACGGAGTCCTCAGTAAGGTCTCGTCCCTTCTACATTCCCACAGGTGCAGCTCATGGGTCTATACTCATAGCACACACAAGGATGACAAGCTATAAAATGTTTGGTAATCATGATATGTGCTGTTTGATGAATTCAGAAATTGGGAACTAAGTGACGAGCTGACCCTAAGACCAGCTCCTTTCTACCCTGGGTGGTGAAAATTTTACCAAAGTTACTATGGAAACTTTACCATTACTCTGCTGAGCAGCTCTCCATGGGTGAGTCCAGATCTACCCCATGTAGGAAGCCTCCATCTTCATGGCAGGTTATCCATGTCTTTCTTTCTCCAGGGACACATTTAGAGAGGCAAGCAGTGGCCACTTCTCCAGCACTCCTCAGCTGTGTGTGGGTGTCTCATAATAGCCCAGGTCTAAGGCACCTGGCCTACCATACCTGTGTGCTATAAAAGTGTACCTGAAATGCACAGCCAGCCCTTGGGATAGAGTGAACCAGAGGGTTGTCAGAGGCCACCCAGAAAGACCTGGCCTCAACAAAACTTGAGATTTCCCAATGAGAGTAGCAAAGGCCTAAAACAGATCAACTTATTTTAATTTCAAAGAGCTTATTGTCTCCAGCCAAGGTGAAGTATGGCACTGAGAAGGAGTAGGCACAGTAAGTTCACTGTGGCTGGAGAATCAGTGGCACCTGTGAGCCTGGGCAGCATGTCACACTCAAGCCCAAGTTGAGCTCAAGTCCCAGTGCTTTGTGTTACTGGGTTTCCACCCTCAGGACAACCTGGCATCTCTTGCCCTCTAGCAATCTTAGCTATATGTCTGGACATTTCAGGCTCATCCCCTCCTTGCACCCTTCTGGTGTTTACTGCCTAAGGTCACCCTCACTCTCCAAAGTGAACAGTAGCACACTTCACCATCCATAGTGGATCTATCTCATCTTTTGCTTCTTAGCTTCATTTTAATTTTCACCTGGCTATAGAGGATAGTCAGCTAGTGAAGGATTGGGAACTCTCTGCATCTTTCAAAATGACGAACAAGGTATCTGACACTGCTTGGTCATATTAGTCATATTAGTTGACAGCTTTTCTAATGAGCTTCATCTTGAAGTTTTTGGTTTTTATTTTTTGTGGTACTAGGTATTGAGCTCCGAGCCTTACACAGGTGAGGCAAGCACTCTCCCACTGAATTACAACTCCAGCTTTTTTCTTTTATCAGTTTTGAGATGGGATTTCATTATGTTGTGCGGGCTGACCTCAAACTTGGCAATCCTCCTTGTCTCAGCCTCTTGAGTAGCTGGAATTACAGGTGTGCGCCACAGCACCCAGCTTGTTTTATTTTATTTTGGTACTGGCAATTAAACCTAGGGGTCCTTTCCCACTGAGCTACATCCTCTTTCCCAGTCTTTTTTTTTTTTTTTATTTTGAGGCAGGGTCATGCTTGAGGGTCTTGCCACATTGCTGAGGCTGCTCTCAAACTTGCCATCCTCCTGCCTCAGCCTCCTAAGTTGCCAGGATTACAGTTGTATGTTATTTTTAAACCAATGATTTCAAGGTTCTTTGGTTTTGCAGGGAAGAGAATTGAACCCAGGGCCTCGTGCATAGCAGGCAAGTGCTCTATCACTGAGCTACACCTCCAGCCCCAAAATTTATTTTTATAAAATAAAGTTTATAGGCTTTGGGGATACATTATTTGAGGGATCCAGTTTTATTTCACCTTGAAATCTAAATTTCACATGTATGCCTTTTAAAATTTAGTTAGTTATAGTGAGAACTTTACAAATGGCTGAGAATTAAATGTCTTTAGTTATTATCTTTAACACCATGTATGTCTCAAACTAGAGAACTCAAATACTTTTTAGCGTCCAGTTATACTTGAGAACTTCACACATGGCTGAGAATTAAACATCTTCAGACATTATTTTTAATATCATGTGTTAAAAAAGAATTCAATTTTCCACTACAGTGTCACCCTTGTAGACACAAAGGTACTGTACATAACCCAGGTTCAATGGTACATGCCTATAACCCCAGTTTGAGGCCAGACTTAGCAACTTAGCAAGACACTGTCTCAAAATAAAAAATAAAAAGGGCTAGGGATATAGTCCATTGGTAGAGCACTCCTGAGTTCAATCCTCAATACAAAAAAAAAAAAAAACAAACAAAAAAAGACCAAAAAACAACAAACAACAAAGAAAAAAGAAGTACCATATAAAATAGTGTCAGAGCTCCTGACTCAATGTTCTGGGTGCTCTCGTTTTTATGTAAGTTTCTTAATGCATAAAGGCCAAGTCATACTTTCTCTCTTCCATAGATGCGTATTTTATTTTTGAGATGGGGTTTCTCTTTGTTTCCCAGGCTGGCCTCAAACTCGTGGACTAGTGATCCTCTGCCCTCACCTCCTGAGTAGCTTGGGACTGAAGGCCATTGCACCCAGCTTCAGATGCTTGTTTCACATCTAGAAGAAGTTCAAGTGATTGACTAAGTGGAACATTTTTTTTTTCCTTTTCTTTTCTATTTGAAGACTTTAAATCTTGGAAACTGGCCAGTGGGTGTGACTCAGCTGCATCATTTTCCCTGGAGCCAACAAGCACATTGCAATGGTAGGGCCAGCCAGCAGGGAAGTCACCAACAGCTTTGAAAGCCTGAGGTCAAAGGCTGGTCATCATTACATTTCTAATTTAACAATCCAGCAATATTTTCACATATGAAATGCTTCTAGTATGGATCACCATGCATGACTTGATTTTATTTAAACTCATAACATATATTGCTATACATTCTCAATAAAAGGCATACCTCCTCATCAGGAAACAAGCCTAAAATTATGAGGAATGTACTTGCAGGCCACAACTATGTCCTTACTTTTTATACTTAGGTCTTAAATCTCTGCATGGGAAATTCAAGTCCGTATTTTCATATGCAACTTACAAGCTGTTAGTGGTGAATTAAAATGTTTCATTGGAAAGCCTTAATCACATTCTAAAGCCAGACTTCATTTAAGAAGCTTTTAACTGTATACACATTTTAAAACTCAGGCACTTTTGCTGAGGTATTATGTGTGGTGCTGTTACTGATTCTATAACATTTCAAGGCTTGACTTTTTGATCAATTTTAGCAGCTTTGTGACAGACGGAGCATGCACCTTAAAGGTAAGAAAGCACTAACGTTCCACAGGGCAGGAGTCAGTGTAGTTCACGTGCTATTCCACCTGATACCCTTGCAAGCGTGATGTCAGTGAATGCTTTCTCCTGACTTGGAAGGCTTACCTTCTTCTTAAGTGACTGTTCCATTTCCTGGATGTGCAGGCTGTCACTGGCAGATGCTTTGCCATACTCCTGCTTTCTGTTAAGTCTGTTCTTCCAGTCTTCCTCGCCACTCTTCTTCAACAGTGCCAATCTAGGAGGAAAACGTGCCAAGAATTCAGCACCAAACTCTTAAAACTTAGGAAAGTTCTTTTTCCAAGATGGTCCCTAAGATTTTACAGTTGGTTGAAAAGCAAAGCTGACATATGACTTGCCAGATTAAAGATGTACACCATCATTTCAGCAAAGGAATATCTCTGCTTTTTCCTTGCCCTTGGGCTGAGAGCAAGAAAGATTTTTAAAGTCACCTTCCCTAGAGAAAATGTCTTCTAGCGACCCCAATTGGTCACATGATGAAATAACACTAAATCAGGAAAACTAGTTCTTTGCAAAAGATATCACAGAAATGAGTTTAAAAACATAAAGATATAAAACACTGAAAATATCTTAGTATCATTCATTTAAAAGATAAATTGTGATGTTTATAATTGTTTCTCTTCCTGTATTCTAAGCCCTGTTCTTTTTCTCCAAATGAACTTGTTTTTTTCCAATGCATCTTAATACAAAAACTATTTTCTACAAACTCATTTAAAAAAATGATTGCTGCAACTTTTCTCAAGGGAAAGATATATACAAAAAAAGAACCTAATTAACTGAGATTGTTATCTGACCTACTTTAGCTCAACTATGATCTGACTTGCCATAAAGCAGCTTAGATACTGGAATGTCGGAAAAGTTACATTCATGAATATGAGGCTGTCTCAGCTAACTGTATTAAAATAACTGAATTAAGTCTTAGGCATCTAATTGCACAAACATGGGACAAATAAAAGGCAAAAAAGCAGTGATCATTAAATTTACTGGAGCTGATGTTCAAAGAATTTAAAATTAAAGGGAAAAAAAAAGACTAGACCTCTGTTTCTCTGGGCCCAGACCAATGGGCATGATGCATAAACTGTTAAGCTGCACATAGCTCTAGTCTATCATCTCCATTCAAGGATCTTGGTTCCTATCCTGATTTGTCTTATCAGGAACTGGACAAGAAAATCTCTAAGGGCTTTTCGGCTGCTGACTTTCCTGATTCTGTAAAATATCTGAGTTGGACATAGAATGAAATATAATCTGTGATAAGTTTTGTTAACAAATTAAAAAAAAAACAAGTTTAGCAAATTAAAAAAAAAAAAACCAAATTCTTAAACAAGAATTCATGACTGGGAATGTAGTTCTGTGATGGAATGTGTGCTGCCAAGCATGCATAGGCCTCGGATTCAATTTCCAGCACCAAAAAAACAAAAAACAAAAAAAAAAAAAAAAAAAAACCTAAAAAAACTATTATATCCAAACATCTGTCCATAATCATACTTTATACTTTCTATTCATTCAGTCAAATAATGGAAAGTAAGACATGATGAAAAGAACTGCCTAAAAGAGGAAGGAGTTCAAACTTTGGACCTATCCCTGTCCCCAACCTCTTCCTTTGTTTTCCTTTTCTTCCCTTTTATTTTTTTTATTTCTGCTATGTGGCAACAGATAAGATCTCAAGTGCTCCCTCTATAAAACAGGGATAATGCTGCCTCATCAAAGGCAGATCCCACATAGCTCAAGATCCCATTTAGTCTTAAATTCTACAATGTTGGGAGCATTCTGCAGGCTGCAAGGGCAAGTTCATAAACTTGAACATAGTATCTAAAGTCCATTAAATGTTTTAATCTGCATTTCTTACTAGATGATGACTAAAATTTATCTCTTTTCCAATTATTTTAAATGAGTCAGTTTTGTTCTAGTAAGGAAAGGGAATCTCACAAACTCAAATCACTGAAAGAAATAATTAGTATCTGCATTCTGCACTAGAGCTTTCAAAGGTCTCAAAGCATCAGTAAATGAGACTTTCAAAAAGTAAGAATGTCAGTATTTTAATAACCAAATTAAGAAGGAAACATTCTCTTATAAAAGAAACATTCATCTCATTGATGTTCTCCTTCAAATTGGTCTCAGAATCAGCTTCTGTCTCCTACTTCACCTTTGACTCAGATCAGTAATTATTCATCTTCAACTGTGTGGTTTCCCTGGTGGCTAGTTTGAGGAGTATGAAACTGATTCAGAGAAAAACAAATTGTGGAATCTGGAATGGCTTTATAGTCCACCTTATACTCTGCTGATCTGTACAAGAATCTCTAAGAAATTGGATATTGTTATTCCCATCTTGACAGATAGGGAACAGTTACACACACAGGACAAGGGCTTTGTAGAATGAGGTCCCACTGCATGTTAGTGGGGCAAGAGGTGTGATTCCAAGCCCTGCCCCCAATGTTTCACTCCATTAGTACATTAGCTGATCAGAGACAGTTTGCTTTACTCTTTGGGGAACAGTACAGTATTCTGGCTTTCTTATAATATTCTCCCCACCCTTCCCACAATGGCCTTGAAAGAATTTCTCCATTCCAAAACCCTGAAATTTTGCTTCTAGATGTGCTGGCAAGGTCATCATCAGGGACTTCCAAAGACTACAGAGTAACCAAAATAATATGGAAGAAACTGTGCTTCACTTGAGCCCACATGGTACTTGGACCCAGCCCTAGCGTACAGAGTGCAAACGATGAATAACTTCAAAATGACACACACTGTAAGTTAAACGCATGATTCCTGTCCCTTTAGATTTCCTACTTGGTGTTCAACAAGCTGAGGAGGGTAGGGGATCTTTCCAAATGTGTTCTCTATCCCTGCAATCTCCTGGCCCTCCAACTCAGTGCAGACGGCCCTGTAATGGAGAGGGCTGAACGTCTGGGCCTACACATGACATAAATTCCTGCCCGTGCAATTCAAACAACTGTCAGTGCTTTTAACATCTGCCAAGTCCAAGTGCTGTTTGCAAGGAAGGCTGCGATGTTGAGAGCCTGGGCATCTGCTTAGTCTGAGGCAGTGGACCCAGTGAGTGGCACTGCATTAGCCTATTAACCCCAAGGCCTGGCCCAGGGCCAATATGACATGTGCTTGCCAGGCTGCCCCGGGAAATGTCTACTCCTCTTGCTGCAGCCCCCACTTTTTTCAGCAAGGAATTCTGGCCTGTGAGCCCTGCTTGGTTAGAACAAGCTTTTCAGGCTCATAACAGTAAGGACTGGGTCAAATAAGGGACAAGCAAACATGCACCCCTAATATGGTGGGTTTTTTTCTTTTTCCTCTTTAGAAATTTCCCCTAATTTCAGAGAAATAGAAGCACCCAACAGATGTCAGATAGAGCTCAAAAGCACTGATTAGTTACTTATACTAGATCTTGATGTTGGCTAGTGTACAGTTCAGCAGAGTTAACTAATATTGCTTTTTATTTATTATTTATTTGCTTGATGCTGGGACTGAACCCAGAGCTATGGGAAAGCTAAGTGTGAGTTTTACCACTGAGGTCTACTCCCAGTCCCTAATATGTTTTTTAAAAGAAAACGTGCTATGGTTTGAATATGATATGTCCCCTCTGGAACTCTGGAATTTGGTTGCCATTGTGACAGTATTGGGAAGTGGGGCCTTTAAGGGGAAATTAGGTCTTAAGAGGAATTAATGTCTTTCTCCTCAGACTGAGTGCATCCTCTCTTGGGACTGGATTAGTTACCCTAAGAGTGAGTGGCTATAAAGCAAGGCTGCCCCTAGTGCTTTGCCTTTTCCACACAGCCCTGCCCTCCCTTCTGACTTCCGCCATGTTATGAGGCCCTTGCCAGACGCAGCCAGGTCTTGGACATTCAACTTCCAGAACCTTTTTCTTTTATATAGCTACAGAAAATAGACTAAAACAAGGACAAATTAAAGATAAGAAAAGGAGGAGGCAGGGGTGATTCTGCCTCTATCTGTCCTGATTCTCACTCACATCAATCTAAGGGGCTTTTGGTGGTCAGAACCTGGAGTTTACTGGGGAGACACGAATACATCTCTGGCTGGGTGGGGTGCAGAAGGGTTGTAGACGGGCATGCAGAGGACTCAGGGGATCTCAGCTGGCCCTCTGAGGCTAGGGGTAGGTCTGGGCAGCTCCTTCAATGTTCTAGGGAGTTCACTAAGTCCTTATGCTCTAACGATTTCCCCAGGTGACAGGATGGCTCTTTCCCCCCTTTCTCAGTTATCTCCTCCCACCCAACACCCCTCAGTATGAGAGCTCAGATGAAGTAGTTTCAGAAATTGTGGAAGTAAGATTTCAGAAGGCCCGATGTGCTTTTTAAGAGATGTCAAAGGTTTTATCCTTAAGAAACAGAATTATGTGGCTCACAGTACTTTCCAAAGAAGTTCCCAAACATGGACAATTTAAACTCAAATCATTTGGACAGTTTTTAAATGGTGGTTTTTATTGACCCAATGGAAAAAAGTAGATTGCATTCTAAGTTTTATGTTGGTTATAGTTCAAGCTTGGCATTCTAGATGCCAGAAAAGATAAAGGAAAGGAACTTGGAGATAGGTTTCTGTGAACATCAGAACATTCTAAAACAGTAGCATATGGAGGATTTGCTATGATTTCTTAGTTTCTACACTTTTAATCTACAAGATGGGGATAATGCTGCTTCCGCTCTAGCACCAAATGAGATACCTCAAATGAAATGCCAAGGGAAGCACAGTATACTGGGGGACACTCCTGTGGAGAACTCCATAGAGTCAAGTCCCCAACAAGAAGGAGGCCAATGCCAGGAGGTTTGGGAAGGTAAAACTGCACACCTTAGGGTGCAGTTAGTTAGAAGACATGATTATGGAAATCTGCAGATTCCAGGCTCTGTGTCTTAGAATTTCAAATTTGAAAATGAAAGTGAAATTTTTAGCAAGACATGTAAACAATATGTGAATTGAGAAAATTAATACAGAGGGAAGGTGAAGTCTTTCTGGATAGAATTTCTGTTCCCTGGTCTTATATTCTCCTAGATAGAAAAAACATACACAGCTGCTAAAACACCTAACTGAACATGAGGCAAGCTTTCCACAGGTACCAGGGGGTGAGACCAGCCCATGGGGTCAGTCCCATTACTACCATGGTCCTACAGGCTGCTGGGACTAAATCTTTCCTCTGGCATAATGAGGCAGTTGGGAGGAGCTAGAATAAGGTTTAAAAGTCCTGTGGATTCATATGTCACCCCAAGGGAAAAAAATAGTAAAGCCCCAATAGATACAAGAATGACATTCTTATTTGAAATAGGTCAAACTTTGTCATTCACTTTAACAAAAAGGAAGAATTAGAGCCCCACACAGAAGGGGGGCAGTTATCATGGCTGGACTGTAAAGATATGCTTCTTGGGCCACATGAATGTTCATAGCAACTCAATTCACAGTAGCTAAGCTGTGGAACCAACCTAGGTGCCCTTCAACAGATGAATGGATAAAGTAACTGTGGTATATATACATGATGGAATATTACTCAGCGTTAAAAGAGAATAAAATTATGGCATTTGCAGACAAATGGATGGAGTTGGAGAATATCATGCTAAACGAAGTAAACCAATCCCAAAAAACCAAAGGCCGAATGTTCTCTCTGATAAATGGATGCTGATTCATAAAGTGGGATGTGTATGTGGAGGGGGGCATTGGAGGAATGGAGGAGCGTTGACTGGGCAAAGGAGGGGGTATGGGGGCAGGAAAGATGGTGGAATGAGATGGACATCATTACCCTAGATACATGTATGACTACACATATGGTGAGACTCTACAACATGTACAACCAGAGAAATAAAAAGTTGTGCTCCATTTGTGTACAATGAATAGAAATGCATTCTGCTGTCATGTATAACTAGTTAGAAAAAATAAAAAATGTATGCTATTTGGTTATTTCTAACAAAAAACAAATAAAAGTGCTGTCAAGGTAAGGGGGAAATGATCCCTGGCAATATATTTTAATTTAGTATAATTCACTGCAAACATAGTTACTAAATAAGGTGGTCCTCATTTTTTTTTTTTTTTTAAGTGGGGTCTTAGAAATTGAATTCAGTGCCTCATTCATGCTAGGGAAATGCTCTACCACTGAGCTATATCCCCAATCCTCCTCATCCTTTTTTAAAAATATTTTTTTAACCATTATACTGAATAGCTGAATATTTTTAAAGCATTCCTAACTATCAGGATACTGAACTGACTGGGGTCAGGAACCTCTTAAGGACTGACAAATTAGGGCTCCTAGTAGTCAGCAGGTATATAGCTTGTACATTCACAGAAAGCTCACAGTTACCCTTGAAGTTCTCAGAGGTCCACAAAGTACACCTTTATAGTACTTCACAGTTTAAAAATTGAGAATTTTACATTAGGATTAAAACTGCATTCAGAAAAATACAGATCAACTCAAATTTGCTTAAGAAAAAAAAGGCAAGTAAATCAAGAAATATTATTGCATAGTGGATAGACACAAAACTTCTTCATCAAAAGTCCTATATCCAAATAGAGAGAAGATACCTGCAGAGGAGTCCCTCTTTAAACGCCTTTGAAAGAAGGGGGCATGATATTAGCATTTGCTACTGGAATTTTACCCAACAAATATTTTCTGATCTATAAAACATCAGAATACGATATTTATCACTATTTCTCTTAAATGATCTCTTACTTGAATCTCTGGGATCAAATGTGTGGCTGCCTTTTTTTTTTTTTTTTTGGTACAGGGGATTGAACCCAGGGGTGTTTAACCACTGAGAAACATCCCCAGACCTTTTTTATATTTTATTTAGAGATAGGGTCTCGCTAAGTTGCTTAGGGCCTTGTTAAGTTGCTGAGGCTGGCTATGAAATTAAAATCCTCCTTCCTCAGCCTCCTGACTTGCTGGGATTACAGGCGTGTGCTACTGCACCCAGCTAGCCTGGTTTTTATAAAGATGCCAAGATGAGTCAAACTGTGTCGCTCATTCAAGACATCACTCTTCCTATTAACTAACCCCTTCAGTGCCTTCCCCTGTGTGCTTTCATCCCACCAGCTTGTTTATTGTGTATTTTAAATAAGGGTGAATATCAATAAGGTTTAAAATCTTATTAATTTCTAAATTTAAAAAGGCTTCATCCATTTAAACTTTGATAAATAATGTTCAAAAAGCTTATCTTGAAAAATAGAATTTTCATTGTGGTTAGACATAGAATCTTAGGCATCTTGAAAGAGATCTAGAAAAATAAGAGTGAGTAGTGCCTGACAAAGCCAGATAACTTCCGTTTGGTGGGGGGTGCCAAGGAAGAGTCCAAGGGGACAGAATCACAGGAACAGACATTGGGAACAGCTCTGCTGGTTATACCAGGAAGTTGATGTAGCTTTTCCCAATCCAGTTTTCTTATCACTATTGTATTTTTTTCTTTTTTTATAGCTTAACTCAACTATGGCTAAAGGCTAACAAGGAAAATACATCCTAAAAATAATTTAGTTTCTAGTCTTTCTATATGTCCTATTTAAATATATTTTCTCAATCCTACATCATTTTTTTGAATGAAATGAGGTTACAGTGTTATTTGATACTCAAATGTTCATAGCTATTACCTGATATAAAATTTTTAGGGCTGGGGGTGTAGCTCATAGGCAGAGCTTGCACGAGACCCTTGACTTGATCCCAAGCATGGAAGTTATTGGGGGATATGGATTCTAAATAAATGCTGTTAAGAAGAAGAATTCATCTTACTTTCTACAAAATAAAAAAAGTCCGATTCTAATTCCAAAGCAATATATCCTATGTACTAATTTATCTTCTTTCCCTCTGTAATTATTTTACAATCAGAAGTGGTTTGTGCATTTGGTTCAAACCATGTGTCTCTGAAAGAAAAGGAGCCAAGAACTCAACTCCCATCACTAGATAATCCAAGAATTTAACATAATAAAAGAAATGAGTACTACAAATAAATAAAGCAATGAACAATCTTTTCTGTTTGTTTTTTCATTGGAATCTGGAAATGGGACCCTTTCAGCATTGCTAAGCCAGGTGCTGGGTCAAAGGCAATTCACTCTCAAATATCTTGATTTTCCAGAATTATTCTAATATCACAGAACATTCTCGTGTGTAGTTGAATTCTTGACTTCATCTCCTGATCCATTACTCAGATCTTTTTCTACAACCATTTGTCAGCTCCTCCCCGACAGAATTATTTCCAATCATTAGCTCTTATTACCTTTCTTTAATTGACATGGTTTTGCTAGGTGAATCAAGGATTCCCTCCTCCACTGATGCTTTGGTTTCTCCTGCAGCAAACATGGTGCATGGGTTCTTATAGTACTTCTCCTGTAGTTGTTCTGAAGAATCTTCCTGCTTCCAGGACCCTGGGGTTGCTGTTTGAGCAACAGTTTTCCCAGCAGCTGTCCCTGTCTGCTCAGAAGCGGGCTCCCCAAACTCTGAGGCTGGAGGAAAAGGAGCAACATCAGCATTACTCCTCCAGCTAACATTCTTCCAGCTATTCACCTCCCAACAGTGCAGCCCTGGAGTTCAATCCGTGGGCACATGGCGAGTCACCCAGTGCACTTGGATTTATGCAAATTTGCAGCGATACTCTGTGAGAAAACAAAACTTTCTGGTGGATTGCTTCATACAGCAAATCGCTTTGTGACAATCCATCTGTCTCCTAGCCACAAGCCCCAGGATATTAGTTTTCATTACACTCCAGGCATGTTTCTACTTCTCCAAAACAATACTTTTACAATTCAAACATGCTGTACTCATAAGCCCAAACCCTTCCTTACACAGTATGCATTGTATGCAAATCTAGAAAGAGGATTAAAGTCCCATGCAGTATAGTTTACTAGCCTGCAAAACAGGACTGTAGAAAGAAAGAGCCTAGAAATAAGAGACTAGTTGAAGTCCTGTTCCCTGTGCTTACCCAGCCCTGGACCTTTAGGACCATCAACTTATAACAGGGGTTAAGAGAGCTAAGCATCTGTTGTGTGAGTCAATGACACCAGTTACCAGGTAATTCAAGGTGTGTGAAAGGGTTTTAGTCATTTTTATTGCTGAAAAAAAAAATTGATCAGTCCACTGACCATGTTGGATTCAGGGGTAGAGAGGTCCGAGGAGAGAATAGGATTCACATTGGACTTTTGATCCATACTAGTTATAAACTGCCTTTATAATTTAGTCAAAAGGAATCACAAATATATGCAACAAATCAAGCAGAAACTAAAAACCCTGTTGTTTTAGAAAACTGGAGGAATAGTAATTTACCTCTGAGTGAAAACTTCCTTTTTGTGACATTCTCCATGTCCACCTTCTCTTCAAAGGGCTGCCTGTCTTTCAAGTCCAGGTTTCCTTGTGCACTGCTTTTAGCAGTGGAAAATTCCTTTGGTTCTTCACCAAGGTGAGCAATGTGGGGGTTAGCTAGTTCCACGCTTCCTTTCCTTGGAACAGCATATTTAGAGTCCTTGTGGGCATCCCCTTCCCTGACTCTGCCAACGACGGGGTAGGATAGTTCTGCTTCCTCATAGGACCCGTACTTCTTAACACCACTGTCTCCAGCAAAAGCTCTCTTGCTTTCTGTCTCTCCAAATTCTCTCATCATTCCTTTGCTCCCACTACCCTCTGCCAAAGACTGCCAGCCTTGTGATTTCAGAATGCCTTTAACTGGAGAGTCTGAATTTTCTACCGGAGAAAGAAACTTATAGTCGGTGGCATCTGTACTATCATCCGCAGGTGGCTTTGTCCGAAGATCCCCTGCATACAGGGGAGTGACAGTAGAGGCCATGGTAGACACAGATGTGTTCACAGTAGGTGAGAAAGGAATGAGTTTCCCATTTTGCACCTGGGAGGACACAGTTAAAAAGTAAAAACCGGTGGAAATTTATGCACCACCTACATAAATTTTGGTTTTTGGATTGACACAGACTAAAATACTACATTTGATGGTACATTTTACTGATTATCTTAGTGATAAACCATAATAGATCTCAAACAAAACTTTTGGGGTGGAGGGGGGGGGAAAGGTTGGCCTTAATATTTTTTTTCTCTCCAAAACGGATTCAGATGTTTTGCAAGCAAATTACAAAAACAAGAGAAATGTACTTCTTAGGGATGAAATTATTACCAAATCACCTGTCCGTAACACAGTTTGCCGGCAGACTGCATTAATTCCATCAGTAACCTAAGAGTATACTGTGCTACATTTTAAGAACATATGCACACATCAGAATGAAATAACAGTGTACCCACCTGCTCCACCTCTTCAAGTGTGACTGGCTGGGTTTGATAGCGGGCATTCATTCTCCTCTGCCTCATGTCTATTCTGTTTTGGGTAGAAATAGTTTTTGAGACCGGCTGGGACAATTTGTTAAACAAGGCCAACTTCTCTGCTAAGCTCAGAGTGGAGGAATCAGGTTCTCCTGGTTCAGCAGAATCTTTGCCCTCATTTGCCTCTTCCCTGGCTAAAGCCTTTTGGTGAACAGATGCCTGCAATCTGAAAGGAAAGGAGTGACAAATCAGGGAGGCGGTGGAAACGAACAAAAGCCCATTGCTAATTTTATGTTAACTTTCTTCAAAACGTCACTTAATTTTGCAAAGGGCTTATTTTTCTCTACACAAACTTAGGACAAGGGTAGGCAATTGCTTAGGTATTAAACAAGACAGTGAATAACAGAGTAGGCTTGGGACACCAGCATTAGCATTTCCACAACAAGCAGATTATTAGTTCTGAATTATTTCTAAAAAGTAAATCTCCTACTTAAGGAACTGAAATTGACTAGGGTATACTTTATCTGA
Source organism: Xerus rutilus (assembly GCA_028644305.1). Taxonomy (NCBI): domain Eukaryota; kingdom Metazoa; phylum Chordata; class Mammalia; order Rodentia; family Sciuridae; genus Xerus; species Xerus rutilus. The sequence goes on along the minus strand of CM053410.1, from coordinate 30,362,351 downwards.
GAGCGATGCCATTTTATTAGTGTCATAAGAAGTAAGGCTAAAGGTGGTCAGAAGGTATTTACCTAGGGCATGGACAGACATTCTTTAAAGATGTCCAGGAGATAATCACTTCATTTTAAATGATTAGACATATGGTTATCTGTCAACAACAGAATCTGCAACACAGGTTTTTGATTTGCATTTGCCAAACCCAATGGTGTAATTTTAAAGATTCTTTCATTCCTTCAGTGTAGCATTTTCTCTTATAGGGTTCTCTACTGGCTCTTTTGAAAAAGTACTTAAGTCTAATTCCCAATAACTTTAAAAAGTGAATAAAATTTCAGGTGATGATTAATTCCTCCAACTAAGGCTGGGGATGGAACTCAGTGGTGGAACAATTAATTGCCTAGCAGGTACAAGGTCCTGGGTTCAATCCCTAGCACCCCCCACCCCCACCCCCAAAGAGTAATAAATCCCTGCAACTTCCAGCTAGAAAAGTGAGGCTTTGGCTTCCACGGTCACTGTGACTCTCTAAAGGTTTCCAAGACAATATCCCTTCGGCCACCAGCAAATTCATTTCTTAAATCTAGTAAGAAGCATATTGTACCTTCACTACAATTAATCACTGACTCACAGGCTGTCCCAGACCAAAAAGCAGTCTCTGTATCCAGGTACAACGAGGCGTTGAGAAAGGCCACCGGAGCCTTGGAGGCTTTCCTGAGCCCAGTGCCACAAGCAGGAAGGACAAAAACCTGCTTCCCTGAGAGAGCCCTGCTCCTGGATTCTGCCAGTTCATCCCTGCGCTGTCATTTTACTTCTTTTAATCTTATTTTTAGCCTTCTGTTTGGCCCATGGGAGTACAACAAAGGGGATATTTACATGGTTTAAGGGCATAATTTCACAACACTACAATTTGAAATGTAGCAGTAAAACATCTATGATCAGACACTATAAATTATTATCTCAATCCTAAAATATAAGGGCATTGTCTCTCTCTAAATTAAAAACGGGGAGGATTGTTTTTAACATGTATTTTTGTCTATGCTTAAAAGAACTGGTTCCACATTCATGCTAATGCCCCATTTCTCCATTCATCTTTAAGTGCTAGTATTTTAGATGATGAGAAATGACAATTTTAGGACTGACCATTATTATAAAAAACAGAAGCAAAACAAATGGGTAAGTGAGTTAGGGCGATCCTAGCACCAGCACACGATGTACACAGATCGGCTACGTGTTGTCTCATGCAGGCCTACATGAAATTTTTGGTAGCTTGCAGGATGACAAAACAAAATGCCACACATTCCCGGAACAACTCACTGCACCGACTTGTTTGTCAAACAAATGAAAGGCATTGGAGGCTTTCAGATGCCTCTGCTGCCCAGCACCTTTGCACCAGGTGCCACATGCAGCTACTTCTATCCGGTACCTGGCAGGCTGCACAGAGCTCCTAGCTACAGTAGGATTAGGAAGTCTCGCCATTACAGGTTGGGTGACCCCAGAACACGAAGCAGCGATAGATTCACTTTACAAGCAATTGCCAAAGAAGGAACATTCATAAGGAGAGAGAAGAAAAGAAACATTAACGAAAGCATGGTTTCAAATTCAGAAATGTTAAATATTTTACCAAATTATTTGCTAATCACTTTAGAGAAAAAAAAAAAAAAAAGAAAGATCTCAAAAAGCAATTACAAACTTAGGAAATAAGAGAAGAAGCTGCCCAAAGTAAATGGAAGAAGCATAGCTGTAAAGCTTGAAGATTTACCTTTATCTTTAGCATAAATCTCCTTGTTTAAAAAAGCAATTTAAAAAAACCTAATACCAGCTGTCACCAAATCTATAGATTATGCCCACATTTTAGAATGTTGTTCTCAATCTCTCTTTTTGTAACAAAAAGATTAGCACCCTCATATAAGATATAAATGTACCAAAGCAGTTTCACTGAGCCTTACAAGGTGCTAATTTTTCTCTATTTACTATCTTGGTTCCAAGGGTATCTGTTTCTTATTTTATACCAGAAACTCTAAAAGAATTTCTTTGAACAAACTAATGAGGCCTTTGGGATGTCAATGCCCACAAAAACGATTTTTAAAAAACTAATAAAAATTTTCACTTGATTGAAGACATCATCTTTGAATGAATTACTTTGGGAAATTAATTCTGAACATACTGGAACATATTGCTCAAAACAGACGCTCTGTGATTTGCAAAGTCATCAAACTTCCAAGTAATTGAAAAACATATTTGGTGATTATTCAAAAGCAAAATGAACCTTTATCCTTTAGAGATAAATAGTGAAATATTTATGGACAAAATGATGTCCGGGATTTTCTTGAAAATAATGCAGGAGGGAAAGGGGGAGTTGATGGGGATACAGGTAGAGAAAGACTAGTCAGGAGTTGACAACTATTGACTGAAGTTGGGGGATTCATTATTTTTCATCTACTTTCATGTTTCACATTTTAAATAAAAAATGGAGACCAAAACCCAAATTGCATGGATAAAATTCCTCAATATTTTTCAAGGAGCTACATTAAGTGATGCATCTCATTACAAAGCTTAGAGAGATGGTAGTAAAGAAAATCCTGAAAAACCAACTTCTATGTGGCTTCTGGCCAACCTATCTCCCAACTGACTCCTTTTTTAAAAATAAAACTCTTAATGGATGCATTATAATTATACATAATAGTGGGACACATGGTGACATATTCACATATGCAGTTATTATAATTTTGTTATATTGCCTCATCTTTATCTAAAATTCTTTAAATCTACCCTCCCCCACCCCCACCATGAAGAGACATTACAGCCAAGGCCAAGAAATCCCAAAGGAGACTCACGTGGTTGCTATGACGACTTCCTCAGTGGTTATGGGCTGGGTGTGAGATCTGTCCTGCAGGCGGCGCAGCCTTTGCTCCACGGCTCCATTTCTTGAGCATCTCTTTGGGACATTTTGGTCCTCAAATGATTTCTCCATTTCCTAAGATTAGAAACGTTGAGGAATCTTCTAAATCCAAGGAAAGGAAATCGGGCTAGCAAAATGTCTCTACTCTGTCCTCTTCTAGGATCCACAGGAAGGGATAGCAATGAGAACCATGTGCCCTTATCAAGAGGGAACAGATTAGGCTGGGACAGCTGGGACAAAGTCTGTCAAAGCACATGCCATAGTCTGGATCTGAAATGTTCCACAAAGGTCCATGTGTTAAAGGCTTGGTCCCGCCCCAGGTTGGCACTATTGGGAGGTGGTCAGACCTTTAAGAGGTGGGGCCTGATGGGAAGTTTTAGTTTATTGGAGGGCATGCTCTCAAGGGGGATTATGGGACATCATTCTCTTCCTCTCTTTCATCTCTGCTACCATGAGGTAAGCAGTTTCCTCTACCACATGCTGCCCACCATGATATGTTGCTTCTTCACAGGTCCAAAGCAACAGGACCAATTGATAAGAGACTGGAACATCTGAAATTATGAGTCAAAATAAACCTTTCTTCTTTTTAAGTTGATTGTCTCAGGCATTTAGTTGCACTAATGAAAAGCTAACACAGCATAGGAAGAGAACAATGGGTAGACCAGATGGGGAGAACTTTTAGGGCTCCCAGAGTGCATAAAGTAGCCAGAGCCTTGGGAGTCTCCCTCTACAGGGTTATGATTTCTAACCAAGTTTTTCTGTGCATCTTACCCTGAAAAGCAGCCTCTTGGCAGCAACACTCAGTTTGGCTCGTTCATCTACCTTTTCTTCGTCTGTAAAAAGCCACGAAATAAAAACTGAACATCATTTAAAACTGTAAATGTCTCTGGATCATTTTCCAAGATTGACCTGGAAATCCCTTAAAAACAAGCATAAGTGAACCAAAATAACAACTGGGAATATTTTCCTTTTGGGACTAGCCAATTTTTTTTTTGTTTAGGGAAAAGAAACTAATTCCCATTGCAATTCAAACCAATCCAAACCAAATTGTGTCCAGATGATATTTAACCAATGGAGATTCAAGCATAGATTTTATGGAAGGGATTTCTGTATTGTTGCACAGGAGCAAGTAACAAGAAGAAAAACTTGCTTCTTGGGTTCAAATTAGTTGTTTCTATATGGCTCACTTCATGATTTTTTTAACTGCTGTCAAAAATAAGGCAACACCCATTTGAAAATTTCTACTAGGTTTTATTATATTCACAGAAAGCACATTTATAGAAAAGAAACAGTTTCCATAGTCTTATTCTCCCCCAAAAGTAAAAAATATTGTTTTTAAAATCTAATTTAGATAAATCAGAAAGAAGGAAGAAAAAGGAAAACAAATACTTGCCCTCAATAGTTGGCATTTCTGAACTTGAAGTATACCTAGGAGAGACATTAGCAAATAATAACAATGAATTAGTGGTGGGATTAGAAGATCCAAATTAAACATCACATTAAAAGTTAAAATACAGATGCAATTGAACTCTCTTAAAGAATATCATCTTGGTAGCAATTCTAGCTGTGAATACATGTGTACACTTGTTAACTGACACCGTTCAAAGCGTGTATACAAAATCCCAGCCAAGTGAACACCTCGTGGAGAAAAACCAGGGTCACAAACAAGTTATTAAACAGGACTCATGATAAATTTTTTGACAAAACTTATCATTTCTAGGCGAGAACATATTATAATATAAAAACTTAAATATAAGTAGCCATTCATTATAATGAATATCAAATTCCTTTCTTATGTTCACTGAAAACTTGGTCAATATTTAATTCAGATTCTAATTGAAGAAAAGTGGAAAGAAGTTAAAAACCTTAAGTGAAGAAAAATGTTTCTTACTTTATTCAGATGGTAAGAACCATCTGAATGTAATTTCAAACCATACAGTGATATTGTTGAGAAGGTCAATATTCTTTTAAAATACACTTAAATAAGATAAATAAACATCCCTAATAGATTAGGTAGAAGAGTAATTGGAATCACCATCATCCTTTAGCAACAGCATCAGGACCATCAGGTTGGTAAAAATCCTGCATTCTTTGTTTTACATTCCTATATGATGGAACTACACAGATGCATGCCTACCTATCCGATTCCTTTCGTTCTGCTGAGGTTATAGGTTGAGTTCTAAATCGCTCAGAAGTTTTTCTACTTTCACCAGGAGAAAAATAGCGTCTTGGTTTCCGGCACCCTCTCTCCCATTCTGTACGGGTAGGCAAGCCAACTCCTTCAGATGACCTCTCAACCCGTGATGGGCTTTAAGAATCACAGGCAAGAGAGTACGCAGCAGGGGAATGGGAAGACAGAAAGAGAATAAAGCAAAGGTTTAGGCATCTCAGCGAGTCAATGCACAGATCGCTAGACCCCTCTGCATGCCTCTACCATGCACGGAAGGAGGTGGAGCATTCCAGAGATCCACTCCTCCAGCTCCCCATTAGTAGGCGGAAGCAGAATGGTAGTTGTGAGCCATTTCCTGTACAGTCTGCCCTGCACACACTTGTGAGCTAAGCTAACATGATTCAACGCAGGACACAACACAAGTTGAGAAGTGAGTCATTCTGCTAAGGACGTGCAAGTGACACATCAGGACGACGTTTGAAACATCACCTACAGTTCAGGTTTCTTGTTGGCTCTGGCAGACTCCAGAAACATATTTCGGAGCTGGGCAACGGAGACCTTGGTGTCCAGCATGCTGGCTTCTGCACTGGGCCCTTCAGTCTTGGAACTCTGTGGCTCCATTTCTCGCTTTGGAGCTGGGTCCTTACACCTCAAGGCGTGGAGCTGAGGGGGACCCGTGTAATCAGATAGCGAGCGGGTGAGGACCTTGTGTTTCTTCGGAGATGCTTCCTTTTTGCGACTGGTTAGTGTGGCATCCTGGGACACAGGCTCATTCTGAACATACAAAACCATTTCGCTTCGGCCCATCCTCTCAGCAGGCTGGAGCTGACCTTGAGGTTCCTTCTGAGGTTCTACAGAGACTGTGCTAACAGCAGGCTGCCCCAAGTCTTCGTTCCCAGAGGCGGTTTTGTGACTTCTTGCAAGCCCATCCTCTTCCAAGGTCAAGAGAGGTTTCTGGTTTTTCTCCAGAGCTTCAGTGAAGAGCACATCCTCTTCAGCTTTAGATTCACAAATATGAAGGACTGGAGCATCCCTTTTCTCGTCTTCTAGAACCTTCAAGGTAGGAGGCTTTAGGACATTCTGGATGGCTGATCCTGCCCAGCTGCACTCAGATGCATTTTCTGGGGTTTCTGCAGTCACTAGCTTGACGGTGTGCACGGGATCCACAGGCTGGATGTAGCCATGGCTGGGCTGTCTCACAGAGCTCACGGCTTTGCTCGTGACCCTATCGAAGGCTGAGTTTTCTGACTGAAAGGACAGGTAATGGACTGACACCGGCTGATGTCTCCTCTGAGCTAAGGACTCTGAGGCAAGCTCAGGGCTGCTGCGGGCACTCTCCTCTTTCACCAACTTTTCTCTAACTTTAACTCTTTAAGAAAGAAAAAGGATTTAGGTTGCAATGTGCAGTAACTGCAAAGGGGAAGAGAGCATGCTCAGATCACAGATTACCAGTGAAGAGAAATCAACTCAGAAAAAACCCTTGTGAAAGGCACGTGGCCTAATGTAGAAACCCAGTGTGTGTGCCAGGTAAATGATTTTGAGTTAGGTTTACAAATTTGCATACTTAAGCCAGTGTGGTGCAAAACTAATTCTACCCCCTGTAAAGCTGAGAGGGGTCAGATGCTGTCCTGGAGGAGGCTGGGTTCCTTCTGACTAAATAAATACCTAGAAGCCATAGAAAAATCCATTAATGTACACCACTGGTATGCATTCGGGAACTCTGAGGAAGGTGCCTTTCAATCAGTAAGCTTTCTGCATGTTCACCAGTATATGGACAGTGGGTGGCAATGGCAGGGGTGTTTCCAGGTGTTTCCAGATAACTACTGACCAAACATTGCAATTTTATTATCTCCTGGAAATATAAGGGCTTTTGTGATCATCTACACTTTTTACGGAGCTCAAGATAAGATAATCACTTCTCTTTTGAAGCACTCAGGGAAACATTCACAAGCTTTTTCATGCAAACTGCACACATCATGCAGACTATAGTCATCCATACATAAGACAGAGGATCAGTTCAACACTGCAGCACTGTGAGGGTTAAGTAAAAGGCATATGTTGAGAGAATGAAGCAAACACTTTCCCTTCTTCAACTCCTCAGTTGAAGGCTAATCTAAAAAGAAAAGGCTTTTCTTGTTTCTATTTGCATATCTGAGAGTAAAACTGCTTTGAAATCCAATTTAAAAGCCATAGACCTTTTTCCATTACTGCAGAAGCAAACCAGCCAAGAGCTCTGGCTGTGAGGTCCTAAGAGTCTTGGGCAACTTACTGGCCCTTCTTAAACATCACTTGCTTTACATTTTAAATGGGAATGATAGCGGGATGGGGATATAGCTCACTGGCAGAGCGCTTGCTGAGCAGGTACTGGGTTCATTCCCTAGCACCACAAAAGAAAAAAACAAGAAAATAATAGTAATGTACATAGTGTGGTTTGCAAAACACACGACTTAGTGCTCAGCGAAGAGTAAACATTTAGAAGTATTAGCTAGTTCTTAATTTTACTTTTTGAAACACCATGTAGTGAGAAAGTGAAAACTATTCAAACTGAGAATGAAATACTGATTGGTTGTAACATTTAAAAAAGTAAAAAAAGACATTTGGAGTGGGAGAAGTGATTTCTTGGAAAAATGGAGAACTTTGAATTACTTAAAATGAATCAGCAAAAGTAATTAGTTATGATGCACACTTTATGGAAAAGAATGGTTCCTTTAAGGACAAGTGTACCCTGCTAAATTAAATATAAACTCCTCTGTGGTTTTAAAACAGAGTATTGGTATACTTTCTTTAGGGAAAAAAAAAAGATCCACATAAAAGGCAGTTATTATGAACAATTCATGGGAAAAAACCATTTTGAGTTGTTATTTTTCTCAGAGAATAGCCAGTGTTGGAGGTTTTCATATTTATAACCTTTGTTAATCTTTTAAAAGGAGACTGAAATGTGGTCATGTTCTCCTGTGGAATGTGTGCTTCTAATCAGAGACAATCTGAATGTTGTCCTCAGCTGAGAACAAAGTCACTGTTAGAAACTCAGTACATGGGTGCTTTGTCCCTCCAATGACTTACTCATTCTTACTTCTTTTGCCTCTCACTGCCCCCAATCTTAAAAATGAAATGATAGGGGTTTTGTCTGCTTTTAAAACCACATGCCCTAAATTTACTGTTGCAAATTAACTACTGGTTTAGAGACAGGGAGACAAAAAACAAGAAAACCAAAGTGCTGAATAGAGAGGGCTCTGGCAAGAGGGAACACTGGATGTTCAGTGGGATTCAAAGGACCAAGACCAACAGGTTTCCTTATGAGCTCACTGCTGCCCCCAACTGGCCAGTTCTATGTGAGTTGGTGAGAAAGGGGAAAAGCAAAAGGTGTAGAAAAGATTGTCAGAGAGAGGAAAAGCAGGAAGGAGAAATGTTATCAGCATGGGTTAGAGTGATGGGAGGAGAAAACAGTGATTTGAAAGTAACTTCTTTTTGAACACACAGTTTTCAAATGCATTGCCATTAACAAGAGGGCAGGAGGAGAGTCAGCATTAGCTAATGTGTGTGGAACAGCAAAGCCAAGTCCAAGGGAAAACAGAAAAGTATCCATTAAACATGAGCCACAAATTTCAATGTTGAGATGTACCTGGAAGGCCAGTTGATAAGTGAAGGTGTGTCCCCTTCAGAATCTTTCTGGAGAAACCACTCATGTTTGAGCTTCCCTGTGCTACCATGTACAAGAAAACAAGGCTTCAGATAATTTCTATTAAAATGTTAATAAATACATAGACTTTATTGTAACAGAACACGTAAAGGTGTTTTTATTAAGTAAATAATAATCTTGGCTTTTGAAAATATGTAAGTACATTTTGGCACAGGGTTCATATTGGCTTTATAGAATTGTCAGGACATTTGGTTCCCTTCAAAGACCAAGAGATAGAAATAAATACATCTAAAGTCAAAAGAGAAACTATATTTCAAGTCATTTTAAATTATTAAAAGAGAGTCTGTTAGAGCCATACGCTACCTACAAATGCCAGGTAATTATCCACAAGAAGTTGAAATAAAACATAGAAGGCAACTTAAGTTCCATAAATCTTGAGGCACATTGGTAAACAGACAAATATAAAAAGAATGTCCATGCAAAACAATGCATGTGAAATAAAGAAAATGAATAAAATAAATAAAAACAAATTCAATGAAATCATATCTTTAGTTGCTATTATACATTTTCCTTTCACCACTGGACAAAGCCATCAATACCACAGTTACAAATGCTTATTCAGGTCCATTAGACAAATGCTTATTTAACTCCCACCCTGTACAAAATACTGAATTATTTAAACAAGTTCCGAGAGGTAACAACCATGAAAGAGGCATCATCCTGGGCATTGAAATTCTTGCATCTTGTTTGATTTACATATTCATTCCTCAAGCCTCAATCAAATATAATGCAAGATAGAAAATGACAAAGTAATCATGAGAGGCCAAAGATATTTTAGAGAAATCATAGGCAAGGAAAACCTTGTGTTAACAATGTGACACAAGTCATAAGAGAGACACCCCTTTTTTTTTTTTTTTTTTTTTTTGGTACTGGAGATTGAACTCAGGGGTACTCGACCACTGAGCCACATCCCCAGTCCTATTTTTTGTGTTTTATGTAGAGACAGGGTCTCACTGAGTTGCTTAGCGCCTCGCCATTGCTGAGGCTGGCTTTGAACTCGCGATTCTCCTGTCTCAGCCTCCCTAAGTGCTGGGATTACAGGCTTGAGCCACCGCGCCCGGCAAGAGAGAGACACCCCTTTAAGATGTAGAAAACAAAAATGGAAATTCTGCATGCTGTTTTAAATGTTTATTGGCTCAATACCTTATGAAACTATCTCCAAGAGTGTTTAAATAGTAGGCCGAAAACATTGTAGCTCCAAGCAATTTTCAAAAGAGTAGAATAAGAATTATAATTAAATTAACTCAATTTTCTAAAATCATTTTAGTTTTGGTTCAAGTTGCCAGGCAAGAGCCTGTCACTGGTGTTATATGGCTTGCTACAGAAAAGAAAGCAAGGTGCACAGGACTTATGGGGTGCTTCCTATCTATTCTCTCATAGAACTCTGTAGTAGTCTACACTTGGACATAGCAATTTCTCCAGTGAAATCCTCCAGTCTCTACACCCAAACCTGTCACTCCACCTCCCAATTCCCAACATTACAACAGTCTTATGCACAGCAAATAAAAATTAAGACGTATGTACATTTTATTTTCCAATTGGACTCTCAACATTTGTTTGAACTTAGGAATGGCTCAGCTTATTGTCTGCAGCTAAGAAAGGAGGCAATGCAACTTAGGAGAAAGAATTCAAGGAGTGAAAAGGGAACAACACTTCAATGCTTTTGAAAAACAAGCAAGTTAGTATAACTAATCTGTCTACCTCATAGTGATTTTGAGATTCAAATACATTTTTGTATGAAAGAATGCTTTGCAAACTGTGAATTGCTATCCAATTTTTTAAACACAATCTTCATGAACAAGAATAAAACTAAGTCAGCATCACCATAAAACATTATCAGGGGCTTGCTCAAGAACAGGTTGGGTCAGCATTTATAATATGAAAATCATACACAGAAAAGGGGACTTACTGGACTCCACTGATTCATTAAAGCTGAGATGTGGAACTAACCAAAGAAACAAGTAACTATTACCAGGGTAGTGAGCACTGAAAGTCCAACATGTTATATGTAATAAATACAAAGTGTATATAAGAAGAAATAAACAATTTTATGTGAAGGCATCCTGCCCAGAACCTGGTGAGCCCTTCCAAACATTTGTCTCCTCTGTTTTCTTATTCAAACACAACAGAACACTGTGAGTTTATGAATTTTAACAAAATGATATATTTAGAAACTTCATTCTGAAGTCATGTGATTTTAGGAGGAATGGGTCCTGCCTCACCAGGAGGGGTCACATTGGCTTAAGTAAACTTCAGGCAGGAACAATTTAGGACATTTCTCCAAGTAAGGCTTTCAGGACTCACATACCTAGGAAAGGTTTTCCACCACCCAAAACAGAAAAGAAAGCAAGGGGGATGAGGAGAGACCTAAATTAGTTAAATACTCCTGGTGCACAGGACTTAAGGAGTACTTCCTGTTTACTCTCATAGAAAGTGGTCAACCTCAGTCATATGAGCAACAATGGATGCTGACGATCAACCCCTCATCTCCCAGCCTCCTTTGTTGATTCCTCCTCACTGCCCCCACCAGAGAATCCTCAGGGCAGTGTCCTGCCTCCTCACTTCTCCATCAACAACTGAGGACTTTATCCAGCTTTCAAGGATGTGTGTCAAGGATCCTCTATGTTTATCTCCATGTGAGCTCTCACCCGTGAATTCCAGACTCCCGGATTCAACTGGATACATGACATTTGAATATCTAATCTAGACATAATATAGGCATCTTAAATTTAACATGTGCACAGACTGGGGGTGCAGCTCAGTGGCAAAATGCAACTATTTAGCATGCAAAAGGTCCTGAGTTCCATCCTCAGCAACATCTTCTTCCAAGAATATGTAGCATATCTAGAAAATGAGCTCTAGATTTCCCTTCAAACCAACTTGTACTAGAGTCCTCCCTATATCAGTGAATGGCTAAACAATGGAAACTAACCTTTGCCTCCTCTGTTTTTTCATTATTCTACAACTAAGTCATCAGCAAATGTTACAGGTTACCCTCAAAACATAAGCTCATTCTGCTACCTCTGCTGCTATTATTCTAATTCAAGCCATCAACATCCTTCACCCCAATTCCTGAGATGACATAATTATTCTACCTATTTTCATCTTTGCCTGTCTATAATCTTGTTTCAACTCAGCAGACACAATAATTCCTGAAAAACGCAAGGTATATTGGTCATTCCTCCTTTTGAAATCATTACATGGCTCCACCTATCATTTAGGGTAGAACCGAAAGGCCTCACAATGGACTCCAAGGCCTTCCCTGATCTGTGCAACCAACATCCATACATCTCAGTGACATCATCCCTATCCCCCTACCCTTCCATGACATCTCTCCTCACAAGGACATGTGAATGTCCTGAGAGAAGAGACTTTGTTCACTGTGGTTATCATCAGAGTTCAGCACAATGTGTGGCAAATTAGTAAACCTCAGTAATATTTGTGGATGACTTGTTGAATAATTATTTCCACAACTCTATGAAGCAATCTTTTTGTGGTGCTGAGGATGGAACCTAGGGCCTCACGCACACTAGGCAAACGGTCTATCACTGAGCTTGGTAGAGCTGCCCAAGCTTGAGCTTGGACCTAGTGCGTGGATCCTCAAGCCTAGGTCTTCTACTCCTCCAAGGGTTTAAGCATCCAGATCCTGGGGAAATAAAATGGCCACCCTGGCTTGACTATTAACAGTTTGTTGGGATGCTAATGTTCATGTGCTCCAGGACCAAGCAAGGGAGACACCAAGGGGTTCCTGGTCACATCCACAACTGTGACCAGATTAATGTTTCTCTCTCTGGTGCCTGTTCTACCTCCAGCAAAGAGTCACTCAATTACCTATAAATTCCACAAAACCCAATTACCTTCCTCCTGTGGTTCTCCAGCATAAATCTAAAGTCAAAAGAGTGAGGCAGTGAAAATTCTTGGACTGAGCTGGGCGCGGTGGCACATGTCTCTAATCCCAGCACTTTGGGAGGCTGAGACAGGAGAATCGCTAGTTCAAAGCCAGCCTCAGCAAAGGCGAGGTACTAAGCAACTCAGTGAGACCCTATCTCTAAATAAAACACAAAATAGGGCTGGGTGGCTTAGTGCCCCTGAGTTTAATCGCCAGTACCAAAAAAAAAAAAAAAAGTTCTTGGACTGACTTTTCCTCTTTTGTAGTACAGTTTGATTATTATTACAGTATGGCTAAGAGGTGCCCAGATTCATATTTTAAAAAATATATTTTATCAAAGTACAAAATTGATTTCTGGGACCAAAGAGATATTGCTTATAAGAAGTAGCTTAATACCACATGAGGTTTTAAAAATATGGACGAAACAGCATAACTGAATAGTGCCAACTACTTTTCTCTTTGGTTTTCTTCTTATTTATTTATTTAAATTGTGCATGGATGCTGTTATTCTATAGTGTTATTTTATAGTGTTCTTCAAAGTAATGCTTAATTACTTTTGATAATTGAGGCTTGATTAAAAAACTAATGGGGGGGAACAGTAAGGCTGCAGGTGTGGATAAATGGTAAAGTATAGACTTTGCATGTATGAGACCCTGGGTTCAATCCCTACTGCATGCACACACACACACACACACACACACACACACAATGGGAAATAATTTACTATTTTATACAACATAATGAACTGAACTAAACATGTGATACTCTCAGGCTATAGCAGTTGTTAGGTCACTGTGTAGAGTTGAGAGTGAATGGTGGTAGAGGGAGGCAAAATGACTGATGGGGACATTTTATATATTGACTGGGGTAGTGGTTACATATTTACCCAAACTCACCAACCTAGGTTGGTGCTTCACCAGACCTTCTAAGGGGATCCAGTTTCTGGCTACTAACTGGGTTTGTATCTCTGTTTCCTCCCTGGATTAAAGGAATCTAGGCAATGGGTGGCTGCTAAGGTTTAGAAGCATACTCCAAAGGCTCAGGTATTAAAGGCCTGGACACCAGCCTGTGTGGTTTGGGGAGGTGGTGGAACATTGAGGAGGTGGAGCCTAGTGGAAGGCAGTTAGGTCATGGGGGTACATCCTTGAGGGGATATCGGGCTCCACCTCTTTCTCTGTTGCTTCCTGGCCCCCATGAGGTGAGCTGCTTCTTCCATCACATGCTCCCATCATGATGCACTGCCTTGCCATGGACCTAAAGCCATGGGGCCAATGCATTATTGGATTGAAACTTCTGAAACCATGAGCCAAAACAACATTTCCTCCTTATAAATCATTATCCTTGATATTTTGTTATAGTAACAGAAAACTGACAACCTTAATCATGACAAAAGCCCAGACTCAGTCCTTCAGGGCTGAGAACTGAGGTCACAGGCCCCCCAAAACTGCCAATGATTTTTCACTCACTTAGCATGATTCATATTCAGAGTTTAATAAAATTTATGAGAACACCGACTCAAGACCATAGAAAAGAATTCCAACCTCAAACAGAATGGAAAGAGCCTTGGGGTATGAACAAGTGTTACTCCGTGTGTTCTGCTAGTTAGAGCCACTGGTCTGTGATTAGATAAAAGACTTGTACCAGAATGAAAACTAACATCAATAAGCCTGATGTTTAATTCAGCTGACATTTTATTTATAGTATGACGTTCTCAGTGGAGGAAATAATCCACAGTTTACATTCAAGCACAAATCTCATATAGGTTGTACATCTATGAACAGTTTGCAAATTGGCTATTTCATGTGGCACTGCTGTAGTTTGGTTACATTTAACCAGAGAAAATAGCAGCATATTCATTAAAAAATGATTTGTTGAGCTGAGGATTTAGCTTAATGGTAGAACACTTTTCTAGAAAGTGAAAGGCACTGGGTATGATCCCCAGCACTGCACAAAACAAAAATCATAGGTTGAGTCACCAAATATATGCTGGATGTTGGGTAGAACCTGGGAAGAAGATATGAAAATGAATCAGCCAAGGTATCCATCCTTCCTTAGGACTCTACTAAAGAAAGGCTATTATTGAAATCATCTTAAGCAATCTTGCAGACTGGCATAATACCAACTCCATGCTGCCATCTTTGAGGGATCCTGATAAAATTGCTAAAATCCTCTCATGGGCATGGCAGCTCTGTTGCAGGGTGTTGGGCATCTGTCTATCCTTCCTAAGATGAGAGGGGCAGGTGAAGTTGCATTTGTGAAAGCCCATTTGAGTCATCATCTCCTCCTCATTTCCCTTCCAGAATAATCATCATCAACCACAAGTCACACTAATAACAGCAGGGCTCCCTAGGCCATGCCTGGCTGCAGCACCTAATGTGTCTGGGAAAATGATAATCCAATAATGACAAGAAAAGACTGGTTTGAAAGAATAAACACCAGAGAATATGTAAGAGAATCCAAAAGTGATTCAAGGGGGGCCTATTAAGACAGTGAGAAGTCTACAAAATTCTGTTAAGGTCAAGAAACCAGGGCAGATGGGAAGGTGAACTCTCCCCTGGACATGTTCTCATTTGTCAATAGCCTTATTGGAATTAGATATCTAGATGCAATCTGAGCCCCGCAGAGCACAGGTGGACTGTTACCTACCTGTGCTACAGACAGTTGCCTTTCATCAATGTACCCCAAGATTGGACTAATCACTTTGGCAGTCACATAAAGAACTTGCTGTCAACTAAAACTCTTAGGTCTGTTTCCCATGAACTACTGTTAAATCAGGTTTCTCCAATCCTGAACTCCTACACTGATGTTTCTTTCCTCTCTAAATACAAGACTTTATTAAATTTCATCTTGTTAGTTCCTAACTGCTATGGCTTGGAAGAGTGTCTAAGTTATTTTCTGACTCTTCAGGTTTTTTTCCCATGCATAAAATAGATTTTTAAACTAAATAATCTCCAGTTACTTCTGGTTCTAAGAGTCTAAAATTCTTCACATAGAGAATTTATTTTGTGGGTTTTGGGGTGAGTCATCTCCCCATAAGACAGAGGTTACATTCACTGGAAGAAGATTGTAGGGTTACCTGGGACCAGAATAAGGAGGTGTTGACTTCAGATGTAACAGAACGATTTTTGATGTGGGAAGTGGCTGATGCAGTTATATAACCAGGAAGTAAGAACTCACCCTAAGTTTTCTTGGAAGCTAGGAGTTAGTTGCCTTGGGTTTGTACCTCTAAATACATAACAAAAAGCTTCGGCTCCATATAATGTCTAGGAGTCAACAGAAAGTGCTTCCTACCACCACAACAAAGTCACATCTAGCACAGTGAAATTAGCTTTACCATGTGGGTAGCCAGCTCCAATGATACAAAAACTTCTAATTCTCACACATTATTTAGCTTAAGAAGAATGCATTCACTTCTGCATCTCATTAAAATTAACAATTCATTTGCTAAGAGTCACCCATTTGGGGAAAAAATAGCTGTTTTCTATATATGCATAAGTATGTGCATGTGCAAGGGCATACTCAGACAAAATTTTACACTTAGAGACTGGCACACGTGAACTTTTAGCTACCATAGATTGCAGGCTGGTATTTTGGGAGACAAAATCCTATTTAATTCAATGAACAGGAATTGCCAGTGAAAACAGAACTACATAGAAAAAACAAACAGGAATGACTTAACTTCATATTAACAGCCGAAAGTTGGCATAGTAAGGTGGGGAATGCAGATTTTGGGGGTACAGGGGCTGAAAGATGAAAGGGATTCCATTCTAATAACAGAACAAATATGTGAGATGCACCGAGGGTTCCTCTTTAGAGATGAATCTGAGAGCTCTCTTCCATGAAGCTCTGCCCCGACCCCTGGAGCACGTTAAAGAGTGTGCAGTCACAATGGACAGGCACTGAAACAGAAGGCTGACTGCCAAGCAGTCCCCTGTCCTATCAACATCTCTATCAGTGTGTGGACACAGATAATCAACAACTAGAACCAAGAGAACCGAGACTGTGGAAATGGTTTTGAGATTCAAACTTCTCATCTGGAGAGGAGTAAACACAATGAGAGTTAAATTAAAAGTGCCTGCACAAGCCCCTTTCTTTTTTAGAGGCTCAGTCTGCAAGTTAAGGTATTGCAGAAAAGTTTCACTCTAGAAGGACCATGCTTTATCTTCCTGAACCAACCTGCATTTTCCTTCTATTACTGAATCATACAGCAATGCAATGTATACATATCCTAATTCAGGTTCACTTGGCAAATGTTTATTGAGCTCCTACTATGTGCGGAGTTCTGAGCTGAAAAAGCTCTGAGAAGTAACAAAGGTGACATCATCTTGGCCATGAAACACATTGCATCATGTTAGGTAAGAGAGTAGATGATGTCCATATCCCTCAGTGTCCATGGGGAACCTGCCAGAGCCATCGTCCACCAATAGCAGCTCTCCCAAGGTCAAATAATGGACAAGAATCCTTTAGAGAGGATTATCACTAGAAAATAAAGTATAAGTTCCCTTTCATTCTCTCTTTTCTAGGCACATAGTTTAATAAGAATAGCGACAGTTGATGCTCAAGCAAAAAGCAGCTGAGGACCCAAGGCCATGAGTTTCTTACTCACAAAAGTAACAAATATGGTACATTTCCATTTTTTTTCCTCTTGTAAAAGTCAGAGTTGCACAAGGTAGCAAATTTAACAAGTCTTAGGTTCAGGATTTCTAGTTGTAACAGAAATTCAGATTTTTAAAAATTTGAATAATCCGTAGGATTATTCAGTATACTGATATAAGTGTGTATTTATTAATTTATTCTAAAATTCAGTGGATGAATAAACAAAAAACGACTCATTTCATCAACATTATCTCTCCAGAAAACATAATTTCTAAAATTTCAAGTTTATAGGGTTTGGAAGGGTTGGAGGAGTGAGAGCTGGGGTGCATATTCTTAGTTTTCTTCAGAACAAAGTGTTCATCTGAATTCTTGGGCAACTCACAGGATTTTGGGGCTAAAGACTTTGTAACAATCCATCAGTACATTAATTAACTTTTAAAAACCTTCTTTATCATATAAACTGAATACTAAATAATTCCAAAATAAATACATGCCTCGGGTAAGTACTGCCCTAAAGACTGGTGTTTAGCCTATAATGTTTAAAAACAGTTCAGCACAGTGAGGTATACGTACTAATGAGTATCTTACACACAGACACAGGCATGTGCCGATGAGAGCGCACACGAGGGCTCTCAGCAAGAAACTCTGGCTCACATTTGAATTTCGAGGGCACTGTAGATAATCTTTGGATGGTATATGGATGACTAGTGTGTTCATACTTACTGAAAGAAAACAGTCTCCTGCCACTTAGCACAAGATTATGACATGGGAATGCATGGATTTAAAGATATACCAGCCAAAAATGCTGGCAGAGGTAGGTGATGATAGAGTAAAGCAGGAAGAAAAATATTCCATTTCAGGACAGAACATGCCCATGAAAAAAATGAAACATTAAAACTGTCTTTCGGGCTGAGGGTGTAGCTCAATGGTAGAGCACTTGCCTAGCATGCATGAAGCCCCGGGTTCCAACCCTGCCTGGCAAACACAAAAACAGCTTACAGTTGTTGTTATTTTATTTGTGGACACTTTTTCTCTTGCTTTTTAATCTTCTTAAACTTTTCTGTTACATATTTTCATATCAAATGGCATTATTATTTTCCTTTATGGTTATTCAGGTCACGGGGTGGGGTTTCTTTTGTTAGTGTTTCAGGTTAGAAAGTATTTTTTTGTTTGTCTTGTTTCCTCCCAGATAGAAATCAGACAAGAATGACTTTCTGAAGCTTGAATTTCATGGTTCTAGATAAAAGACATCTAAGCAGAATGTTAATCCATTTTAAATCCACCTTCACAAACTGAATAACTATAGTCACTACAAAATACACTTTAATTTTTAAAAATCTCATATACCTCATATGTTATTTTCTCTCTCTCTTTATACCTACATAAATGGATCTCAGGTGTTTTCCTCATATATATGATGAAATGGTTTGTTTCTTTGCCTGTGAATCATAGGATTGTGCACCTTGAATGGCTTTAAAAAATAAAAAGCAAGTGCCTCTTCTGGAATTCTTTTATAATTTGATTCTTTCTAGCCTTTCTTTATGAAAGTGAAGCTAAGACTGGGCTTATGAAAACTGTAGTAATATGGCTCTTCAAATAACCTTTGAAAAAGTGGCTCTGTGTTGTTACAGGCTCAGCAGGAAAACAAAGCTTTTCCCTAGGTCCAAGGACTTTCAGTTTTACACATCTTTGCATATTCAGATTTTAACATGGGGCTGAGCACATGGCTCAGTGGTAGGGCACTTGCCTAGCATGTCTGAGGCCCTGGGTTCCATCCCTAGCACAGAGGGTGAGATAGAGGGTAGGGTAGGGTTGGGTGGAGGGTTCAGTAGAGATTTTAACCCACACCAAACTATCAAGTATATCAAATAAACTTGGAATGTTTAGCAAAGTTTTAATTATTATCACAACTGATTCAAAATCTTACTGAGAATGTATTTTTAATTCTTTAGCAGTCCTAGGGATTGAATGCACCCAGGGCCTTATGAATGTTAGGCAGGTGCTTTACTACTGAGCTAAGTCTCAACCCACTGAGAACCTATTATATGTGACCTAGGTGACTAACCTAGATACCTTGACAACAACTTGAAACAGCTGTCATTGTATGACAATCTGAAATTAGATTCCTCTTTTTTTTTTTTTTTTTTTGATGCCAGGGATTGAATCGAAGACCTTTTCAAAATATGAGAGAACAGATCACAATCTCTTAGTTTCAAGGAATTTTAAGTCCCAAGGCTGAACAAAGGTCTTCAAAAAAACATTCTTGGGATGAATACTATTTATTTATCTCAGAAGCTGACATATCCAAATATTTCAGTCTGGATGATCAAGTAAGTAGGGGACAGATCTACAAAGGACATGCCTACAAAGCAAGTGCTCAGTGCTGGGCTATGCTCCCAACTGTCCTCCACCTTGCTCACTTTTTAGGCAACATAATTGTGTATCTTTAATATTCTTTCTAAATTAGAATCTATTAGGTTTCTTTGTCCTACCTACAAAACACACAAAGGATTACCTATGATGGAGAGTGACAAAACTAAGAACACTGTTTCTATGGTGAAGTGTTACTTCACCAAATAAAAGACCTCCCCTTTCAAAATATGAGAGTACAGATCACAATCTCTCAGTTTCAAGGAATTTTAAGTCCCAAGGCTGAATAAAGGTCCTCAAAAATACATTCTTGGGATGAATACTATTTATTCATTAAATAGTATTCTCTCAGAAGCTGACATATCCAAATATTTCAGTCTGGATGATCAAGTAAGTAGGGGACAGATCTTTGGCTTAAAAATTTCAATAACTAAAATGATCTGCTTCAAGTATGTTACTGCTACTTAAAAAAGAGACCAGGTGTTGTTTATCACTTTGTCCCAAGGTGAATCCCACAGGGGTATTTTCCAACACACACACACACTTTCCTAACACACTCATATACATATTTTCCACAGAATGAATGTACTTCACTGTAGCTTCTCATTCCTCCTCAATCCACCTGTGAAACTACTGCTTGTTTGTACTGAACAGACTTAGGAAACTACCTAGATGATTTCCCTGAACCTTTAAACAGGATGTTTAAGTAAACTGTGCTTTAAATGTGATCACCACACTTTTTCAGTTTAAATTTAGAAGCAAACACATATACTCTCCTGGCATTTGACTTTCTGATTTAACCTCTCTTCCAGTTTTGCTCCATAGGAGCTATTATTTTTGGTAGATCCTTTTCCGCAATGGTTTCTCTTACTGGCTGACCTTTTCAGTTATGTGTCCTTATAAACAATTGTGTCTTAGTGTATTGACACATATAGTGACATGCACTATGGACATTCTGCACCCTAACTTGAGAGACTACCACTAGTGGGTCTTGCTCCTTCTGCTGTGATTCTAAACATCAAAGATAAAAACAATCACCAAAACCCCTAATTCTTGAGCATAACTACAGGAAAAAAAAAAAAAAAAGATACATTCTGAAAAGAAGGTGAGAAACACAATAAAAAGGGTCCCAAAAGGAGGCTTCCATGAAAGTTCAAAGTCACCTAAAAAGTTTGTTATTTTTCAGTCAGGCGCAGTGGCACACGCCTATAATCCCAGCACTTTGGGAGGCTGAGACAGGAGAATCACAAGTTCAAAGCCAGCCTCAGCAATGGCAAGGCACTAAGCAACTCAGTGAGACCCTGTCTCTACATAAAAAACACAAAATAGGGCTGGGGATGTGGCTCAGTGGTCGAGTACCCCTGAGTTCAATCCCTAGTACAAAAAAAAAAAAAAAGTTTGTTATTTTCAAAAAGAACATAAAAATCATACATACAAAAAGGATGTGAGCCTTCTTGCTTTAGTAGAACTATTTTTGGAGGGACTAAGCATTGAACCCAGGGGTGATTAACCACTAAGCCACATCCCCAGCCATTTGTTTTTTATTTTGAGAAGAGGTCTTGCCAAGTTGCTTAGGGCCTCCTTGAGTTGCTGAGGCTAGCTTTGAACTTGTGATCCTCCTGCCTCAGCCTCCTGAGCCTCTGGGATTACAGGCCCAGGGCCTGGCTAATAGAATTTATTTTTAAAAAAATTTTTATTTATTAATTCTACGTAGGTATACATGATACCATAGAACTTATTTTGATATTGTGGAAATTACAAAAAAATATTATTTCTCCAGTAAGTGAAGACCTGAAATAGAATGCTGACAATACTCAAACTCTACCACACAGCAAGGCAGAGAAAGATGGTACAGGTGTTTTCCTGCATTCAAGATGGTTAGTGCTGGGCGGCATGCTTACCTGGATCGAGCCTCTGGGGGCAGTGTCGGATCACCACTGGAGTGGCTCAGGGAGGCAGGCTGCTGAAGAGAGGAGCTGGACATTTGCTTTGGGGACCTTGGCACTTCAGCAAAGGAGGTATCTCGCCCAGCAAAGGAGGAATCTCGCCCAGCAAAGGAGGAGTCTCTCCCAGATAATGAGAAGGATGAGGAACTCTCAACTGTTGGGGACAGGTCATGGGTCTGCCGGGTGGCACTTAGCTCTTGACCTCCTTTTTGGTTTTCCACATTTAGCAGCACCTCCTTGTCAGAAATGTCACTTCTATGGAGGGCATAGTCCCTGGATTCCACCGCACAGGTCCTGAACCCCATGGTCTCGGTCCTGGTGTATGGAGAACTCAAATCTTTGCTTGACTTCTCTTGCTTCTCGCTTTTTCCTCCCCGTTTCTCAACAGCGTCAGGGTCCTTCCTAGACTTGGTATACCGAGATAAATATTCAGAGTCTGCTTCAGGATCTAGAGTCAGCCCATATTTTTCCGCCAGCTGACGTCTCCTTTCTGCTTTGTATCTTGCAATTCTTTCAGCTTTGGACTCGAGACCGTGGGTGTCCATGGTACTTGAACCATAGGATGGATCGCCATGGACCCCTGAGGTTTCTGTGCAATATTTGGATTGAGTTTGCTTTTCTAAAGGAGATTTAGAAGTTTCTTCCTCTTCATTTGATCGACCTATTAAAAAGACCACATGGATAATACATACAGGTTCCAGGAAAAACACATAGTTACAATATTTACACACATAAAGACATTCTACACCGTACACAGTATGCACTGTAGTGTTTGTGCTGCGAGGGACTGATTTCTTCCTAGATGTATGGACCTAAAATGATTCACCTGAGCTACTGAACAAGTCTGAGAGCTGGAGTGAAGTGTGTGAAGGCCACACTGAAACCCAGTCCTGCACTTTCCAGAGCTCCTCAGGCCTTGCTCAGTGCTTATTTTCCCTTAATTCTTTTCCTATTTTTTTTTTTAATTTAATACTTCACATGTGAGGCCAAAGGACAATTTTAGAGTCTTCTAGAAAATAGAGTACATAGGGTAACTGCTGTAATTTGACAAGTGATGGATTGTGGCTTCATAGGATCTGAGAGTAAGCATAACAATATGGCCTGTCTCTCTCTCTCTATAAAACCTAACAATATATAACATATATGATATATGTTTATTTACAGAAGTGGCTTTTCACAGTTGTAGCACACATGTATGATGTAGAAAATGTCTAACATGAAAACACATAAAGGCAAAATCACACAAAGTCCAAATCACCAATAATCACACTATACACTAATATACTAATAACTTAACATTTTTATGTATTCCTCCAGTCTTTTTTATTTATTTATTTGTTTCAAGGTACTGGGGATTGACCTCAGGGGCACTTGACCACTAAGCCACATCCCCAGCACTATTTTTGTATTTATTTAGAGGCAGGGTCTCACTGAGTTGCTTAGCTCCTCGCGTTGCTGAGGCTGGTTTTGAACTCGTGATTCTCCTGTCTTAGCCTCCCAAAGTGCTAGGATTACAGGTGTGTGCCACCGCACCTGGCTTCCTCCAGTCTTTTATATAGCTAATTTCTTCTTTTTTCTATATGAAACACTTAATGCTATTAATGTCTTATATAGTTTCTTACATTTGCAAATCTTATTTTAAAGATCATTTTTAAGCCTCATAATATTCTATCCAACAGGCATTCCATAATTAATTTAATCCAGATGTTTCTAACTTTTAATCAGTCTGATTTTCTGATAACTATCACAGCAAGACCAATGCATAACAGTAGAATTGCTTTCTCAAAGGGTACATCATTTTGAGACACATGCTAGACTGTTAAATTTCTGTAAGTCTGCATCAACTTATATCTGCAGTACATACTTCCTCAGAAATGCTCATAGTCTAAAACAATTGCATTTGATTAGAAAAAGAATATATACATTTTCTCATTTGTCTATTAGTCATTTATATTCTCTTCTACTTCTAGGGAATGCCTGCCCAATCTTATTGTCCCATGCAATACTAATATAGTGTCATTTTTATTGGTTCATGTGAACGTTTATAGGAGTACTAGCCCTGTGTCGTCTTCAGGAATATTTCCAAAATTGCTTGTGGTCTAGATTTGTTTCCAGTCTATGTGAGTAAGACTGTCTTTGAAGTGCAGATATTAATCCTTAAGTAGTCAGGTTAAGTGACTACTTACTGCTACTACCACTATCATTTGGTGATTTATTCAATTGTTTCTGTGGTTCAAATGTCACTTTCTATTCTACTCGAGTTAAATATTTGACCATGTTTTCATGTTTCAAATTATTTTGTTTGAAACAATCACATGAGTAACTGGAACTTATTTTGGAGTTTGGTCTGAAGCAGAAAGAGGAATATGTCCCCCTTCCTTATGCCTTGGCAAGTTCATTTCCCCAGTACTATTTTGGGAAATAATTCTTTGCTCACTAATATGTGATGCTTAAATTATCATATGCTACATTGATGAGTATTTTATATATACTTGGATTTGCTTCTGGCTATAAATTTTGATATTCTGATCTATCTATTATTGATTCTTCATGCTATGTCATTAAAAAAATTATTTCTCTAGTTTTCTGGCTACAGAAAATCAGAAACCATAGACAAGCAAACTGGTAACATTATGATGTGAGATAAACATTCCTCTCTGAGGAAGAAACTAGAAGAGACTGGCTATAAAAAGTAGCAACACAGGGCCTCAGAGCCAGGAACTGGGGGTGGGAACACCAGCCCTGAGAGCATTGCTTTCTCCTGAGGTCAAGCTGATGTCCATAGCAGTGACTCTGCATAATCAAGAAGCTGTTTGACATACTGCTTAGTATGAAATCAACATGCAGTACATACATATATTCTAAAATAATTTTAAAAGAATGCTTTGTTGCATAAACACAGTAAGTTTCCTAATCATTCAAGATCCAGCTTTGCCTTCAACTCTCCCTGCTGAGAGCAGTTGCCACTTTTGCTGGGCACCTGGGCATTTAGTTCAAACCTACTGTGAGAACTACAAGGCACCTATCTCATTCATTCCTTTACCAAACATATACTAAGCATTTCTGACTGTAGATCCTATGCTGAGCACTGCACTGGCCTTTGAGGGGTCCCAGTCCAGGGGGGAAATAGTGGTCATCAGTTACACCCCCCCACAATGTGCCAAGGGGACTCATTTTTTTTACTGCTATGACATTGGAGGACCACATGCATGAAGAGGAGTGGAGCTGATGATTGCTGTGGCTGTTTTTAATAAACACATTTAATAAAGAGTATATACACACAATTCACTTTTGTTGAATATCTCTTTCTCCAATACCAGTAGATTAAAAAGGCGATGGGTAACATGCTGAGCAGCCTGCCTGGTGATGGCCACGCATGCTCACCAGTGTGGGGGCTGGCAGGGTCTGTGGCTCTCATGTATCTCGGCGTGTCTTCCTCCAGCAGGCGATGAGTCACTAACCCTGTGCAGCTCTGCAAGAGGATGGGCTGGGTGTCATTTTCAATCCCTTCCAGGCGCCTTGCAATTCTCTCTTTTCTGTGCAATACACCAAAAAAAGTCATAGTGAGTCCCCCAAATCAATGCTCAGGGACAACTGAATATGGCTTTGCCATATTCTTCTACTTTTCCTAGTTACAAACCATACATATCTTACCTTTTCATTTCTATAAATTCGTTCTTTGGTTCAAAAATTTTTCTTAATTCTGCAACTAAAACAAAGCAAAAAGGAGCAAAAAAAGAAAGTACAGTAGTTAGTGTTCAAGCATTCATTTTATTCATCCATGCAACATATGCTTATCTAACTCAGATTTCTGTTGTTGGCTCCCATGCAGCAGAGATACATGACACTGACCAAGTTCCTACTTTTTTAGAGTTTGTTTCCTAGTAGGGGAGGAGGATGCCAAATGAATAAGCATGTACCCACAACCACACAGTCATATTACAATCACAACCACACACATACACACATCCTATGCTAAGAAATCAACTAATCCAGGCTTAAAAGGTTCTGTTTCACTCAGGGAAGTCAAAGGAGGCCTCATTTGTGACATCTCTCTAGTAAGGTGGTTTTTAAAAATTATTTTTTAAAATGTTTTAATTAGTTATACATGACAATAGAATGCACTTTGATATATCATATATAAAAGAATAAAATTTTTCATTCTTCTGGTCAGAAATCCAAATACGTCTTACCAACTTTTGTTAGGCTTAACGATATATTTTCAGCTTATAGTCTGGAAAATCTTTACACAAGTAGAGACTCGTAGAGCCACAGGGCCACTGGCAAACTACAGTCACCAACTCATAGTCACTCCTATTTCATCCTATTATTCAATCTGTAAATATATATAACTACATGACTGTATTATCAATTGTGTATACCCTGACTAACTACAGTTTAGGTCAATGCAGGTCCTACACTTTCCCTTACAGACTTTCACTGGAAGGAAATGCCAGTGTTTGTTTCCAGCTGTAAATGAGGTGGATGATGGATAAAACGATTGCCCAATTCTTCTGGCAGTACTGGATGAACAAAAAATGTTCTGCTGAGGTTGGGAGGTTCTCATGTGACACTAACTACAGGAATATGACTGACCTAAGATCCCAGACAACTGTTTCTTTGGAGAAATGGCCCAAGTTGGTAGAAAATAAAGGTCTTTATTCTCTCCTCCTCCTTCAATTCATAAGGGTTTATCTGAGCGGCTCCTATTGAAGACCCAGAAAAAGGTGGGAGAGAAAGAAAGGGAGAGCGACAGGGGTGGCTGGATAGCCTGGAGCCAATGTCAGTGCTGAAAGTCTTAGTCATAGGAGAAACTCAAAGGGAGGAAACGAATACATAGAATTTAATTTTCAACTGCTTTAATTTTTGTTTCTTATTTTAAAATGGTCAGTTTTAGGAACGAATCTAAAACCACACCCCTTTGTGTTCGGGGATTTATTATTTTTAAAGGACTGCGACTTAAAACTTTAGATGGTACCAGCATTTGCTAAGGTTGCTGGCTTCAAAATAAAGTCTCTCTCTCTCTGACTTTGAAAAATCTCTCAGTTAGCTTTCCCAGGAATCAGAGTAGCTGGTGGCTGAGGTGAACTTGTTCTACAATGTTAATTACGTTCCTATTTAGAAGACCAGGGTATAATGATCAGGGCGCATCCTGCCTCCCGCCTGCATAAGGAAGCTAATAATAGCTTCCCAATTAACCAATTAGCTCTGATGAGATTATGGTAATAAAACTTTAATGCTGATAGTACATATTTTGAAAATATTTTCAAGGATATATATACACCAGAGAGTTTTAACTAATTATTTAAACCTTAAAGAGGAGAAAGGGGCTGTGTTTTTGATGAGACTGCTCAAGAGTTTATTGAAACCAAACTCCAGAGTCCCTGAAAGAGATATCTTAAATCCATGCCTCAGCATCACAACTGAGACATACAGTAGTATATTATTTACCTTTTCTATCTCAAAATTATTTCAACTGGATAAGTATAAAAATAATAAACAAAAACACTGTCATATAACTTCCACTGGAAAAAGTTAAGGTATACTTTTTCATTTTAATTAGAGACTATTGAAAAATCACTATTATTTCAATACATTTATTATTTTAAATTTTTCTATAGAAATTATCTTTAAAAAAAAAAAAAAAGGTTCCTGCCAGGTGCAGTGGCACACATCTGTAATCCTAGCACTTTGGGAGGCTGAGACAGGAGAATCATGAGTTCAAAGCCAGCTTCAGCAATGGTGAGGTGCTAAGCATCTCAGAGAGACCCTGCCTCCACATAAAAAAAAAAAAAAAACAACAACCATAAAATAGGGCTGGGGATGTGGCTCAGTGGTTGAGTACCCCTGAGTTCAATCTCCAGTACCAAAAAAAAAAAAAAAAAGATTCCTGCAGTATGTGAAAAAGTTGAACAACAAGTTGTTTCTGCTATTTTCATTTCCATATTCCAGAAGGAAAGATCAACTCACTGGGAGACCATGCTATCCTGTTACCCACAAAGCTCCACTTTTTCTAGTGCCATTACTGTAAGAGAGTGGCTGCTCCTTTGCCACTCTGTCTTTGAAAAAATTACTTCTGCTTGTCATCCCTTTGCCTATCTTTCTAAATTCTAAAGAAAACACTTACCTAAGTAATTGTTAAGATTCATAGAACTCAGAACCTCCAGGGAATTCAGATAATATCAGAATGTGTCACACTCCTCCTAATTCTTTAATACTGTGCATTGACTAATATAATGCTGTGCTGTTAAATTGTGGAAAAATAATGTGTTTATAACTAGCCTAGGAAGTCAAGTGTTAGGTTTGGTCAGGGTCCAAAATGTCCAATTAGGGGAACTGGTCAGCAGCTGCGGAGCAGCAGCAAGCCTGAGGCCACCAGTGGACACGCCTCCTGTCAATCAGCGGGTTTTCCTGACCTATCCAGGAAGAACTCTGGCCTTCTCTTCCTGTCCTCAGGCCCTCCCCTTCCTGACCGGGTTTTCTTGAAATTCTCTGTGCACGGAAGATCCAGCGCCATTTCTCCCGGACAAGTTCTGATGGACGGGGAATTTGGCCCGAGGTCATGTATTCCAATAAAACCTTGCCGAGTGGCTTAAATTCATCTTCTCCCTGGTCATCTAATCTTTACATCAAGGTCTACTGAGATTACCAGCCAGAAAAGGAAGAAAGGAGACAAGTCTCTTGGATGAAGAAGACCTTGCTCAGCACGTGGCCTTACTTTCCACTGTCCTACGCACTTCCTTTCCCTCCCTATAAAATCTCTATTGTGTACTTGGGTTCCTCAAGATGGTGCTTCCAGGAATAGCCCTGTCCATCTTCTCAAGGATAGTCTTTGAATAAATCTGATTTCCGCTCTACCAACTCTCTTCTGCTGAGTTTTGGTTTTCGTGCAGCGAGCAGAAGGACTTGGGTCCAGGGACGTTAACACCCTCTTTCAATAAGCACTGATAAGATGAACAGAGGCAAGCAACAGTCAAAGAGTTGGTCATCACAGAGGCTGAACCTCAGCCTGGAGCAGTGACAGCAAAGAGAAGGATGGGGCAGATCGAGTTATCCTCCAAGGACCTCTCTGCTCCTTTCTGGACAGAACAGGAAGGCCAATTCAGGAGTAAACACTACCATCTGGTAGCCACTGACTTCTGGGCAACGGAAGGAAAGTCTCAGGTTAGCATTTAACAGACACACAGATATATGCCATTAGGGTCATAGACTCAGAAGACTGGCTCCAGAATATATTGCAGATCACTATGAAGGTGCCTATGGCCTTTTGTGTGGGAAGTGTGAGCCCTGCACTACAGCATGTTGAGTATCTATCCCTGGTTCTCTCTTATTAAATGCTAAATCACCCCAGTTCTGTGAAACATAAATGCCTCCGTGTTTCCAAAGCCCAGTTGGAATTGTCTTGGACTGAGAACAATTGAGAACCATTGATCCCAGCACAAAAATTTCAAATCTACAGCCTGATCCCCAGACTCCAGTGCCTTAGATTATCCAAGACAAATCCAATAGCCTGTTACTGCATTCTTCTCCATCACACACAGATTCAAACTCAAAACTATTGCTCCCGTTAGCTAGTATCCATCCATCAACACAGCGGGTGCTTGAAACAATACCTTACAGTCTTATTTGATCATTTTACTAAGAAATGAAATATGGTTATAAATTAAAATAGATTTTACACTGGTGAGCTTATTAATTCTTAGTTGAGATCAATAATGAGTATATTAGGGGAAAAAAACCCTCCAGTAAATTGATAATTACTTCTTAGTCTCATCTTTATAACAAATACATTTTTTCAGTAAGATTTGTCTCATTCCTATAGACATGAGATCATAAGAAAGAAATTATGTGCAAGACAAAAATCACATAAAAGAAATTATATGCAAGACAAAAAAAGTATTTGAGTTTGGCTTCTTTTCTCCAAGTCTATAATTTAAAAGCAAAATTACTAAAACAAATGTGTAATACAACTAACTGCTTTTATATATCTCATGGGAAACTACTTTAGTTGTGGAAGAGAGAATGACATTTTATATGAATTGCTCATGTGTGTGCACTTTTTTATTTTTATCCTAAACTTTACATGAGCTCTTGTGGTCCTCATTAGGCCCTCCAGTAGAATTTCTGTTCAGGTTTTTATTCTGGAGTATTGTAAAATAGATAATAGTGGGGCTGGGGTTGCAGCTCAGTGGTAGAGTGCTCGCCTAGCTCGTGTGAGGCACTGGGTTCAATCCTCAGTACCACATTAAAAAAAAAAAAAAGATATTCTGTCCACCTACAACCAAAAAAAAATTTTTTTAAAAAGAGATAATAATACTAAAAAGTCATGAACTGAAGTTAGCCCTACTGTTGAAATCCATATTGTTTGTAGCTCGATTGTTTCACATATAGAGACCTACAGTTCTAATGAAATTATCTTCTGATAGTCTTGAAAGTTTTTCCTTTTAAAATTTTTATATAATTTAAGACTTGTGGAAAATTTTAAAGATATCTTTCATAATATGTTAACATTTTATTACATTTCATATATTTTATCCTTTTTTCTGTCTTTGTAAGTATATTTATGTGTACTTATAAAGTACATGTATTTACATAATATTTTTTCCTAAATATTTGAGTAAGTTGCAGCATGATGCCTCTTTATCTCTAAAGTCTTCAGTGTATGCTTCCTAAAATTAAGTAATAGGAATACACACACATACACACACACATATATATTCATATTCATATATACACACACACATCTTTGTATACAAATACTTTTTTTTTCTTTCATTTTTTTTTGGTACTGGGGATTGAACTCAGGGACACTCGACCACTGAGCCACATCCCCAGCCCTATTTTGTGTTTTATGTAGAGAGAAGGTCTAACTGAGTTGCTTAGCGCCTTGCCATTGCTGAGGCTGGCTTTGAACTCGTGATTCTCCTGTCTCAGGCTCCCTAAGTGCTGGGATTACAGGCTTGTGCCACTGCGCCTGGCTCTTATTTTTTTTTTCCTGGTGTGGAATGAAGGATTAAACCCAGGGGAGTTCTACTACTGAGCTACATTTCCAGCCTGCCTATCTATCTATCTATCTATCTATCTATCTATCTATCTATCTATTTATATTTTGAGACAAGGTCTCTCTAAGTTGCCCAGGCTGGTCTTGAACTTGTGATTCTCCTACCTCAGCCTTCTGGGTCACTAGGATTACAGGCATGCACCAGGGGCCCATCAGCAATAGGAATATTTTTTAAAAATTAGATTCTAGAAGTGCTAATGTAACAGACTGTGTGCTGTGTCATAATTACAATTCAAAACTGTTCAGATTTAGCAACACTAAATACATCAAGCAATCCAACAAGCATAGATGGTCCAATTTCCTTTGTAAAGAAATGTTCTATTTTGCTTTCAAATAGATTAAGATTTTCATGCATAGGAATTATTCCTTTTACATCTGCTACCTTGGTTTCCTACTCGTTTGAATAATTTAGATCGGTACTTTATGACAATATGGAGTCTGAATTTATTTTTTGAGTTATTGGTGAAATGAGTCAGTTGGTCAGTTTTCAAGGAAGACCATTTAAGGAAATTTGACAGTGGGGCTATAATCTTCTATAATGGAATCTATCAAATGTTCTTTGTAATAAGAATATACAACACCAATACTTAGGCTTATTTGGTCTTTTGGGTGCTTTTCTTGGGAAACAGTTTCTTCAACAAGCTCAGAGAAACAGAAAATCTCTGGAAAAGACAATGTTTAGTACTATAAGCTTGAGCACTATAGAATATTCCAAAGAAATATAAGTGGTAGGATAGTGCCAAGAACACTTCTCTCTCCTCTGTCACTTGATAACCTGGGAACTGAGGCCAGATGGGCCACATTGGAATACTCATTTGTCTTATTACAGGAGTAGCAAACTTTAATTTTCACAGTTGGATGGCAGCCACTAATATAAAGACAAGCAGCTTATAAAATAAGTAATTACCAATCAAGAAGAATAAGGGAACGGGTGACAGCTGAAAGGTGTAGGGTTTCCTTTTGAAGTAATGAAAATGTTCTAAAATTGACTGTGGAGATGGATGTACATCTCTGAAAATACAAAAAGCCAGTGAATTCTATGCTTTAAATGGACAAATTCTATGGTATATGCATTTTATGTTAATAAAGCTGTTAAATAGAGTAATGCATATGGTCCATTTCATAATTCCAAAAGGGAAAATCTATTCCAACAATATAACCTTTACATAGGTAAAGATTTTTAATTCTTTGATTACTCCTTACAAAGTTAAAGAAAGTCCCTGAGAGGAAAGGGGAACTACCATTTTAAGACTCAGTTTCATAGGAACAAGAACCCCTCACTAAATGAACTAACAAACAGACATAAAACTCAATGTCTCTGAAACAAAATTTAATCAGTTTCATTTTTAACATTACACTGATAAGAGACAAGAGACAAAATCATTTGACATATTAAGATTAGAACAAAGAAACAGATTGCTGGTAATATCTGGGTCTTTCCAAATGTTCCTGCCCTAAGTCACAGACAGCAAAGACCATGTAAAATAAGACCATGGGGAACTAAGATGAAATTCAGGCAGGGAGGGGGATGGGCACTTTTAAGCACACTTTAAAGATTTAAAGCCTCGTTCATTTAGAAACAAAAATTGTGTTAATATACAAAATCATCATCTTTGGTTTGTGAAAATTATAGTCTTTAATCAATAAGATACATTTTATAATAAAATGTTAATAAACATGTCATTTAAATTTTTGTTATATATCAAGTTAAAATATGATGAGTTTTAAGGAAACTAGCATCTCAAGTTGTTCCTAGTTTTTCCAGTGGTGATCTTGTCTATGGTGCCATTTATCAAAAAAGGGAACTTGAGCAGAGAAGGGGGAAGAGGGACCTTCCTCCTGGTGGAAACAACTTTTGTTATATAGAGCTGTGCCTAATCAGTCTACTTTTCTCAGCTATTGCCAAAATCAATCTGTTCATTCTACTTTGCTTTGATCATATTCATGTTTTAAACATTCAAGTTTGACTCAGATTAAATTGGGTTTCTTTGTCTTTCACAGTGAATCCTAAAAATTGGAAGGTCCATTTCATTTTGCACCTGGTGCACATCCCATCCACGTGGGAACCCTCCACAGCATCTGCCCTACCCTAAACACATGACTGCATGCTTTTGCCTTACAGAGAGCTTACGAGGTCACTATGTGGGTCATTTCCTTTCTGGGTATAGCGGTTCCCTTTTATCTGCAGTATAACCTTGTGTGGTTTCAGTTACTGTGATCAACTGCAATCTGAAAATATTAATATGTCTTAGCTCTTTCAAGAGAGAGATGGAAACTACATTATAAAAGTTTTAGTATAGAATCTTGTTAGAATTATCCTGTTTTATTAGCAGTTATTACTACTAATCTCTTACTATCTAATTTATAAATTAAACTTTATCAGATGCGTGTATGGATAGGAAAGAACATAGTACACATACATAGTGCTTGGTGCTCTCTGCAGTTTCAGGCATTCCCTGGGGATATCCTACAGATAAAGAGGGACTACTGTACCATGAACTACTGCAGTTTTCTTTTTCATGTGAAATCTCATCTATCTCCTTTTAATTGTGCACATTATTCTTATTTCTTGGCCCCTGGGGCAAACATAGAGTAAGCCTATATTCAGTTGACAGCTTTGTTAGTACTTGATGATGACAACGTGTCCCTGTGTAAGTTTTCTTCACCAGGCGAAATCTATGGAGTCTTTCAAATCTCCATCCTTAGCAGACCATGTCTGGGCATATCAACCACTCAGTTCCTCAGGATATATTCCAATTTGTCAGTGCACCTTTTAAACTGGATTTAGTTTCTTTTTTTAAATTTTTTTTTAGTTGTAGATGGACACAATATCTTTATTTTATTTATTTTTATGTGGTGCTGAGGATTGAACCCATTGCCTCATGCATGCGAGGCAAGCACTCTACCACTGAGCCACAATCCCAGCCCTTGGATTTAGTTTCTATTAAAAGAATAATTCTTTTGATCTAATTTATTTGTTTTTTTTTTCCACTTTCAGAGTAGAGAAAAAAATCTGCCCTCCCATCCAACTTGTTTTTTCTAAAGTAAGGGCTATGCAGTTAACTGGGGATGAGGACATTTTGTGAGCTGTTACTAAATGATCATTGTACTAATGTTGCAGTTAGTGAGAAACAGATCTTACATCATATCAGAGACAAAACTAGAAGGAGTCAGCCTAGAGCAAGTATATATATTTTTACTGACTGTGCACCTTTTACAATGGAAACAGTAATTCACCCACAGTGTGTGGGTTCTGACTTAGAGAAGAACAAAGAACCACTATGTACTGTTCGCACAGTGGAGAGCTCTAAGATATTAAGTGTAAAGGCCCTAACAATGGAAAAAGCCAGGGGAACAGGGAGAAGACCCCAGAGCAAGTGAGTGGATGCAGATAAATGAGGGTAAGGGGAGTGTACTACACTTGGAGAAGTTTAAAAGAAGAAAGGAGAAGTAGGTAAGTTGACTCTCTCCCTCCTTACCCAACCTCCAGCAAAAGCTTGAGGATGCCTAAGGCTAAAAGGGAAGGACCAGTAGAAACAGGAGGATTAAAATATAAGCAGAAGGCACGTGAATTGAAGCCCATTCAATTCATCTCTTGAGAGAATCCCTCAAGAGATTCAGATAACAATCCTTACATGCGCAGACATTGGCGAGCCATTTAGAAAAAGTCTTACCTTTGGGAAGTGCAGTTAAAAGTTCACCATCGAATCTACTTTTGTGGGAAGTGAGTTTTTCTTTATCGTCAAGTGAG
The DNA here is from genome assembly GCA_028644305.1 of Xerus rutilus. NCBI lineage: Eukaryota > Metazoa > Chordata > Mammalia > Rodentia > Sciuridae > Xerus > Xerus rutilus. Next base: position 30,327,984 of record CM053410.1, on the reverse strand, counting down.
AACTCTTTCTGAAAGCTGAAAGTCATTCCATTAATAAAGTATTGAAAGACCATTTAAATCAATATATAGGTTATTATGTGAAAGAAATGCAGAACATAAAGAATCATCCTATTGTTACATATAGTTTAAAATGTCTTCTTTTGGAGAGCTTTTTGGTAAATTTTTAAAATTGGTACTCGTTTTTCAGTGCTGGGAATTTAAACCAGCCTTACATATATGCTAGGCAAGTACTCTGCCATTGAACTATATCCCTGGCCCTACTAATGCTTATGTTAATATTATGATTTTCGTGTGCAAGCAAGAACAGCACTGGCAGGTTGTATAGGGTGGTGAAAATGTTGCAGGATCTTGGAGTCATATTCCTTTGTTCTGATCGATGATCTCTTCTAGACCTTATCTGTGTATACTTGGATTAATTGCTCGGCTTTTCTGTGCTACAATTTCTTTCTCGGAAAACCAGCAACTTGATGAAGTGAGTTATGTGCTATCTTCCACTGTTAAAATTATATAAAAGTCACACAGGTCTTCAAACAATCAAGAAACCAAAGTAAGTTCAAAAGGTATGAAAGGCCCATGAAGATGGTCTTGGAACAAAAGGGGAGAATTATAAAGGGACTCAGCACTCGCTATGCATTTTTCCCCTGTAATAAGCATGTTCTCCACGAGATCCTATGAGGTATACACCACTCAGAGGTGTGTGCTCGCTCGAGAGGTCATGCAATAAGCACTGCTTTGTATTAGTTGCTGATGATGTGAATATCTCCACCTTGGCCAATTTGTACTACCCACAGGGCCCACTCAAAGTTAGGAGCAAGACACACAAGTTGAGTGCCAGCTGGCTCCAGAACACCCCGGGAAGGATTTCATCCTCAGTTTACATGATGTGTCCAAGGACACAGATTTGACAAGGAGAGATGACATTCAAATCTAGCTCCTGCTTCCGTACTGCAAATGTGCAGCTGCACACTACTGCTGGTTATACTTCAGAATCTTGGGTGGAAACATGCCTGGAGGTAGATGGTGCTGCTGCCTCAAAAAGAAGATAACCTAGGAAAATAAGACACTACCAATCTCCAACATGAATTACCTTCACAGAAGTGAATAATAGGCCTAAAGATGCATTCAGGGTGCAGCTGATCTTCCCCATTGCTGCGGTTTAGGTAAGTATCCCCCAAAGATCCAATGTAAAGGTTTGGTCCCCTGGGTAGCCCTGTTGGGAGGTGCTATGGATCTTTAGGAGGAGGGACTTAGTGGGAGGTCCTTAGGTCACTGGGGTCCTCTGGAAGAGGGTTGTGAGATGCTGGTCTTTTCCTCTCAGTCTCTTCCTGTCATGAGATGTTACCACTTGTTCTGATAAATGCTCTTGCCATGTTGTGCCACCTTCATCAGAGAAGCCACTCAATCTTAGACTCGAATCTCTAGAACTATGAGCCAAATAAACCTCTTCACTTCATATCTTGGCCTATGACAGGTATTTTGTTGTAGTAATGTGAAACTGTCTAATATATCCATGTATCTATTCCTGTTTGTCTCTATAGGGGTGCATTTCTATAGAGTCCCAAGAAGCTTATGAGTAAGTTTCTGGGCATAATGTCCAAGAGGGACACATGAATAATCTCCATCCTATGTATAAGTTAAATTTGAAGGAATTTCCACACATTTTCAAACCTGGAAGCCAGGCGTGGTGGTGCATGCCTGTAATCCTAGCACTTTGGGAGCCTGAGACAGGAGAATTGGGAGCTCAAAGCCAGCCTCAGCAACGGCGAGGTGCTGAGCAACTCAGTGAGACCCTGTCTCTACATAAAATACAAAATAGGGCTGGGGATGTGGCTCAGTGGTCGAGTGCCCCTGAGTTCCATCCCTGGTACTAAAAAAAAAACAAAACCTGGTACACCATCCAACCTCTGTAGAACCAAGCCCATCAGAAATTTACCTCATGTAAATGCAGTAAACTTATATTCAAAAATTTGTCAAGGACTCACAATATTCAATAAAACATTGAGAATAATTAAGCTTTATAACCACAGGCTAGATTAGCTGGAAGACAATCTGCCTAGTCAGAATTAATCCCAATGATCTGGGTATGGTGGCAAGATGCCTGCAATCCCAGCTACTCAGGAGGCTGAGGCAGGAAGATTGCAAGTTTGAGGCCAGTCAGGGGCAATTTAGACACTCTGTCTCAAAATAAAATTTTACAAGGGCTGGGGATATAGCTCAGTGGTAGAGTGCTAACCCAGGATATGCAAGGCCCTGGGCAGAATCCCTAGTACTGAGGGCAAGGGGAATAACCCAATGTCTAAACAGTGAATTGTAAGACAGTGATGATTATTTTCAGTTTTATATTCAAGCACATGATTTAGTATAAACCTAGAAAAGTTAAATAACTGCAGAAATGTACCCTACTTAAGAAGTAGCATACCATTTTAATTGAGTATTTAGTTGCTACTTTAAATTTTTTGATAGGCTTTTTTTTTTTTTTTTTTTTTGGTGGTGCTAGGGATCAAACCCAGGGCCTCATGCTATGCACATGCTCTCCCACTGAGCTATATCCTCAGTCTTAAAACAGATCAGTAAGTGTCTATTAAGTGAATAAATGACTGCTATAAAATACTTTAGTTATATACTATAATTTTCCCTGAAGTATCTATGCAATTTATACACCGTTAATGTGATAACCAGGGACAAAAATCATCACAAATATTGAGAATAATTAGAGGGACATATATTCAGCAACATCAGCTATTTCTTTCCTTCTCTCCTTCTCTTCCTCCCCACTTCCTTGCCATCCTTTCTCAACTTTAGAATATATGATTGGAAAAACTTCTTATTACCTATTCCCATCTTGCACACAGGTATGAAATATTAGTATATTAGCATATATTTAAAATCTTTTTCTAAAATCTACAGCTGTACAAGCTGGAACCCACATGCCTGTCTTATTCTGTTCCTGTTCCTATTGCCTCTCTCCCCCATTTCTGCCACATGCCTGATGACTTCAGAGGAAGCAGATGCGCAGAGAGGAAGAACAAGCAGACTCAGTGGGAGCCTGGGGCTCTGGTTGAAGGGAATTGCAAAAGCTGTGATAAATGCAAGACCCTTTAAATCACCATGAGAAAATAGGTTCTTAGAAAACATCTGTATCTCTTGCCTGGACTTTGTATACACTAAGGGCACTAACCAGCAGTGAAAATACTGTTGAGATGTCCTAATATGCCTGATGAAACACATACCTCAAAGAGCCCTTACACCACCCTCTTCTCTTCCCTAAGTTGTCAGAAGTGCCAAAGCATAGCTCACAAGATGGGTAACTCCACAGCCTGAGCTTTGATGCCAGATCTTGTTCTTCCTCATTTCATTGTTTCCCACCTCCAGGACTGGGGGGGGTCCCCGGAGGGACAACATCTGCAGGCTGTGGTGTGTTCCTCAACTAAAAGTGTTCTGAGCCTGTATTTCAGTATGAAAGCATCTTTCCATTTCTAACTAAAGTATACTACAGCCTTAATTTCTGTAATTATAAATTTTGAATGTTCTAATATTAAGAAACATTGCGTTTTTATGTGATTATCTTCTCTGAAATGGTGCCCATTCCTGTGACTCATTTTGTCATTCTTGTCTGTACCTTCCTTCCTTGGCTTCAGTCATTGCAGAAGAACCTGCCTTCTGCTTCCATGATACATTTTTTAAAAAAATGTGTCCCATTAACCTACTTAAATGCCCAGCAGCAGCAACAAGGGCGGATTTTATTAAAGGGAGGGTAGGATGCTCCGCTGCTATCCTTAGAATACTCTCCAGCACCCTCGCTGTTATAAGGCTCCCCTGCAGTCTGTTTGCTTTGCTACAAAACTATAAATTACAAGATAAGAGAGGTGCAAGCCCATTACCTCATCTCTCTAGCTGGTGTCTAGTGGACCAGCAGGCAGGTTCTTAAACCTCCAGCACATTTTATCTTTAGTACCATGCCGAGTAAGCTATGATTTTAGTAGGTATACGTGAAATAACAGCCATGATTTTACAACTGCTGTGTCTTGAGTTGCTGTCAACTGAAGTGTCTGACTTGTACTGCATGCTTTTCCTGTCTTTGAACAAGTGATGCTTTCCTGTCTCCCCTTCCTTTTCTTTCTTTTTCTTAGTCACTATTAGCTCTGTTCCAATTAAGCCAAAATGCTGGGACACATTAGGAAATGAGCCTCGGGTTCTATTAAAAACATGTCAAAGATGCTGAACAGGCATGGGTCAAGCACACTACTAGTGATTTCATCAGTCAATGAGATGACCTTACTAATGACCCTGAATCATTACTGCTCCAATTTTTCTGATATTTAGACATACATGAAATACACCAAGGATTTGTCCTATCTAGTGTGCTCATAAAATCAACTTTCCAATTTTCAAATGCAGTGCCAGGCTCTGCCTGATGAAAATAGGAGTCTGACTATTTTTTTTTTCCTGATACTAAGAAAATGCTGGTCTTTTCTAGTAAAGTAACAATGTCTCAACACATTAGGAACAAGAGCATCAGAGTGGAATGAAGGGTGGATCAGGAGTTGGGTTCTTCTAGCACAATGAAGTACAAGTTGAGATCCCTGCCTGAGAGTGTAGGGAACAACAACTTTGTGCCTCTATTTGAAAATGCCAGATGGCATTAGTGACAGTAGTTTACAGTGGAACACTCGAGATACAGGCTACTTATCTGGCATGCACTTTCATTTTTACATTATCTTACATAAATGACAATGGGCCCTGGAGTCTTAGCACCTTAGGTAAATCAAATCAGCACGCATAATATCCTGCAGCCAAGGGAAGTGGAAGTGCAGACAGGCTGAGAAAGATGCTAACACCAGGCAATAAGGACTCCTCATGGACAAAAGGGTGGGTGCAGTCAGAGAGGGAGGCAGGGAAGGAAGAAGGGATGGGTGGAAGGAAGGAATGGTGGGCAGGAAAGAGAGGGGCAGAGACAAGATTAAGCTCTTTTTTAAAAACTAAAAAAAAAAAAAAAAAATTCCCTTGATGGACAGAAGGGATAACCCAAGCTCAGAGGTATATGTGAGACAGAAAAAAATAGAACAGCCTTTTATAAGTTTGCAACTACTTATAAGTCACATGAACATTCAATTCCCCAAAGAGCTCTGATAAACAGCATTAAATCCAAAAAGAATCTCTGCTGCCCAAGTATATTGTTAAATCAGTTTGCTTGTATTCTCTCTCTCTCTTTCTCTGTGTATGTGTGTGTATAGTGTGTGCAGGAGTATATATATATATATCCTCCACCCGGCCATGACGCTGGCAATTGAACCCAGGGCCTTGGACATGCTAGGCAAGTGCTAAAGCTTTGAGTTATATCCCCTGCTTCATATATTTTAATAAATAAAACTCTAGGGAGAAAACATATGCCAAACACTTAAAACACTTAGGAATATAAAAGACTATGAGTTTGAGTTATAGCTCAGTGGCAGTGTATGCTTAGCATACAGAAGGCCATGGGTTTGATCCCTAACACACAATAAAAAAAATTTAAAAAATAGAAGGACTTTCAGATAATCATTTTAAAAGCTATTACAAATTTCCAAAATTTAAGATTCCTTGAACGAAGGCCACATTACCTTGGAACTTTTCTTTGATGTGGGAATCCCACGAAGTTTAAGTTTTTCTTGTTGAAATCTAAGGAAAAAGAAATAATGTAACATTGAAAGAGTTACACAGTAAGTTAAAAAATTCCATTGGAAAAACATCTTTCAAACTCCCTTTGACTATATAATTTAAGAAAAAGGAAAACCACTAGACATACAAGAAATCATACAAAAATGACACCTTCGAAGAGTAAAATTCCACATGTAACTTTTACATAGACAAATTTAATTTTTAGTCTCTACTGAAAAGTAACTGACATACTTCATGAGTTAAAATATTCGGACATAGTACAATATTGTAATTTTTTATGGCAACAAGAAAAACTTGAAGCAATTAAATACCAAATGATATAGCTATCTACTCAGAAAAAAAATAAGGAGAAAATTAAACAGTTTTGGGGAAGGTAATCATAAATGTTGAAAGTAATTTGCCTGAGAGGTTTGAGATGTCTTTAAAAAAATAGGAGATTTGGGGGACTGAAGAGCAAGAGAAACCTCACTTGTATCATTATTGCTTTCATTAGAATCTAAACAATAATGACACATCAAAAAACCACTGGCTTACTTTTGAAGATAAGATACCTATTATGTAAAGACAGCTGGTAACAATTCCATACAGGAAAAACATACATCCCTGGTGAATGGGTTAATCAAAGCCAGGCATATACAAAATTTATAACCAGTTTAATAGTAAGTAATCTGTTTTATAGTTTTTGGCACAGTAACTATTTGTCCACCCAGAAAGCCACAAGTAGACCACTTACAGAAACCACTTCCCCTAAGGAAGCACCTTTTACTGTTTAATATTTAGGGGCAGAAGCCCGAGGAAAAAGCGTACAAAACACACCAGATGCTGACACTTCATTATCCATCAAAATACATCCTTAATCCCAGAATCTGGAAATCCTGACCAACTAGAGAACACAATAAAATGAAAGCTGAATGCCAACTAAACATCCAGGCTTTCCTTCTAAATATACATGCATCTTGTTAACTATTTAAAGAAGAGAATTTGGTTCAAAAAAACCGTCAAAGATTGTAGAAGAAAATTCCTGAATCTGAGGCCTAAAGTGTTTCAGTCACTTCTTAATAGTGCATTTGTGCTATAAAATACTTCTGATATATAATGGCTAAATTTTAGATCTGACATTCAAAAGAACCTCAGCAGTTCATTTTTGTTCAAAGAGTACATTGACTATGTGATAGCACTTCAGCAACTAAATTAAAAGCAAGTATCTTTCTCTGTGCTGTAAAGACAATATTTTGTTTCAAGCCATCTCATGTGAAGAGTTAATAAAAAGAGACTCACTCACCACTGCCTACTGGAAATAATTTAGTACATACAGCATTTGGTTTAGAAAAATATTTTAGCTAAAGCACAGCACATCCAGGATTTGATCCAAAGTCTGGGCATTCCAATTTAATTTGCAATTTTTCCTATCTAAAGGCTTTAGTGGTTTAGCAATGTCTTTAATATATTAACCGAAAAAAAAATATACATTTTCAGCAATTACAAGATAGCTCATTTATAAATTCAATTAGATATTTAAAGCATCCTTTGAGAAAACTGTATAACTAACCCGACACAGGAGAATACAGGGTAAAAATGTAGAATTCCAAGAGATATATTACAAAACGAATACAAGAGTGCATTTGCTATTTCTTTTGCCTTACCTTGTTTCTCAAATTTGTAAGTTCCCAAGCAGCTGGAAAACCCTGGATTTCTGAACATGGTTGCCCACAGAAGGTTTGGTAACAAAGCCTGCTCTATAATAGATTCTCAACCAGTGACGGCCTTGGGCTGGTCTAAGCAAAACTGGGTTGAGATTGTTCCCAGTGCAGGGCTAAAGCGACCAGGCACTTGTGTGTCCTTGAGCGTATGGCAAACTCAAAGCAAAAGGCTGCAGGCTGGAACAAATCAAACCCCTTAATCAGATTACAAGCAGAAATGAGGCCTGGAGATGCCGAAACATACTGGTTCCAGTAATGGGACATTTATGATATTGTTACCACAAAGCCGTGGCTGAAACACAGTGCATGCTTTGGTTGTGTGGACAATGTTGCAACCTAACCATTATGGGGCAGTCCCGAACAACTCCTCCTTTCCCTAAAAACAAACAAACAAACAAGCAAACAAACTAGAAGGAAAACCTACAGAGGATCTCAATGAACTGTGAACAAGAGAAGCCTCCTAAGTCTTCCCAGCCTTCTCCAATTCATACTTAAGATGAAATATTTCATCTAACAGGGAGCCAAAAATTCATACTTAAGAGTTAAGATTTATGAACAACATATGAGTGTAACTGTGGGAAAAGAAAAGGGCAGATCTTGCTAGAGGTTCAAAAATTTTAATTTGAGACAGAGGGTGTTAAGCTTTACCAATAAGACTGGTCCCTGTTTATTTTTAACCGCAGCATGTAGCTGGTGGGCTTAAGCCGTGATAATGCAATTCGAGGAACAATTTACAATAATTAGAGACTGAACATTTCACAGCTAAAAGGGACATCAAAGAGAACCAAGGGAAATGGGCTCAATTACAAAAGGAAATAGCGCTAGAGAAACAACTTGCTTCTGGGGAGACAACCGATTAGTGACTGGGACAAGAGATCTTGTGGATGTAGATGATGATCACGATTCATTCAACCCACCTTGAGCTTGTCTGTCTCTATGTTTTTCGTCCTGAACATTGTACCTGGTGCATAGTAAGTCTACAATAAATGTTTGCTGAATGACTGTGTGAAATCACGGAGTAATTTTTTTGAAAGCAAGACATCACATTCTTAAACAGCTGTGTGGATTTTATATCCTGCATTCAAACCAGATTGAGTTCTAAAATATAGACCCACTGAAGTTGAAAATAAAAAACTGTACACCAAATTAAGGTGCATTAACATAAAATACCTCAACACTGGCTACTACATGGATCAGTGGCAGCATTTGACATCTTCTCTATACTTCTGATTACCTCTTAGAAAATTGAGAAGAAATATAGCAAATAAGGCAGCTAAGAAAACTCAGCAAGAACTTAGGTCCTGTGGATAACGTGGGGGAAACTTCATTGTAAAGTCATAGGTAACTAGGGAAAAAAAAGGGAAAAGGAGGTGTTGGAAGAAGACAGTGAGGAGAAAATAGTAGAAGTGGTGATTCTAGATAGATGAACTTAATATCTATCTAAAATAATCTTTTACAAGGAGCTTAGTCTATAGAACATAGAAAGTCTCACTTGTTCTTTGCCATTTATGTTCCTGAAAACACCCTTCTAAGTAGACTATTCAATTATCATTATGCTAAAAGACTCTAAATGTTTCATTTGGGTTATTATTAAGGAATAAGTCTATCCTAATTTTTTAAAATACAATTCCAGTACACAAGACCAAGATTTTGAATATTCTCTTTAAGTTGGCAACAGAATCTTGTCTCACCTCCCAATTATCATACGGAGCAAACTCATTTAAATACAGCTTCACTGTTCAAAGAGAGAAACCACAAAATTATTTATGAAAATATGAATATAAAATTTAATCTACTATTTAAATATTCCATCCACAGGAAACCAAACAAAACTGTGAAGAAACTGACATTTGACATCAATAGAAAGTACCCATGAGAACCAGGCGGGGTGGTGCATGCCTGTAATCTCAGTGACTAGGGAGGCTGAGGCAGGAGGGTAAAAAGGTCAAGGCCAGCCTAACAACTTAGTGAGACCCTGTCTCAAAATAAAAATAAAAAGGACTAGGGATACAACTCAGTAGAAAAGTGTCCTTGGGTTCAACCCCCCAACACCAAAAAAAGAGAAAGTATCCATGAAATGTTTCCATTTACTCTCCAATAAATGATGACGATTATTACGATAATTATTATTGTCTTAGGCTAGCTCATTCACACAAAGAAGCTACCAAACAGGTAAATGTTTTTATATCATTCTGTGGGAATATGCTTTATTTATCTGCAGAGGAAATTCAAGTTACAGCTACGATTTTTTAAAAAAAAATTTTAAGGAGAAGACAGGTTCATTTAACAGTGATGGTGATATATTCCCTCCTGAACAACTTCACTTCATCACCAACTCAGCACCAATAAAAGAGGATGCACAAAATTCTCTCCCAGTGCATCCACTTATGAACATTGTTCTTTTCATCTTCAAAACACCATAGTCTTCGATATTTGGGAGAAATGATACAGGAAAGTAAAATATTTTACTAAATTTGTTTGTTTTGTTTTATTTTGTTTTTTAGTACCAAGGATCGAACTCAGGGGTACTTGACCACTGAGCCACATCCCCAGCTCTATTTTGTGTTTTATGTAGAGACAGGGTCTCACTGAGTTGCTTAGCACCTCACTGTTGCTGAGGCTGGCTTTGAACTCGTGATTCTCCTATCTCAGCCTCCCAAAGTGCTGGGATTACAGGTGTGTGCCACCATGCCCGGCTTTTACTGAATATTTTAAAAGTTTTAATCCTCAAATTAAAAAGATATAAAAGCAAATGTTTACACTGCCTGGAGATGAGTATGCAAAATGGTTTAGTGTGCCCGGGAGGCAGGAGAGTAGCATGGTCATGAGGCACACCATATCATGACATGGTACGTGCACAGTGGCTGGAGGGGACCCAGATGACCAAAAAGGACCTGTGCATGGACCATTTAGGTGACAACATCCCAAAATGGTATTGTTGGGACAACTAAATTAGGTGTTGGTAAATCCAAAACCTTGGACCCTGGAATAACTGGAGCCAAAGGGGCTCCTCTGGTTACTTGGTCATTTTGCAAAATATTAGATGACTCCCTCAAGGTCATATAAAGTATGGTACGGCAATGCCAATCTGAAAATCCACATCCTTTGACTCTCTCCAGGATAATTCCTATATTCCTGATCAGTCCAAACACAAAATAATAGGGGCTGTTTCTGTAAACTTGTCCTAGATTGAGGTCAAGGGTCCTGTAGCCTCATAACCTCTGTTGGCTTTACTGGTAAAGGAGTCAGGATGACCCCAGCAGGAGGGGTCAGGTCAGCTGTTGGCTGTTTTTCACAAGCCTCATGAAATTTCTAGGTCCAGTTTTGATATCACAGACACTTCTCAAAACTAGGACTGAACCCAGTCTTGAGTAACTGCAGCATTTTGGGCCCTAAGGTAGACACAAGACAGTGTCCTGGATGGAAGCATAAAAAACGTGCAACTGAGTCCTCTACGATTCCCTCTGCTCTCCTCGTGCTCCCGCCTTATTGGAGAAGGGCAGGAGACCAAGGTTAAGTGTGGGAAATGAGGACTCTGTAATTCTACTTTGGGAAATGTACCAAAGAATATTACCATGGATGAACATGAGAATGTTTACCATGGGTTTGTTTATGTATGTATAAAACTGGAATCCATGTACATAGGGGGACATATCTAAGACTGGGTAAGTAGAATGCAAAGAAACTCAAGTCTGACAATTAGTAATTTAGAATATGTTTAATGTTATGCTATCCCAGGGATATACATATATACCTACTCTGAAAGACAGTAAATTGGTGCAAATATCTCACAACTCATATAACTCTGTATTTCCTCCCACCCCCATTTCCCAAAATGCCCAAATAAGCAGGGTTTACTTCTATAATCACCAAAAGAAGCACAAATAAAGACGAAGGCAATGTGACCTCATGATTGCCCCAAGGCTTGGACCTAGGCTACACAACCAGCAGAATTCAAGAGTGAATGCAATTGTGCCTAGCAACCTATGCACCTAGCAACCTGCCCATTTTTTCTATGCTTGTCCATGTTCTTGACTACTGATTAAGGAGTTGACCCAGACAATCACCAAAACTCCTGGTAACGCAGAACACAGTGCTTCTCAACTCAACCGCAGGCAGGTTATATTCCCACAGAAGTGCATAGATGACGCTCCTTGCCGACCAACACTGAATTCACCCAGTAATGCCTTTTACACATTTCCTTCTCTCTCAGTGTGTCTCTGTTCCCAGTGTGTCTCTGTTACCAAACTTTTCCTGTTCAAAAACTTTCATTGTCTCCTAGCTACAGGATTATAGAAACTCGAGGAGTAACCTGAGACACACTTCTAGGTGCATCTATAGTCCAGTGCAAGACTCAGAACAAATAAACAATAAATATTGGCTGACTAAAACAATCAAGCAGGCAAGCAGACAAGCAATGACACCAATTCTGTTCTTTACCTCGTTCTTGACCAATTCTATTTCCTAAATAGGTGGCATAAAAGGAAAGCATTATTACTTCTTATGTTCAGATATGAAGTGTCCCTCAAAGACTCATATGTGGATGGCTTGGTCCCCAATGAAAGGACGTTCTGAAATGAGGCTTCTGGGAAGTGACTGGATCGGGAAGGCTATGACCTCATTAGTGGATTAGTCCATTGTGGATTCATAACTTGAATAGATTATTGGGAAGTGGTGGAAAGTATAGGAGGTGGGACCTAGCAGAAGGGAGTGAAACCTTATAGATGAGCCCCTCAAAACTATATCTTGTCCCTGGCTCCCTCTTACTTCTTTCTCCCTCTCCCTCTCTCTCTTTTGGCAGTCATGAGCTAACTAGCTCTGCTGTGCCATGCCCTTCCGGCAAGATGTTCTGTCTCACACCTCAGGCCCAAAACAAAGGGGCCAGCCGACCATAGATTGAAACGGTGAACCAGAATAAATCTTCCCTCCTCTAAGTTGTTTACGTCAGATATTTTGGTAACAGTGATGAAAAGCTAACACAGTACTCTTTCCTCAACTTGAGACTCTTGATGAAATCTTGTTTTTCCTAGAATGTGAAGTGATGATGTGGAACATAAACATTTGTATACGGGGAGAAATAGGAAGACAATGTTGGAGATTCACTGAGGACATCAAGTATTGGTTAAAACAGGGAAGATGATTCCTGAAGTCCAACTACTGGCGATGTCAGTATGAGTCCAAGTAGGAAGGATCAGCTCCCAAAGAGCCAAGGTCAAAAGATAAAAGTGTCAGATGACAAAGGATAGTGGTATTAAACCCTCAGGGACTGTGCAGCACAGTTCACTGCTGTGGCTCAGATTACAGGGAGGCTATCTGAGGAGCCAGTCCCCTGTCAGGTGTCATGCTGAGGACACTCCAACACCTTGCAACAAAAATGACAGCTGTCCTTTGAGAGTCATCCTCATGGAGGAGAAAATGGAAATAGCCAAAGGAAATTACCAAGCACCACAACTGATAACTGGATATTTTCTACTATACCTGATGTGACAGGGTAAAGCACAGGAGCTGTGCTCCTTACTTCCTCGTCACCATCCTGAGTCCTGGGGGGACTGGACTCACTGAGTCCTTTCTAAACCTGCTAGTGAGATCCTGTTACTACCCCCATTTGCATATGAGAAAAGTGAGACAGCATGTAATCTAGGATAAATACTGAAGCCTGGATAGACACCTCTAAAGGCAAAATGGCATTCTCTGACCAACCAAAATAACATCGGAGAAGGAAGTAGGCAGGTAAGGTCAGAATTAAGTGAGAGAATGTGTGGACTACGCTGATGCTGGAGCATATCACACCATCTACATAGGGAACTGCTTTTTGGGAAGACATTCAGGTGTTGAGCTTGCTCCTCTCAAGGCTCCTGTGGTGCCATCCTTACTGAGTTCTCCTGAATAAATATGAAAGGCCCCACCGTCCATGGGAGAATGAGCTGAAATATAAATAGGCAACACAGTACATGGTGAAAATTTCACTTCTAGTTGCCTGAATACGTACTGTTGTGAGTTACTGGTACAGTTCTCAAATTAAGTGCCATGGAAATCATTTTAATGAAATCTCCTATAAGCTACTAAAGATGACAGTTGAGTTGAAATTCCAAAGTTAAAGATGTATTTTTATAGCCTACTAAAGGAGCATTTTGCATGCCAGAAACAGCTTTAAATGGTATTCTCATTTTCTTTGGTGGATTTTATTTATGTGCATAGACCCTTAATCTGAGGCAGAACTGCCTGACATGAGGTAATCCCATGAGTGGGAAGCCCCTTCAGTCTTTTTCATTTCCCTTTTATCACACACTGGTTATTAATACATTCCAGACTCCTTATTTTAGTTCAGTTCTCCTCCTGTGTGTGCTGCAAAAAGCTCTGTGAATTTTGGTTAGTAGTAATATTTTGGACAAGTCTGCAAATAAAATTTTGCGTTACATCACTACATAAGGTAATTTAAAACAGGCCATGTATGTGGAGATGAAAGGGCAAAAGTACTTTCAACAATCAGATATATTACAACTCACAGCTATTTCTTTATCAGATGTGTTGAAAGGAAACCATGCCAGCCTTTCTATACTTAAGAATTCTTTTTTGAAAGAAAGGCTTATTGCAATCTCCTGAAAGACTTATTAATGTCTCTAAAATAAATGTTCAAATGAGCAATGCTAACATTTATAGTGAAAATGATCTTGAATTATTTTGATTTGGGGCTGATTTTGAATGGATGACCAAATGATTCTTGGGAAGAAAAATTCAGGTACCACAGAGAATGGTCAAGGGATTTTCAGAGCAAGAATACAAGACAAAGGTCAATTCCATATTTAAACTGTACACTGAGGGCTGGGTTTGTACACAGGTGTACAGGTACTTTCTTAGTATGCACAAGGCCCTCGGTTTGATCCCTAGCACCATAAAAATAAGTAAGTAAGTAAGTAAGTAAGTAAATAAATAAAATTTACAATGAAATAAGCAAACAATGGAATACTATTTAGCTTCATAAAGGAATGGTATTCTGACACATGCTAAAACATGAATGAATCTGAAGATATTAGGCTAAGTGAAATAAATATTATATGATTCCACTTATATGACCTTCCCAGAGTAATCAAAATCATACATTCAGCAATAGAATGGTGGCCAGGAGGAGAGGAGGGACCAGGGAGTTGTTGTTCAAGGGGGACAGAGTTCAGTTTGGGATGATGAAAACATTCTGTAGATGGTGCTCATCATTGTACTATGGGCAATGTCCTTAATACCACTTACAAACAAGTAAGACGGTAGATTTTACGTTATGTGTATTTTATCACAATAGAAAAAGTACATTCAAGGCAAATCACAAGCTGACACAAAAAGCAGGCTAGTGCTGAACATCCAGGGAAAACTGTGGTGCTTGACACTGGGCCAAATATGGAGGTCAATGGGCACATAGCTGGCCTACCGTTCCTGCAAGGTTAGGGAGATACCAAGATTGTCTGTGACCTATGTAAAGTGCCAACCCACAAACGGTTCTTAAACAATGACCTGATGAATAAATCCTAGGTGTTTAACCGTATAAAATCTGCAGCTGTCTCCTGGAACATCACAAGGTGTGGAATTGTCCCTCTTCAGAGCCGCAGGGGCTCAAGCCTTCCTCTCACTGAGAAAAAGACTTCATGCACAGGGAAGGGGGCTGACACTATTACAACTATCCAGGGAGGTCAGGGAAGGTTTCTGCCAACTTCCATCATTCAATACTTACGATTTGATGGTTTTCACATGAACAGACAGCAAGGAAACACTGAATCATCAGATATGAGAAATTTTTATGAGCCTATAAGTTCAGATGGCAGAGAAGTAGATATATATAAAATGACACCTGATAGATCATAGCTCTTCCGGAACTATACTTGAATGATTTGAAGGATGGGGCTTTGAATAATGCCTGGGCCTCTTTGACCTCAGAAGGGCATCTTAAAAGCAACAATGACAACTTCAACAATAATCAGTATGAAACTCTAGGAAAATCCCAGCAACCTGCCATCCCTGATGTCACCAGATCACATTAACTGGTACCCATATGTGACTCGGACTCTCAGAACAGGTTCCCAGAATGTTTGCTGACTGATGTGGGTGGGAGACAGTGCCAGTGGGATTTCACACGTTCATGAGGACCTTGTTCAGTGCAATCAGCACAGAGAAAGCAGATCTTGAGCTCATGGAGTGGGTGGCATGGAAAGGTCATAGCGAAAAATATCAATGACACAATCTTCACTTCATGCACTGAAATGACCAGAGGCATGTTTGTACTAATAAGAAGGTTTAATAGCTGCTATGAGGCCAATGATATCAAATCTGGGTGGCTCTCTGTGTCACATAGGGTACTCATTAAACACAAAGGTACTCCTATCTCAGAAGATTATGATAGGGTCCAGAGTTCAAAAACCAGAATACAAACCATTCTGATATTAAATCCAGAAGAAATGGAAAATAGACTAATGAGATGGGATGAGCTTGATGAAGGAAGGTGTCCTGGACAAAGTGACTGGTGTGCTTTGTTGTGAAGAAAGTGGTGGCTGCAGGTAAGCGGGGAGGAGGGGGCTGGACACACCAGGAAGAGGTGACAGGAGCCCAAGAGCTGGAATGAGAGTTATGCTAAACGCAGGCATGAGCTGAAATGGTTCCATCTCACAGGGTCCCTGCCAGGCCATTCAGAGGTGGGAGGGAGGCAGTAGGGTGTCCATGAAGAAACAGCAGCGCCACCTTTCAGTTCCACTTAGAAAAAATAATTGCAGATTCTCAACACACCCCAACACCAGGCTGAACTACACCACACTGTGTGGCCTTTAAGCAGGGAGGAGATACTTTCTTAGGGACATAGATGTCCTAACCCTATTATTTCCTTGTATGTGGCTTGTGTGCTTCTATTGTTCAGATTTTGAACTAGGATTCTAGATAGTGAAATGGAGAAGCATAAAAAACCATATATATACAAACAACCATTACATATCTAAAATACATGTATATCTGTAAACTTGTTATTGTGATCCTTCTGCAGGTCGCGACCTGGCCTGTAGCCTTGATCTCTATTAGAAGATGTGACTCACCAGCCGTTATGTCACTGGCCATCTGAAGCTAGTGGAACAAAGGCTATTGACATGGGGAGATTCAGTACTGAGAGCAAGATGTACAATTGGAGGCTGATATTTTTTCTATCTGCATAACCTTTTAAGTTAGATGCTCAGCCAGCATCTAACAAATGCCAAAGCCTTTATTTCTGTACAAGCTTGGCTTTCCTAACTTGACTGTCTCCCACAGTGTATACAGTCAGCCCTCCACATCCTCAAACTTAGTTAGGCCTATAATGGCTGTGTCTGTACTGAACATGTACAGACTTTTTTTTTTAAACCATTATTCTCCAAACAACAGAGTATAGCAACCACTTGCATAGAACTTACAACATATTAGGTATTATAAGTAATTTAGAGATGATTTAAATTATTACATGGAGGATGTGTGTAGGTTATATGCAAAACACTATGCCATTTTATACAAGGATATCCTTTAATTTGGGTATCCACAGGGGTTCCTAGAAGCAATTCCCCATGGATACCAGGAAATGATTGAACTCACTTCATATTCAGGATTCATCCCTTCTTCTTGCACAGGATTCATTGAACAACTACTAGAGGTCAGGCACTAGGATGATTAGCATGTGGTGAGAGTTCCTCAGTGAGTTCAGTACAGATGAGAATATCACCCCCCATAAGTTAAGGATACACTTTTGCATATAAGTGCTAAGGCTACCACCTTGTTATCTGTTGGTGCTTTTGAAGATTCCCTATTCCTTCCTGTGTTCCTATGAAGTAGAAAATGAGAAATTTCTCTCTATACATGAGAAATTCTTCCTACGTATAATGAGACAAGGTCTACAGAACTTTAGACCCACTGAGAGCCCAAGCAGAGTTAAAACAAGTATCGCTGCGGGATGACTGTGAAGACCTGTTTCCTAAAAGAGAGAACATTGAGCATTTCCTTCTCTTTTTAACTTCAAAACACTAATCTATCTGAGACAAGCATTTTAGCTGTGACGATGCATGTCAAATGAGCCTGTGAGCTGTGGGTGTCCAAGACAAATGTAAATTATCATGTTATTGTTTACATTCAGACTCTTTTGGATTGAAATGTTTATTATTGTTCCACTGTAGCTGTAGTAATTAAGGAACAATTAAACACAACTGATTAGAGCAGTATGACTCATTCGGGTCAGTGATTGGGTCATTTTTCTTCCCTAAAAAAGCAAAACATGGGCTAGTGTATGTGGCTCAGTGGTACAGTGTGTGCTTAGGCTGAGTGAGGTCCTGGGTTCAATCCCCAGAGCCAAAAACAAAACAAAAAGAAAAGGGCTGAACAATCCAAAAATGTGGTCATCCCTCAAAATCAAACAGTCATTTATCATTCAAGGCATATGCATGGAGCACTTGCCCAGTATGCCTGAGGCCTTGGGTTCAATTTTCAACATTGGCCAACATACACACACACTTAAAAATCAAATTGGATAATCCAACTGCCCATGAGTTAGGATTCTAACTTACTCTTTCAAGATAATTAAGAAGTGGGGCTGGGGTTGTAGCCCAGTGGTAAAGTGCTTACCTAGCACACGTGAAGCTCTGGGTTCGATCCTCAGAACCACATAAAAATAATAAATAAATAAATAAAATACAAGTATTGTGTTTATCTACAACAAAAATATAGAATTTTTTTAAAAAAAGATAATTAAGAAGTAAGAATTTCAAGTCATCATCTTAGCATTTGCAATGCAGTAGATTTTGTGGCTTAGAATTCAGGGATTCCAAGTCTGTGCTCTATCAAGAAGCCCTTGCTGGCAAGGTGCTATGATGCACACCTGTAATTCCAGAAACGTAGGAAGCTGAGGCAGGAGGATCCCAAGTTCCAGCCCAGCCTGGGTAAGTTAGCTAGCACCTGTCTCAAAAATAAAAAATAAAAAGGGCTGAGGATATAGCTCAGGGGTAAAGAGTCCCTGGGCTCAATCCCCAGTACTAACTAAAAAAAAAAAAAAAACCCTAGCCATCTCCTGCCATCTCTGTGATGCACAAAGAAAATGTACCCACAGAGACATCCCACTGCTCCTTGTTATAGGACCTATTTCATCTTTCTCTCTTTAAAATTTGAAGTCCATAATCTTTACCCTAGCCCAATGTACTCTGCATTGAGTCAGGGGTCTTCTGAAGTTCTGGGGAAGCTTAGCCAATGAGTTCCTTTTTATATAGATCAAAGGTTCATGTGTTAAGAGTAAGTCACTCAAACTCACTGCCCAGGACTTCAGGAAGCCAATCACCTAAGCAGTTAGTGGAGATGGAAACAGATATTAAAATCAGAAGAAAAAAAAATTACCAGGAAGGGAAAAATGAATTCACCTTTTCCTCAGAGAACAAAAAGCAGCTATCAAGTCAATGAAAATAAGGAACAGCTCCGCGGTCTACACAGACTCCTCAGATGCCATCTGCCACCTGTGGGAAAGGTCCCCACTCTGCTTCACCTAACTCCAGCAGCAGGAGCCCTCCCTATTCTCATGAAGTAGCCAGTGAGCTTTGCTCCCACAAGGTTTTTGGAGAGAGGGGAGAACCTGAGCAGAGTAATGGGCAATTGGAGCTCACCACCAACACAGCAGGGGGAGGAGAGAGCTGTGGCTGGCTTCTTTCTTCTTGGTTTGCTGTCAACACCTAGACCAGAAGCAGAATTATCAAGCTCAAAGGACAAGAAGCTGCTTAAAGAAGAAATATGAACTTAAACACTCTTGTGCATGGTCACCTGTCGTATCATTTACACATCTGATGGATTCAGCCTTAAAGGTTTCAGTGGGTAGACACTCTTAGATGCTCAGCTGTGCTAACACTCCTTTTTTTTTTTTTTTAATGGAAGAGAACAAGAAGTGAGGGGAAAGAATAATTCATTTAATTTTAATAAAGAAATATACAATGAAGAGGTAATTTAAGAATTCACTTAGTTTAATATACACTTTATAGAAAGCAATGGAAGTGGACTGTCAGGGTCACTTAGAACACAGGCCATCTGCTCCTAGGACTCTGGCCTTTCTACTGTGTCACCTCACTGCCTGGTGGCATACCTCTGGACTACCCACACGACCTCCTTATTGGAAAGATATTACTATAAAGCAAGATCAAGATCTTAAGAGTCTGCTAAACATCTTGGATTAAAAGGAAACCAATAAACATTTCTGATTAAGTTTATACTCCACAGGACTTGAGAGTATACACTACACAGTAGAAAGAGCCCCCATGAAAATGAGATAACCCACTCTGTCCTCTGAGAAGTCACCTCTGCCTCTATACCTCCTACTCGCCAATCATACCATTAAACATGTCTGCCAAGGAGAGGGCATATTCCTGTCATCACGGAGCACTATAATTACTTGAACAGTACTAGGCCAAGTCTCCAGGGTTTGGGCTCTCCAGCTCCTTGTAGGATGTAAGCCCGCTGCAGCAGGCCCTGCCAGCCTGTCCATAGACACCAGCCTCCTGGCCTGCCTAATAAGGCCATCTGCAAGTTGACTGGCTGGCTTATAGATCACCCACTGTTTACCGTGCAAACTCTGGTCTCACAAGCAAAGCCAGAGCCTACCTTTTGGCAGACAAAGGGTTACCCTTTGCCAAAAACTCTTAAAGGGCTGCACTGTTGGCCCATTTACATAATAATAGAAATTTGTAGGCAGCCAGCCAGACTCCAACCACAGGGTCCAGTTTACTGGGTTAAAGAAAACTGCACTTCATCAGGGGCTTGGGGCATGTTAGGCTGTTAAAGGGAAACTTTTTCCTCTTTAACTTTTCTCCCAGCCTCTTCCCCAGTTTCCTCAGAAAACTCACAGAAAGTCAATCTTTGGAGGAACTTATTTAGCATGCATCTGACTCTCTGAGGCTCCCCGACTTCAAAATAGCAACCTACTGTCTGCAAATAGATGGCATGTCCTGGATGCTAAAAGGGAGTCAGTCACTGGGTCAGGTGCAGTGAGCAATCCACAGCATTTCAGAAAATAAGTGCCAGCAAAAAATGAATCAATAAATTTTTGTATTTTCAACTAAGGAGGCCGAGTTGTTCGTCAAACTGTCTGAATACAAACATTCATTATTCTTAATTCTATTAACTGTGCTCAGAGACTCTCTCCCACCCCGGGCCCTTGTACTTCTATATAAGGAAAAGAACAGATCATAGTGATGAATTGCAGCACATTCATCATTGCACAAATTTCCTCTAGCTTTCAGCCATCAGTCCTTTGTCATTCAGAAGGCATTCCACCCACTAGCTCCATAGAATTCGATATGTCCCAGAAGAGTTTTGAACACAACCAGCATTCCAAGTTTCAAGCACAGAATGGAGATGCTGTACTGGATCAAAATTAGGAGAGGTCAGGAAGTATGAAATATTAATACCTTGGAGGATAGTATTCATCAAACTACTAGTTCAGAGTCCTGAGAAGTCAAACACGTAGCTAAAATGTGTGATTATGGCACATAACCATGAACCCAACAGCTTCCTTCCACTCTTTCTTCCCTCTTTGCTGTGTCCAGTGGGGTCATGTGAATATATTATTTATGATGTCTCAGTGACCCAGCAGTTAACATGTAGCATCTGCTCTTCACTCCTTTAGGAACTGAAGCTTGTGGTGCTTCAAGCAAGAGTTACAAAAAATGGATGCCCATTAAATGCTACCGTATTGGGGTTGCAAATATGAGATGAATTCTTTGTTTTCACTAACCCAGGGTTTATCTAGTCAAAACAGTACCTTTTTTTTTTTAGGGATTCTGTAATTGAGATTATTGGAAATTCCTGTCTAACTGTTTATGGCAAAGGAGAAAACCAGTCAGATGTCACAAGACTGTGATCTCAGCAACTCAGGAAGCTGAGGCAGGAGGATCACAAATTCAAGGCCAGCCTGAGCAACTTAGCGAGGCCCTAAGCAACTAGCAAGACTCTGTCTCAAAACAAAAAATAGAAAGGGCTGGGGATGTAGCTCAGTGGTAGAGCACCCCTGGGTTCAATCCCCAGTACAGGGGGAAGAGCAAAATTGTGGGATGTTCAACACTGAAAGCCTGTCCTTCCTTTTAGCTCTATGGAAAGTGGCCTCCCATATGGTCCTAAGGAGCTCTGCCCTCACAGGTAAAGCTGGAGAAGAACCACAGCTGGCAAGCAGGTGTGTAGGACTCTGGGGAAGGGGTGTAGAGTGGCTGCAGGCCCACTGTAACACCCAGAAACTAGAGGGGGGTTCACTGGTTATGTTTATTTGAATCACAAGAAATGAATTTACCATTGTTTAAGGCTAAGTGAGCGCTGGAGCATTGTGCCTCCATTTCTTCTTCAGCAGTGGACTCTGATGGCTATTTGATTCCTAACCCACACTTTCACCAGAGACCAGACGAGGAGAAGAAAAGGGTGTAACATGACTGAACTCTTGACAGTAAGCTCTGTTAACCAAGACTCCCTGAAGAGAGTGATGTTTTAGAGTGACCAGGGTCTATACGGCCAAACCGCAGGACCTTGGGAACTGCAAACTGAAGACAGTAATACAAGAATCAATTTCCCAAGCTATTAGTGATGTCTATGAAAGTAATATTGAGTTTATCCTAATTAAATGGGATGCTGTGAAAGAGAATTCCTCCATTGTAGTCCCGTGACTCCGACTCTGTCCTTAACAATAAAGATATTACTGGACTTAGCCTCCTGCATGCATTTCTGTGTTAAGCAAGGCTGTCCAACAGGTTTTCAGCACAAAACAACTATTCACACACTTGATTATATTAAGCCACCAACTGCTACTCAGTTTTGAAGGTACATATTTAGTCACTGTATATTTAGTATGGTAGCAGAACCAGAACCAACACATCTTCCTCCTGATGTTAAAACTGCCCCAACTGCACAGAAGGATGGGTTTTTATTGGCTCTTTTCCTGTTCCAAAGAGGAAAGAGTGTTCACTTTCACATGTCAATTATACCTTTTGACTTTCAGATCATACATGCACAGGGCTCCCATGGTGGCAGTGCTGGTCTGGCTATAATCTCAGTGACTGAGGAGGCAAAGGTAGGAGGATCACAAGTTTGAAGCCAGCCTCAGCAACTTAGTGAGACCCTGTCTCAAAATAAAAAACAAAAAGGGCTGGGGGTATGGCTCATTGGAAGAGGACCCCTGGGTTCACTCTCCAGCACCACACACACACACACAAACACACACACACACACACACACACACAAATGAATAAATAGATCACATAGGCTATTTGATTGGGTGGTAGAAAAATGATCTTAAAATGATTAAAGATGAAATAGGGGCTGGGAGGTGTAACTCAGTGATAGAGCACTTAACTAGTATGTGTGAGGCCTTGGGCTTCATTCCTAGCACCTGGATTTAAAAAAAAAGACTAAATCATGACTTGATACCTATTTATATGATACTTTATTTTTAAACACATTATCAGGTTATTTTTATGAACATATTTTTAACCCAGACACATGCTTACCTTGTGTTAAGCTTAAACTATGCTGATAGAGCTTTAAACCTTTCCCTACAGTATTGCTTTAACTTAGTCACAGTTATCCACACCTGAGAGTATGCACTAAAGTACTAACCTTTTTTTTCAAAAAAGAATTCCTTAAAAAGCCAATTCCTTAAAAAGCCGATTCCTTAATTTCACGATGTTGCCCCCTAGTGGAACAAAGAAACTGATGCAGTCTCCAAAGTCTCTTTCAGACAAAACTCATTAGAAAGACTGAAGTGAGGCCATTGTTGTTTAAAATAGCTTAAACATTTCCAAGATATGTAAGAAGTTAGAAGGTAGCAAATTATTTCATTTATTTATTCAACAACTGTTTATTGAGTACCATATAGACCAAGCCCTGGGACTGGGGATACAATGAGACAAACTCCCTGACCACTGAACTTAAGTTCTAGCAATAAACAAATAAAACAAAAGCATAATATAATATTTGACGTACTCATTGGTCTTTTATTTTCATGCATGCATAATTGTTTTATTTATGTGAAATATCAGATAATCTGGAGATGCTAATGATTTATGTATTGTTGCTTTCTCCAACTCCCTTCTGTCAATCTCCCTTATTTTACCTCTATTCTTCCCAGGCAGGCCCAGAGCTTTCTACCCCATGCCCTCAGCAAGTATCTGTTGAATAATATGACTCTGGGCCAAGGAATCCAAACTAAGAGTCTTTGTTATTAGCTAAATACAAGGGCTTTTGCAATTTTCAACTATCCATAATACAAACCAAAATATTTATAGTTATAAAAGTGAGGCAGTCTCATAAAAAAGTAATAGGTCTCTATATAAAAACTGATGCAATAATGTACCATAATAAAAGTTTTGTATGTAAACATTACAACTGTGTGAACATTTTTTTTTCAGAATCTCACATCTAACAAAACAATAATCATTAACTCCCAAATTGCAGAACACTGATATTCCTCCTCTTCACTCAGAACCTTGTTGTTATTGTTTTTAAAATTAGTTCTAATAACTTCCTAAATATGTGAGTTCTGGCGGTATGTTGAGGATGGACCAGGGCAGCAGCCAGAATTCATATAAGAGATTGGAACACTGATCACGGCTGCATGGGACTCATGTTGTATTTGGTGCATCGCAAGTGGTCTGGGTGGTTGCTGATGCCTGTTCTGGGCTCAGTGGGGAGGAGGAGCTGGCACTGACTGTTGCTGGTATTTTTACACTGGTCTTAGAAGCTACCTGAATGCCCAGAGCAGGTGAAGAGGTTTTGCTAAACGATGCTACTGTCTTTACATGTTTAAATGTAATGTATACATATTTTATTTTTCAACGTATTACGTTATCTCCAAATGAAATAAAGTCACTTGGATATTTCACAAGACAAGAGGCAAGAGAGTCACCTAGAAGCATAAATTTTCACAAAAGCTTGAATATCTATAGGTTCTTGTTTCTGTTTACAATTTTACCTAAACTGCACTGGTACTGCTCAGTTTCCTGTTGCAGAAATTCTTCCAGTTAATGGCGAGGCCTCTGTAATAGGGATTCCAATGTCAAGGGGTCCACAGTGACAGTGACATAGGCATGTAGGAAGCAGAGGTGGAGCATCTTCCTGGACATAATGTGTGATCCAATTAATGGTAAGCATAAACAACCAATGTTAAAATATTCAAAGGGAGCTTTGTTAGGTAAAAATTTTTTCTTTGGAAGAAAACAGCCTAGTTGATTTTCAAGCAAAATCTGTGCAGTTATTGTACTATAAATCTCAACAAAATTCAAATAATTGATCCAGATATTTGCTCCATGGCCAAGATCTAACATTCATTCTACTGATTTATGTTTTAACTTGTTCTTTAGGGCTAGAAAAGGGATGGTGGGAATAGGTTTAAATTCATCTCAGTTTCCAAATTTAAGGAAAACAAAATCTCCACATTTCTAATTTACTGATCTGTTGGACTGGAGTTTTAAACAGAAGCAAGACTTAGGATATTCAAGGTCACATTAAAAATTATCAAATAAAATCCAGGTTTAAACATTACCACGAAGACTGTGGTTCTAATCTCTATGCTATGCTTAGAATTTTTTGATAGCAGCCAAAGTGCTATTTGTATAGTTAGAAGGCACTTGTGAAAAAAGATAGGTACTAAATTTTATACTAACACTGTTATTACAATGTGATACTTTATAAAAATTCTACTCTATTTTAAAAGTACAAATAAAGTACAAGCTGTCCCTTGGTCCTCTGCCTGCTGTGTCAGAAGCCATTTGGAAGTCAACTCTTAAATGTCTGCAATTTTCCCTGAAGCCCTCAAAGAAGGATATAGGCTGATGGCCCTGAAGTTGCACCAAATATTTCAACCAGGAACTGGAGGGCATTTCTCACTTTCTGCCTGCCCATCGGGAATATTCTAGACCAAGGGAAGGCCATACATAAGGGCCCTATCCATCAGATTCTGATCTTTAGAAATAGACATAGTCACTAAAATTGAACTGGGTGGTTATCAAAGTCCAAATCTGTCCAATGTCTGTCATTCCTCTATACACTTTCCTTAAAGGACTAGAGCTATAGGTAATTTGCCCCAACCCTTGGATTCTTGTGCATGATAAGAAAAGAACAAAAACAAAAATGTAAGACCTGAACAAAATATCTTTTGGCAGGCAAACCTTTAAACTTCTTTTAAGATAAAACAAAACAAAAGAAAGTATTGCACTGGGGAAAATCCATAACTTTGGTGCTTCTCTGTTTCTAGCCCAATGAGCAGGTCCCACATTCCACCAGTACACAAGGCATCTTCCAGTGCCTGGCAGCTCTCTGTGATAACACTTTACCTTCCATGTTCCTCATCCCAGAGCGAGGGCGCCAAGCCACCAGTCCTAGTGAGAAGATGAAGCCACCCATTCTTGAAGGCTCCCTCCTGCTAGCATTTACTGCTTTGTTTTCCTTTACCCTTGACGACATCTGTGGCCCTCAGGAAACAACTTCTGCCCTTCCTGCCCTCAGCCACACTGCCAGGGCTCTCCTCTCCACCTCATTATTCCCCTAGGATATGCTCAGGGGCCAGTCTGGACACTCTTTTTTTGGCAAAACGTCTTTACAGGTCATGTGTGATAAGGCTAGTCCACGTGCGTGAGAGCAGGTGTCACATCTGAGAAAACAAGATGTGCCACATGTCACCCTTTGAGGAGGACTCCTTCAGTGAGTTCGGCTGTGCCAGGTGACCTTTGTAGCTGTGCTCCTATCTGTAATTCTAAAACCCCTTGCAAAGATGGATGCAAAGATCCTGGAAAGACCATTTCAGTAAGCCATCCAGCAGAGTAATTAAGGGGTATGGAAAATGTGCAGACAGGGAATGTCATACCTGGAGGCACTGTTGGGGGGGCACTGACCCCCTCCTGCATCTTTCTCTGTCCTACCTTCTCACACATGGAAACCATGTTCTCACTCTGTGCCAAGTTCAAAATTCTTCCCATGGCAGGTGTCAATTAGTCACATGGTCACTTTCCATTTACATAGTATTTAATCGCATATGAAGTGCTTTCAATATCTCATTTAATCTTCATGTCACAGAAATGGACATCACAAAGCATTTTATAGTTTACAAAGTGTTTTACTCCACATGGCTACATGTGATCTCGCTGTCATGAAGTTAATTATCACTGTCCTTATTTCACAGATGAGGAAACTTGCCTCTCGAGAGGTGAAAACACAGGACTAGTGACAAGAGAACTGAAAGCAGGGTCTCAGAGAGGTATTTGTACACCCCATGTTCATGGCAGCCTTATTCACAATCGCTGAAACATGGGAGCAACTCAAGTGTTCACTGATGAATGGATATGCAAATTATGTCCCCAGTGGAATATCATTCAGCCTTAAAAAGGAAAGAAATTCTGATGTATGTCACAACATATATGAAACTTAACATGATCCTAAGTATACAAACCAGTCACAAAAAGACAGATACTGTATGATTGCCCTTACATGAGATACTAGAGCAGTCTTATTCCTGGAGACAGAAAGTAGAAGGGTGGCTGCCAGGGGAGAGGGCATTGGAGAGATCCTCTTTAATGGGCACAGAGTTTCAATTTTACAAGATAAAAAGAGCTCTGGAGATGGATGGTGGTGATGGTTGCACATTATGGAGGTATTTAATATCACTGAGGTATACATTTAAAATGGTTAACATACTAAATATCTGTCATGAGCATTTATACAAATAATTGAAAGGGGCTGGGGCCGGGCGTGGTGGCTCACGCTTGTAATCCCAGCACTTTGGGAGGCTGAGACAGGAGAATCGCGAGTTCAAAGCCAGCCTCAGCAACGGCGAGGCGCTAAGCAACTCAGTGAGACCCTGTCTCTACATAAAACACAAAATAGGGCTGGGGATGTGGCTCAGTGGTCGAGTGCCCCTGAGTTCAATCCCCAGTGCCA